>FN649743.1:4306701-4359958 GCA_000310025.1 Ectocarpus siliculosus | reverse complement strand
TGGTGGTCGGGCCAAACCCCTCTTTTTTTTTTTTGGCGCCGAGAGGGGGGGGGGGGGCGGAGGCAAAAAAAGGGGAGAAGGGGGGGTTCCCCCCCGGCGGGGGGTCCTCGGGGCTGGAGACGATGTCCCAGTTATCAAGCCCCCCCCCCCCGTTTTTATGGGGGTTTTTCTTTCCTTAAAAGGAACCTCTAATGAACGTTGTTTGGGGGTTTTTTGGCAACCCCTTGGAGTCTTTCGGCGCGGGGGGGGGCCGCCCAAATTTTTTTTTTGTTGTTGAAAAGCCGTCCCAAACCCCACCCAGGGGCAGGGGGGGGGGAAAAAGCCGGGGGAAAGGGGAGGGAGGGAGGGGGAGAGCGGTCTCGAGCTAACAATAGGAACCGCGAGAAGACGGCCGTGGTATGTAGTACTGCACCCTTCCAGTGCAGTCACGCCAGTCGCCCCCCTCACGGACTTTGTGCGCGTGTGTTGGCGTCTGCTTCTTTTCCCAGAGAGCCGCCTTGGCGAGAGCCAACAAGAAGGGCTCAAAGATCTCTCGGCAACAGCAGCAGCAGCAGCAGCAGCAGCAGCAGCAGCAGCAGTCGAAGGGCACCGCCGCGAGGTCTCCTTCGCCGCCATCTCCGATGACGTCAGCATCTACGATTCCTCCATCGTCCAGGGTGGAGCGCACCTTGGAGAGGCAGGAGAAGGCCAAGGCCGAGGAGGAGGCGTCGCGGGGGAGGGAGGGGCGGGGGGACGAGGACGAGTGGAGGCTGGAGTACCTCAAGGGCCTCAACGCCGGGCTCGACAACCAGAAGGTGGAGATGGCGTGCGCTTGACTCTGTTCTGGCAATTGTACAAATCACAAAATCGAGAGAAGAGGGTTTCTATTGCACAAGATTTAGTGTGGTACGGTACAAACTAGAGTAGGTCGTTGAATGCATATAGGGTTAAGAATGTAAACTTGTACACCTCTTATTGTATGGGTTCTACAATGCGATACTATTGCCGCACTAAGTCCTATGGTGCAGCAGCAGGCCCCCTGCCCCCTTGACCAAGCTGGACTGAAGAGTACGAAAAATATGGGCGAGGGCTTGACGTGGGGTAGCAGTGTTTCCAATATTTCAATCCGTGAGCCCCCCCTCCCCCCGTGAATCCTCCGACATTGCCGGAATCGTTGTACACGTCCCGTGCACCCTGACCCCCACCCCACGAACAATAACCGCTTGGTTCTTCGCCATGCCTGCACCAGGCGAAGGACGCGGCGGACAAGGCCACCGGGCGGACAGCGACAAAGCCGCCCCCCGCCCCGATGCGTGCAACAAGCAAGCCTTCGGCGAGGTCGTCGCCGCCTGCCGCCGCTACCGCTGGCAAGAAGAAGCCTGCGCATCCCGCCGCCGCCGCCGCTTCGGCCGCTTCCAGCGAGAATCAGGCCGTCCCTGCCGCCGCCCTGCACAAGCTTCACCTGGCGCTCACGGCGGACGGGGGCGCCGGGGAATCGGGTGGGGTGGACGGGGGTGGGGGTATGGCGATCGCCATGGCGGACGGGTACAAGCCCTCGCCGTACCTACAGGAGGTGATGGAGGTGCTGGAGGACACAAAGGTGGGAGGGAAGGTGTTAGGGTCGTGTGATTGTTCCTTTTAACGAGGTTGTGGAGGTGGGGGGGCGGTGGAAGCGTGTGGGTGGAGGCGCGGTCACGCCCCTTTCTTGCATTTTTTTTTAATGTTGGCTTGTGGTCGTGGTCGTGGTCGTGGTGCCAGTGGAGATGGGGGTAGCGCTTTCGGCGCCTTTGTCTCTCGCTGCTCTGCACCATTGTTTGTTGGTGTTGATTCCAGACGTTGCACCTCTCTCTAGCACCCCGCGCACATGTGTGTGTGCTGTGCCCGTGGTTTCGAACGCGGCCGACTCCGCGGCCAGTGCCAACAGAGATTCACGTTTCACCCAGATATCGTGGTTTGCTTGGCGCTTGGATCAGTCAGCCTGTTGTGTCAGGGGAAATTGCTTCCCTGCTCTTTGGGCCAGCACGAAGAGCGTTGTGGGGGTGCTAGGCAGAGATCAGATCGCCTTTCAGCTTTCATTTCGTAAGTAAAAACAACAACAACAACAACAACAACAACAACAACAATAACAACAGCGACGACGACGACAACGGCGGAAAAAACAGCGACAACCCCACCGCCGCAAATACTGTGATACCTCAGGCAAGCCAACCGTGGCTAGAGGCCCAGGAGGCCAAGAACCTCCCCCTCCCTCCTCTAGCGCACGCCGCGGAGCAAGCCATGCAGGCCCAGCCAAGCGGCAATGGTGACGGACGAGCAGCCGGGAGTAAGAAGAAGGACAGCAACAGCCACGGCAGGGGCGAGGGCGACGAGGAGGCAGAGAGGCTCAGGGCGCGCGAGAAGGTTCTGAGCGACAGCCTGTTCAAGGAGTTCGACAAGAAAACGCGCACCAGGTCCGCTCGAAATACTTTTCTGATTGCAGCTGGCGTGGGATAAGCTTTGCTTCCGGCTCTCGCACGGAGAGGAGCCAGTCCCTGTCGTTCATCTCCCAGCCGGTTAGGGCGTGTTGTAGGGGGTGTTTTTTTCTGTTGGAAAACGCAAAACACAGCGCTGCTGCAATCTCGACTCACCAAGTAGCCTTTCGCAGGGTTTTTCGTATTATGTAAACATGCTGGATAAAGCATACACTCGGGTAAGTTGGGTTATAGGGGTTAGGGGTTAGGGATGTAGGGTCTGCGTACCCCCTCCCTGTTCTATTTCCTCATCAACTTGTTAATCGCCTGAAGGCGGTCCTCTCAACACCGACGCCCTTCGCCCCGTGTGCGAGAAGGTGTTTTCTCGGCAAGCTACGGTGTGGAGCGAACATGCGATAGATAGCCCCTCACAAGCAGCTTTTGCTGGCGAGAGTGCAGATGAAGTCGCTTGTAGTAGGTTCCATCCATTCTTCAACCAGGGCTTCCCTTCTGCTGGTGCAGTCGCTGAAACGAGGTCTCGACACGACCCTAGTGGTTGAGTTGGGGGCACGAAGCAGAAGCATCGAAGAAGCCAATCTCCAGGCGGGCAGCGTGTTGGAAGAAGAGGGCTCGGAAAGCATGGCTGTCGAACAGCGTGTTCCAGGTGTTGTTGCCATTGACCGTTGCCATTTCCAACACGAGGCCCTCTCTGTCAAGCGCTGTCCATTGGTCTTAACCCTGACACACGCGCTTTTCTTGGGTGGCTCGGGTTTTTTCCTGCTGTAGACCGTACCAGGACATGCTGGCGAAGCGGTCGAAGCTCCCCGCCTACGAGATGCGGGACCACATCGTGCGTACAGTCAGGAACGCGCAGGTTGTCGTCGTGTCCGGAGAGACCGGCTGCGGGAAGACGACGCAGGTTAGTGCTGTTCTTGTTATGTTCGGCCCATTACTTTTCTACCACCATGAACAAAACTCCTGGGGGACCCTCTTCCTTTTGTGTGACTCCGGCTGATACGTCAGGTACATTCACAGAAAGGGCCTGTAAACCGGCGCCAGAAATAGATGGGACGAACACACACACGTGTTTCCTGCGACCACTTTGTCCAAAACATGACCACCATGTCGATACCCACCCGCCCGTCCGCCCCAGGTCCCCCAACTCGTCCTTGACACGATGATCATGGAGAAGGAGGGTGCGTCCGCCAACATCATCGTGACTCAGCCGAGGAGGATCTCTGCGGTCGGAGTGGCTGAGCGAATCGCGGCCGAGCGGGCCGAGAGGATTGGGGAAACCGCCGGGTAAACGTTGATATTGTCGTGGTGCCTGCCGAGGCGGCACGGTGCTCGGATTTTGCTTGATGTAACACGATCGGGTTGTTGTTGTTGTAGTTGATGGTGATCTCTCTCTCTCTCTTTCTCTCTCTCTCGGTCGAGGTGTCACAAAGAGAGGCAGTCACACAGAAGGGTGTGCTTTTTTGTGTGTCCCTTTTCTGTATCGGAAAGGAGCTCAGTGAGATGTTCCCGAAAGGGGCAGGTAGGTCATCTCGCCGTGATTTGTACCACCCTCCCGGAGGTCAATACTTTTTTTTTTTTTCCTTCGCACCTTCTCCTGGGCACTACTATTCTCACACGTTTGGCTTCAAGTCTACGTTTGACGCACCCACTGGGGGGCACGCAGATGGAGGTTATGGACTAGGAAACAGCGCTTGGCGCGTTCTACAGTCCCCATGAATTTTCCGCGAGCGTTTCCCATGGCCCCCCTCGTGCATGCTCATTATTGACAATCAACCTCGCCAATCGGCTGACCAATGAAGTTTGCTTTTGCCAATCTCTGTGTGTACGTACTAGTCGCATTGACCACCCTGATCAATAAAAATGCGTCATTGCGGCTAGAAACAAAGGCCATTCGTGCTCTGTGTTTGCGTGTGGGTTTCTCTTCAGGTACCAGATCCGGCTGGAATCGAAGCGGAGCAAGGCCACCCGGCTGCTGCTCTGCACGACGGGTATCCTCCTGAGGAGGCTGCAGGTGGACCCCTGGTTGGCCTCCGTGAGCCACGTCTTCGTCGACGAGGTGCGTCCTTCCTGCTGGCGCCTTACGCTCCATACTCACAAGTCTGTCGGTTTGATATCGGTTCGCTGCCTGTAGGAGTGTGTTGTGGGGTCCGAATGACGTGACACTCTCTCCGTTCTTTTCGAGGAGGGTCGCGCCCCTCGCCATCTCTCGTACGTCCTTCGCCATCGTCGTGATCGATCGAGTGTTTTTGACAGCGGCAGTGGAAATTTCTTGGAAGCCTCGGCCCCCGATCACCCATGTGAAACCCGAGGCATTTTCTTTATTTTTTTTTATCTCTCAAGCGCTGCTGTGGGTTCACCCACCACAGCAAGTAAATAGTAATCGTTCTCATTTTTTGTTTCACATCTACCCATTCCTTCCGGAAAAACGTCGGTGTGAATGAACTCTTGCTGCAACGTTTTCTCGCCTATCGATGCACTGCTGTACCCCCGACGTTTGTTCCGCCGCCGGCCTGCAGGTGCACGAGAGAGACTTGGACACCGACTTCCTACTCATCATCCTCAAGGGCCTGCTGGCCAAGCGCCCCGGGCTGAAGCTCGTGCTCATGAGCGCCACCCTCAACGCCGACATGTTCAGCGACTTTTTCGGAGGTGAAATCAACTCCATTTCCATTTTCGCACCCCCCTTGGTGTTCGAAGCGCTGTGATTGGTCGACCTTCACAGTCCAGTTCTAGACGGCACAGGCTTGACTTGTAGTTCCCACGTTCCGACCCCAAGACCCTATCAAGGGACCCGCTCGCCTGCGTTAACTCTACGGCGGTGGAACGAGGGCCCAAAGCGTTTGGTTCTGATGCCTTTCAGGGAATAAGTCAGCAAGCAACAATTAAACGCGACAACGAATCTTGAGAGTCGCTGCTGGTACTCCGAGAGTCTTGGCGTGTCTTGTGTTTTTTTTTTTGTGAAGGCGCGGCTCGCGAACTGCTGTGCGACGGCGTTTGCTCGAGGGGCGCCCGCGCACTGTGTATCGATGCTTCGATACGGTTATCGTCAGGACGTTATGTTCCTGCCACCTACTTCGGGGGGTGGAGAGAGTATCAAGACAATATAATGTGTACGGGATGGAAGGAAATGAAAACAACAACAAGATAGGGAAACACCGCGGGATGTTTGCCATGGAGGTTGGCGACGCGATAGCCCCACACGGCTAGCTTGGCTTTGGCCTTTTGGTGAATCGAAAGCGTTTTCCGGCTCTAGAAATCACGTTTTGTGTTTCTGTTAGCAGCCGATGCACGATTTTCAGCAAATATACCAACAGCAGCGGCAGCAGCAGCAGGAATAACAGCAAAACCACCATTTATTTTTAATACTGCATTGCAAACATACCATCGTTTCGACGAGAAATGCAGGTGCACCGGTGGTGGAAATCCCGGGGCGAGCCCACCCAGTGACCCCGTTTTTCCTGGAGGACGTCTTGGAACGTACCGGTTACGTGGTGGACCCGAAGGGCGACTTCGCCGTCAAGGGGTCGAAAGGAGGCGGCGGCGGTGGTGGTGGTGGTGGTGGTGGTGGTGGCGGGGGAGGGGGGAAGGGTAGTGGGATGAAGCCTGGCGACTGGGAGTGCCCTTCGTGCGGGAACAACTGCTTCGCGAGCAAGTCGGCCTGCTACAGGTGTTCCTTTTGTCTTTTTTTTTTTTTCGTGTTGTCCTTCAATTGTTCGATCGTGTTTTTTGCACTCTTCGGTCCGTGTTTTTGTTGGTATTAGTCCCGTTCTTGACCTACGGCGGACACGAGAGCGGTTGCCTGGGGTGAACCCACAGAAGTCTCGAGAACGAACCGAAAATGTGGGGCCTTGAATTCTACCCGAAAATGACGACCGGGGAGGATCGCGCCGTGCTCGGTGTCGAGCCCTAGGCTACTCTCCGCTGTTGTTTCCAAGGCCGTGACCACAACTGCGGTTCTCCCAGATTTTCTTTCCGGTATTTCACGTATGTTGTTTTGTCTTTCGGCTTGACCCTCGCTGGAAACGTGCAGCAGATATATATATATATATATTTTTTTTTTCTCGCTGTGTAGCTGTCTTGTCCTCTAGACGAAGGCTCCGTATGCCGCTGCTGCGACATGGCGCGCCGGCAACTTGCGTTCTCGACTTCCAACAGGCAGCGAAAGGCGCTTTTTACGGGACGTCGATTGACCCCGGAAATCCGCTGACTCCCTTCCATTAAGACTTTCGGTAGACCGCCAAGCTTCTACAGCGCAACCTGGCCGCGTCTTGCCGGTGTGCTGCCGTTTCTTCCTGCAGGTGTGGCACCGCCAAGCCTACCCCGGGGAGTGCCAAACCCAAAGGAAAGAACGGTTCTCGGAATGGTCCTCAGAACGCACCTCCTAAGGCAGGACAAGGGGCAGGAGCCGGGTCCGTTGGTGGGTCAGTGGGCGGGGGGGCAGAACGGCCGACGATCGGCGAGATCAAGAAGCGGTACGCCGGTTTCAGCGACAACGTTCACCAGAGCCTGCTGGTAGGTGTATTTGCCGTTGTCGTAGTTGGTTGGTGTTAACCAGAACAGCGGTCGCCTTGGTGTTTGTTGGCTTAATGTCATGACGTCGGCGCTGCATCGTTTGGTTATGTCTGCCAATTGCCACCGGTAGGTTGCATCCCGCGCCCCGGTTCCCCAATTTTTGGCGTTGTGTCCAAGGGAAGCGACGCGAGAATCGAACCCCGTGCGAGCTTTGCCTCAGAGAACCGCTGTATGTGCGCATTTTGGGTTGGGGGGTTTTCTGCGGCACTCCGCGCGATTGGGTGTGTGTGGGAGAGAGAGAGAGAGAGAGAGAGAGAGAGAGAAAGACAGAGACAGAGACAGAGAGAGCGTTGTGTTCCTATTGTTGGGGGGCATTTCGACTGATAACTAAACCAGTACGTTCTCAGGCTGCTGCCTGCGCTGCTGCCTCTCCCTCGTACAATCAAGCGGTGAAACATTGACCGATCCATGCACTTGAGCACCCCGCCAGCCACACACACACACACACACACACACACGCACACACACACGCAAGGCGTTGTTTGTAGTCACTGCCTGTGCGCGCCCCGATAAATCACCCGCTCTGCGCTGCAAACATACGCCAAACCTCACGAAAGGTGGTGGACGAGAGCGTGATCAACTACGAGGCGATCTCGAGCCTGCTCGAGTACATCACCCACAACTTCGAAGAAGGGGCCATCCTCGTCTTCCTGCCGGGACTCGCCGAGATCACCAAGATGCTCGAGGCGCTCGCCGGGAACCCGCTTTTCAACGACAAGGTGTGCGATTTTTTTTGTCACCCTTGAGTTGTTGCGGGCGCGCGCTCTTTCTTCTGCATGAGAAAAATGGATCCGACATTGCTTAGGTCGCAGGTCGTCGTCTACTGTGGTGTTTTGCCTGAATGCCAAATACCGTGGGTTTCTTTTAACCTACAACAAGATATTAATTCGATTTTTTGGAGGTGGCGCGTGGTTCAAGGAGCATATCCTATCCCCGAGTTTTTCGTACGCCTGCCAGCACAAGCCGCAGTGTCTTCTTGTGTTCCATGACAAGCTCCGCCATACACTCTCCTACGCCCGATTTGCGAAGAACAATAATAATGCTTTGGTTCTGTTTCAAGGTAGTCACAGGAAAGTGACTCGTCGTGCACATCCTTTCAGGTTTGAACGGCAGCCTGGTGTCAATGCTTTCACATCAAACCCGATTCCCACCTGTGATTGTTCACACATGATTTTTGTTTGCAGACCTCACACTGATTTATGGTGCATCATTGATTCAGCGAGTACAACCCGTTACTTCGCATACGGCACTTTGGTGCTTTGCCCACCCGTTTTGTTTAGCTTCTTGCGCACGCAATGAGCTTTCCGCCCTTTCTGTTTTTCCTCCGGGCACCTGGTGTTTTCACTATTTTCTTTTTTGGGATTTAAGCTGTCCCCAAATGTACGCCATTTCCTCCCTCCCCCTGTCGTTTTCTTCTTCGTTAATGTTGTATCACAAATCGTACTTTTTCCGCGCCTTTTGATGTACAATCTTTCCAGGAAAAGACGCGAGTGTACCCGCTTCACGGGTCCCTGTCAACCTCGGACCAGAAGGCCATCTTCGAGGTGCCCCCCAAGGGAGTGCGGAAGATCGTCGTGTCGACCAACATCGCCGAGACTTCGATCACCATCGAGGACTGCGTCTTCGTCGTCGACAGCTGCAGGGTCAAAGGCACGATAATGACGAAGAAACACAGCTGTAGTAGTGGTATCAGCAGCCGCAGCAGCAGCCGCAGCAGCACCGCATCCGAGCCGCAGCAGCAGCAGTAGCAGCAGCAGCAGCAGCAGCAGAAGTAGCAACAGCAACAGCAACAGGAGCAACAGCAGGAGCATAGAAGCGGTGGCGGTAATGGTGACATACTGTAGCAGTATCGCCCTGTTATGCTCGGCAATTGTTGTCACTGACTTCAACCTCCCTTGCAACAGCGATGAAGATTCAGCCGTAAGGTGTTGTTCAATTTCGGCAAGATAACATCAACAGTTCTAAGGTAGAGCCAATACCAGCCTGTGAGAGGGGCGGACAGTTTGGATGGTGTCGACAATGATAGCTTCCCATCATCCGGCCTGAGGAATCCTGCGGCTTTCCCGCCAACGACGTCGTTCTTAGGCTCAAAAGCATCCGTGCAAGCCTTTTCATTGCATCCGAGCCTTTTCTAAAAGCTTCCGTAGTCAACTCGTAGTGAGGGGTTTTCAGTGGGAGAAGGGAAAACAAGCGAGGGGGTAAAACGGCGGTTGTCGTACTACTGTATGAGAGGGCTGAGAGTCGCGGGGTGCGACGAACGGCAACATCACCAAAACCGCTGCAGGGATCGCAGACACATGGTCCACATTTCCATCTTGGTCTTCGTCGAATGAATCGTTTCGGCTTCGTGACGAGCGTTGCATTCAACCTCCCTCTTCTCCCCTCCCATATTCCCACCAGAGAACCGTTTCGATGACGCCAACATGATGCCCATGCTGCTGGAGTGCTGGGTGTCCAAGGCCTCCGCCAAGCAGAGGAGAGGGCGAGCCGGCCGCGTGCGTCCCGGCGTGTGCTTCCACATGTGCTCGTCCGGCACGTTCCAGGACACCATCAGCGAGTTTCAGGTAAGCCGTTGTCAATGTGAACCGGGAGGGATTGCAGAACTGCTCATGCAGTCAGACTGCATATTTTGCGGCTTCGTCTATGTTGGACTTGGTCATATTTTTCTGTGAGTTTTTTTTGTTGCGTTGACGTTGCCTCCGTACCTCCCCCTTGCCGCTGCTGCTAAAAAGTCTGTTGTGAATTATGTATTTTGTGCAAATATTGTACGTTCTCGCAACGGCACAAACCCTCCAGGAGAGAGATCGGTTCTAGGATCGGTGCTCGGTAGGGCTGCAAAGCGTGCGGCGGCCGGTTCTATTCCAGAAAAGGAAGAAGCGAGTGCATCCGCCACCCCCACACTCGAGACACGTTTTATATCATGCCACACAGACACTTGAAACGAGCTCAATTTCTCCGTCGACATGCACACGAACATCGGGTTCTCTCGACGCTTCGCGTTTCTACCTGCACCCGCGATCATTCTGCTGCTTCAAACCGTCCTTGAGAACCAAACACCTCTCTGCTGCTTCCACCCTCTTTTGGATACGAGGTAGTTTGACGTGACCAATGGTATTCTTTTTGACCCAGTTCCTTCGGCTACGCCATGCCACCAAGACATGTACACTGCTACAGCCTTCTTGAGGGTCTCTGCAGGTAGGAAAAACTCTTTGTGCGGACCAGTGAGGCCGAATGCCGCCCGTCTCTCCTTCCCCGGCCGGTTAGGGTCGTCGGGTATCGAAGAATCGCCCGCTCTCCCTCCCTTGCAACCCCCCAAACCCACACGTACGTTCAGCTGCCGGAGATGCTCCGAGTTAGCCTCGACGACATGGTGCTGCAGATCCTGCTGCTGGACAAGGGGGATCCCGCGGAATTTCTCGCCTCTGCGGTCAACCCCCCCACCGAGCTGGCGGTGTCTAACTCCATCAAGTACCTCTGCGAGCTGCAGGTGGCTTGGTCTCGGTGGCGTTGTTGTTGTTTTTGTTGTCGTTGTAGTATTTTAGGAACAGCACGCAGTCAAAGACGTGTTGTTGTGTTGTTGTTTACGTATCATTTCGATGTTTTCTCTCGATCGTCACCATCCATTCCTCTGTTTCTTGTATTGACATCTTCTGAGCGTGACCGATTGCTGTCGGTTGCCAAACCCTTCTCGCCGAACCCCAGTGGGTGTTGGAAAATTCTAGAACGTGCTTTTGCGCCAGCTGCCGGTGTGACTACACGCATAGTTTTCGTGTCATTTTCGTCCCTGCTCGTACACGCTTGTAGTGAAGGGCTTCCTCGCCGCTGTTTGTGCCTCGTCGATGCCCTCCCGCGTTTGCGATAGTACAATATTTGTCGCCTTCGCTGATGTGAAACGCTCACTCCGTTCGAGCACACGCACAATGCATGCGCCTCGGGGTTTCCAATCGGTGGTGTGTTGGCTGTTGTGTCACGCACGTTGTCTTATTGCTTGTGTCATGTACGCCTTTTCAGACCCTCGCTATTATCAGCCGGGCCGTCTCTGTTCGACCGCAATGGCACACTGCTTGCTTCTCCCTTTTACCAAAACCTTCCTCGCTTGTGTCTTGCACATCCTTATGCTTGTCGTGTCTAGGCGACTCAGCTCGACGAGGACGACAAGCCGGTGCTGACCGCGCTGGGCTTTCACCTCGCCACGCTTCCGGTTGAGCCGCGCGTGGGCAAGATGATGCTCTACGGCGCCATATTCGGCTGCGTCGAGCCGGCCATCACCATCGCCGCCGCCATGAGCTGTCGCAACCCCTTCGTCGCACCCTTCGACAAGTAAGCCGTTTTTTTTTTTTTTTTTCTGGAGAAAACAAGGGCTGCTGTGTGGTAGTGTCTGCGCTCGGAGAAATCTGAGACAAGTGGTATCCCCTTGTGAAAAACGGTGTCGCTGACTTACAGGGTTATGGATGGACCTGATTTTCCAACAACACGACCCCCGCGTGAACGTCCTGTCCTTGATGAGTTCTTTACATCAACCGTAAATAGTACCTCCGTGTGGAGTCTAGACATTGATTTCGCATCCCTACAATGCCGGGGCGGATTGAGGGGGGAGGGGGGGGGGTGTACTCATAGTCGTGCATGCCGTAGTCGTTTGACCATTGACCTCGCATCCCTACAAAGCCGGGACGGAGCACGCCGGGTTCTCACCGGACCAGGCTCTCACATCACCAAGCGCGAAGCGCCGTGAGGTATTTGGCGAGTCGCATGAAGGGTGAGCTGCATCCTGCTAAGGGTGTTCGGCATCTTGTGCTTACTTCCTTGCGTACGGATGACAGCTACGTATGACTTAATTTATTTTCTGGTGCTTTCACTTCCAGAGACAGTTGTAAGCACTGTGTAACTGCCTCGAGGAAGCTTGACCATTTTAACACAACGTGGTGCGATCATCCCCCGTTGCGCGGAGTAAGGGTTCTCGACCCCGCACAACATAATCTACTCGACCACCATTATGGTTACCGCCAAAAAAAAAAACAGAGGTAAAAAAAAAAAAACGGTAACCTGGTTGCCGAGTTCACGAAGTGAGTTGGCTTGTTTTACAACGTCGTTGCCAAGCGACGAAAACCCAATCCCGATGGCAAACACCGAGTGGGGGGCTTGTTTTACAACGTCGTTGCCAAGCGACGAAAACCCAGAGAGAGAGGGGGGAGGGGGAGGGGGGGAGTTTCCCTCACGTACATCGCCATGTATCGACGTAAGTCTTACATCACGACCTCTGCCTGCACCTACATTGCCCTTGATCTTGCTCACCCGGTCGTAGGCGCGATATCGCCGACGAGGCTCGGCGGACGTTCGCGCTGGCGCTGTCTGATCACCTGACCCTCCTCAAGGCCTACGACGGCTGGAGGCTGGCCCGAGGCTGCGGGTCGAGGGCGGAGCGGGAGTACATCCGTGACCACTTCCTGTCGCGGCAGACGCTGGTGATGGTGGAGGACATGAGGCGGCAGTTCCGCGGGCTCCTGAGAGACATCGGTTTCATCGAGAGTGAGTTTGGCTCAAGGGCAGCTTTGGGGTCCGGGGGCATGTGAGGTTTTCGTTGTCGAGACTTGATGGTGCGGCGGTGGGCATGCTCGCGTGAGAAAGGTGGCGGTCCAATCAGGGTTCACGACTACTTCTCCGTTTATCGGTTCCACCAACAGGGTTCCAGACTCTCCAGCCCTTCTCGCCCGCCGCCTTGTTGTCGTCTCTGCAAGGACAGATTTTCCCGCCATCCGTTGCACTTTGATGCGCTATCACCGTATAGAATTCGACAGGCACCCGCTACCGCTACCTTTGCCAGGCTTTCGTACCTGCATGGTCATACAATCCTCTTCTTTCGTCGGGTCGTATCGTATGTCACTGTCATCAGCCGTTCGTAAATCACCACCAAATCAACAGCGCCATACGCGGCACTTCTTTCTGAATCCTCCCCTTTCTACAGCTCCGACAGCACACAGCCCTCGACATGATCGTGACAACTCCCCCTCCCTTATCCCGACCGACACTCGCTGTTCCAGGCGGGGGTAGCGGCGGCGGCGGGAACCGCCACTCCCGCGGCAGCCACAGCGGCCACCCCCAACAACTGGAGCATTCGAGCAACGTGAACGGAGGAAACATCCAGCTCATCAAGGCCGTCGTGTGCGCCGGCCTCTACCCCAACGTCACCGTTGCCCCGGCCGCCCTGTGCCCGTCGTCGACCTCGGCTAGCGGCGGCGGCTCGGGCGGAAAGAAACCCGGCGGAGGCGGCTCCAAGGGGGGGGCGGCGGAGAAGACCGCCGGCGAGGTGATCCGCTGGTTCATTGGTTGGTTGTTTTCGGTCGGAGTGGGTTTATTGTCGTGGAGGAGAGGGCATGCACTTGTCTCCTTTGAGACGGAGCCCTTTTGGTAGTCCGTCGAGACTCCGCCAACAATAGGGCCAGGCACTGCCTGCCAGTCTAGGGGGGCAGAGGAGGTTGGCAGAGATAAGTGTGTGAGTGGCGCGTGGCGTGGTGGCCAGGTGCTTGGCTATTGTGGTACGCGTTGCCCGGTAAGGTGATCTGGTGGGCAGTTGCCCTCGCAACCCACGAAAGGGGGCAAGGCTGCCCCGGTGCCGATTTACCCTGAGGTTTGTGCTAAGCGGACTTCGTGGAACGCTTGAGCTCGACTGGGGACCTCGCCGCCTTTGTTCCGACGACAAAATCGGTTTTCGCTGCAGGGCAGGAAGCGGGCGGCGTTGTTGTGTCGACGCCTGCATGAATGTTTGAATCAACGACAAGCCGACCTTCGCCCCGTATAACCCTTGTCATCCACAATCCGGATGGGTCGAACAAATGAATCAACTCGGGGTTGCATCAGGTTTCACTGCAGGGCAGAAAGGGGGCCATGTATTTGCATCCGATGACGGTGAACTTCGACAAGAAGGCGCTCGACAGCCGCTACGGGGTATACCACGAGGTGGTCAAGACGTCCAAGGTGTGTGAACATTGTGGTAGGCCTTCATCACATGAATAAATGGGGGACTGCAATGAGCTCCTTGGTGATGTGTCTAGTCCGCAATTTCTGTGCTTTTGATAGGTGTGAACTCTGTAGCAGGTCCTCATCAAACGAATAAATTGGCCAATGAGCTCCTCGGTGGTGCATGTCTATTACGCTATTGTCGCAATTATACTGTTTTTTGTTTCCTCCTGCACCGCGAGGCGGAAAATTATACCTTGGAGTGAACATGGTATCCTCTCTTCGATGGCATCGCATCGTCTGTTGTGTGTGTGGGTGTGGTTTCGGATTGGTGCTGTCGTTTTGGGTCGCGTTTCTGCCACACTATTTTATTTTGCGCACTCGTTCACACTGCTCAAGAGCAACCGTTTTACGCCCTCCACATGCCCCGCTTTTTTAAGTTTCGCGCCGCGACACCACCGGGGGCCTGAAGAAGGAGATAGCTTAGTGACATGGAGCGAGAAGAACAGCAACACACATACTTTTGGTGCCCTTTTGGTTGTATCAAGTTGCTTTATTTTCTTCGTCTCGGTTGTGTTTTCTCCGATCGTTTCCTTTCTGTTTTCCAGCCTTTTTTCGATGTCCTGTTCAGAGAGTTTAGCCTCTACGCCGTCCACGGTTAACGTTTTGTTTTTTGTCATTTTTCCGTTTGCGGTTGCTTATCAGGTTTACATCCGGGACATGACGACCGTGACGCCGCTCATGCTAGCGCTGTTCGGGGGCTCGTTGCAAGTTCACCACGAACGACAGGTAGGTTCGTTTTCTGCATGCCGTCCGCTACACGGTCTGCGACCCGGTGTACTTTGCGAAGAACACGTGTGAAACCTGTGTGCATTCCGCAACTCGCTACGATACGAGCATGAGGTTTGCGTCCCATGTCGTTCAAAGCCATCGTTGCATCAGTTGTATTGATCTGGGTGTACCATATTTCGGGCACATGGCAGCAAACGGTGTTCTGGGGAGGGATTTGGAGACGCGAAACGGTGCCGAGTTCACTCAGAAATTGACCCCAGAACTGTCACTCAGATTACCATGTGCCGTTTTTCTGACGGTCAACGGGCACGGCATACTGCCACCCGGCTTCCCAAGCCGGATTCTGCCGTTCCCGTCACCGATTTCTGTTTCCGAGGATGGCCGTTCGATGTGACGGGACTCTCATGAGGAAATCAACCATAGATGTGTGACCCAAGTCAGCCATGGGTTGACAGCCGCTGACGGTTGTACGCCCTAAAGCAACGTCTTGCAGCGTTGACCCAAAAACCGCGCGGGTTGCGCGATTTGTGAAGCATGACAGTCCCGTCCGGATCGGTTTACACGAAGATGGAGACGAGACAACGGCACATGGTTGTACAAATGCATTCCGCTCTTGTGTGATACCCAAATTTTGCACTCACCCGTAGTCCTGCGTGCTCGGTGATATTTCGACAGCGCGGAAGTTACATAGGAAATGTGCTGCAGCGTGTTTTGCAAGGACGGTACCGCACGTTGACCGTACAAGCCAAAAGTGACCGCCTTCTTGACCCCCCAGCACACGTGCGGGACCCTATGCCACATGTTCCACCGATGCTTCACAGGCGATCACTGTCGACAAGTGGCTACACTTTAGAGCGGCGCGTCGGGCGGCCACCCTCGTCAAGTACCTCCGGGTGCACATGGAGAGGCTGCTGCTGCGGAAGATCACGCATCCGCAGGAGGACGTTTCGGACAACGGCCGAGACCTCATCCAGGCAAGGCGAAACACCAACACACGTGTTGCTACCTGCGCCAAGGACAAGGCCAACGAATCGCGGCAAACGATTTCAATGCCCAACTATATATTTCCACGTCATGTACGAAAGTGTATGCACACAAAAGTCGCAGCAAAGATAACCTGTTGGGGATGCTAACGCAGTCGAAGGCTTGCGTTCAAGTCTGTACAAGTTACGCACGTGACTGCGGCGCTGATTGAGTACGTTAAGCACCCGCAGGCACGTCGGATATTGGCGAATATGTACTGTTCAAAGGCCGTCGGTGTTCGCAAGATCCGTTGCTTTTACCCGCGTGTGCCAGGAGCCTTTTCTCCCCCGTCCTGCGGAGTGCACCTCGTCGTTTTTGCCGCAAATATGCACCTTGCTTACCTTAGGACCCCAACCCACACCCCTTTGTTCCCGTCTGGGACGATATCGGGGGTTTCAATTTTCCTCGTGTAAGCACACCCGTTGGCCGCCCCCCCCCCCCAGCAACGCCTACTTTCGGACAATCCGCGTTGACGAACCAGCTTTGTTTTACGCGTCTTGTCGCCTGCCTCGCTCCCGCACGAAAAACAACGAAAAACAACGAAAACAGTCGGTGTCTACCTTGCTGAGATCGGGGGCGAGGCGAGCGGGCGCCCAGCAAGACTACAGCTCCGAGATGCTCGCAGCGGAGATCAACGGTGTGCGGCAGGGAGGGGGTGGGGTTGATGGGTGGGGCGGTGGCAGTGGCGGCGGCTACGGGTGGCAGCAGCAGCAACAGCACGGCCGACAGGGTCAACACGAACAGGTAGTGGTCCTGATTGCGATGATATCGGCAACGCCTATAATAGTTCCAAGGAGTACTTGGTATTGATATTTTTTTTGTTGCTTTCGGACCACCCACCTGCCTGCGTTCTCAACAAGCTCGAGTTCGGACCACGACCCACCTGCGATCTCAACAAGCCCGAGTTCATCGCTGCTGACAGATTTGTTTGTTCGAAATGTCATATTTGGTGCCCATTCACCTCTTTTTGTTCTTGCCCGTCCGTCGTCTTTGTCATTGGATTTATTTTTATTTTTATGTAGACCACGGCTTCGGAGACAGACCAGAAACAACTGCGAGTCATGCAGCGCCGCGAGCAGGAAGACGCGGTTCGCCGAAGCGCCGTTCCAGCCGGCGGGCACGCCAGCTTCAACCGCAGCAGCAACGGCGGCGGCGGTAACGGCTACAGCGGCGGCGGCGGCGCAGCGGCTTCGAGGTCGAGGGACACGACGGGCGGCGGGGTCAGCGAGGAGGAGCTGTTTGCGCCCCTTCGATCCGGCCTCCCCTCCACCGACACGCCCGTCCGCATCCCAACGGCAACCGCTAGGCCGTCGGCAGGGAGCAATACCGGAGGTGCAGGAGGCGGCCGGGGCGATGGGTATCGTGACGACAATGACGGCCAAGGTGGTCGGGGACGCAGGGGCGGCGGTGGCGGGAGCGGCAGAGGTCGGGGAGGGGGGAGAGGAGGCAGGGGGGGGGGAGGGAGGAACGGGGGCCGGGGCGGTGGCAGAAGAGGTGGACGGCATTGAGGAGATTTTTCCTCTTGTGTTTGTCAGTACACGCCGAAAAATGGGCCGTGAGAGTCCCGTCGCGGGTAAAGAAGCGGTTGTCTCAGCAATAGCAGTTGCGGCAGTTGCTCTGGGCAAACATGGACGCCTGTTCTGTTGGATGTTGATGCTGGTGTTCTCGACGTTGGCGACAGCGCTGAGATCGAACGTGAAGAGATACTTTCGTGCTAGAAGTTTCGGCATTGTGTCCCTTGTTCGTTTGTGCGTGTGTTATTGTATTCTTCTCGGCGAAATTGAGGCGCAGTTGTTTTACGCGGCGTCAGCCGTTGCCGGGTCAGCCGGTCGAGAGTGCAGCCGCGTGGGGATGCTAGCTCGCTCGAAAAAATCGGATTGTTGTAGTTCGGTACCTGGTTTTAACTGAATTTCTCACGAACAGGAGGTGTAGCCACGACTCTCATGTTTACCCTCTCATGTGTCAACAAGTTTCTCAGAATATAATATTCTCGAGGGGTTAACTTATGTTCCCTTCGGCTAGTTTCGCGCAAAGCCAAGGAGAGGGATGACTCGCTGAAATCACTCGACCGGGGCGACCGGTGCAAGACGACAAAGGAACAAGTTTAGTGTAGAGACGGAGCGTTCGACGGACCTGATGGGGCTTTGATCGGACCGCCATGAAGCCCGGAAATGCTCACGATCAGATTCACTCGTTTGTGCAATAAGCATCACTGCCCTGCCGGAACTACCGCTACCTCCTTTGCCGCAGCTCTACAGTATTGTAGTTTCGTGTCAGGTATACTCCGCTTTTTGTACCAGCCCCAAGCCACCTGCGAGAGCAAGGTTTCCGCGGCATCCTGACTTTCGATCCTTGCACAATCACTCCGTTGCGACCCGTTTAGCACGTCTGGCACTTCTCTGCCCGTGTGCTCTCTTTGCCATGTCCTCGCCCCCCCCTCCTCTCGCTGCTCTGCGAACGTCCGTCTGCGAGGGCAAACGTACTAGATGCGTGATTCGGAAACAATACAGAAAGACGAAGTTATTGGCACGCTCTCTTGTTTCATCGGCGCGAGCACGGCGTACGTCATGAGCGGCGAGACTAGCCGGAAGGCTTCAAGGCCGACAACACTAACGTAATGACTTCGGACGCACGGTGGCATATGACGTCACCTATTTCCGGACAACCCTTCCTGCTGCGATGTCGATCCGTAGACCCCTCTCGTGTCGGGTCTGCAAGGGCGAAAATCGGTCGTTCCACTTCCTGGCACACCCCCAAGAGCAGAAAGGTGCGCCCGGTGTGGTGTAGCCACCACCATGCTGGTCAAACAGCACGTCTTCTCTTCCACCCAACGGCTTGTTAGGAGAAGGTGAGTGTTCCAACGCTGCGGCCTGACTGGAAGAGATATTTTCCATCGGCGAAGGGGGCGGTGCTTGGTCGCACGAACGGCGCGTTCCTGGTCCTTCCTCTATCTCTCTGTCTTTTCTTTGCTTGCGGTTGTGGGGTCGATTGTGGCTTGGCGTTAGATACTGAATATCTCTCGCAAGCCGTCGGTGAGGTTGTGGTAGGTCCTCGCAATGGTGTCGTGCTGTGGTTGTTCGCATGCGGTTGTAGGGCCTAGTCGCCCGAATGCCGCCGGGGTTGCCGTACCGACGGAACAGCGTTCCCGTGTCCGCCGGGGCGGCATTGCACCACAGACACCGAGCAGCGGTGACCGCAAGGGTGCTTCCACATGCGTTTCCATGCACTTCGTCGTCCAGAACATTCGAGACGGCCGAAGCGGATTGATCCCCGTTGGTTTGTAAAGCCCTTTCGATGGAACAGCTGGCGGTCTCTTGTGCATGAAGAAGCACATTCCCGAGTTTGACGAAGTCTGCCTCTCGCAGCACGGGTGATGCTCCCACTGGACACCCCCTGTGCGTTGGTCTGGAGTTAGTGATTGGGACCGATTTGTGCGGGAGAGGCACAACCAAAGCGAGATACAAAATACATCTGTCTTCAAGGAAACCTTGTAGGCACTGAGAGTGGAGGCGGCTCGATAGTCACTGGAAGCCTACAGGAGCTTCGGGGGCGGGCATGTGATGCGGTGAAAGGGTCGAATTTCCAAGGAAATCAACAGGACTTCATCATATAGTCTACTACTGCAGCCGTGCCCCGGTATTCCCCCATACATGAACGAAAAGGCGTTCACCTCCTCCAGAAACTCCATGTACTTGACGGTCATCGGCAAAAGACTGCCCACTACCGGAGAATCTCAATGTACATATTCTGGGGTTCGAAGGCATATATATCTGAAACTTGGGCTTGGACGTGAAGTTTCATTGTTCAAAGTATCCGAGACAGCACCGGTGTTAGCGGGTGTAAACACTGCATGGCGCCAACACCAGAGCTCTAACCCAGCAACGAACAACCGAAAAGGCACTCACGGTGTTCATATCAAAGCGGTTTTCCCTATCGCTGCCGTCGAAGAACCGTGGGAATTTGTCACGACTCACAGAACAATCGCGTTGTGGGGCTCCCCAATTGTCTCACAACTGAAATAGGGACGGATAACAGATTCAGAGCTAGCTGCAGTTGTTTGTTGGTAGACTGTGGCTAACACAACGCTTACGTTTGTAGTCCCGCTGTGCGTGCAACTCCAGAGGCGATTATGCGCTGCGCACGAGAGAGGTGCAACTGGAGGAGCCGCACAGTCTCATCGCGAGCTCTAACCAGCTGTGCCTGAGAAAATGGTCAAAACCAGCACGACGCACGGTATCAACACTGAACTCGTTTCCTGAACGGGGGTACATGTAATCTCACAATCGTTATCGTTCATGTCCCCGTCAACTTCAGTTCTGCGGCATTTCGAAAGAAAGGTGAACCAACGTCAATGTGAAGCGACTGACGTATGTATCCCGTCAGTAGAGTGCGGACACGACGACGAGGAGAGGTATAGAACTTTGCGGACCCCGATATCACGTGCTACCGCACAACGGAAAACACGATCGAACCTGTGGTCACAAGGGTGCACCACAGTGTCAATCCCGCGGACACCCTTTCGCCCAGACTCATAAGTACCTCAAGTGATTCCGCCGCATTTCGAAGGGCGAGTAGTCCCGCCGCCTGCCTCTCTCGCAGTCCCGATTCCAGCATCGGTCTTCGGTATCTCCAAGCGTACTTCCTCCTGACGGAGCCCTGTTTTCTGCGTCAGGAATGAGCAGGAAGTGTCACCACCACGAACAATGATCATTCGGTTGCATATTGCATCCGGGCACCAAACGGGAGGGGATCATGCGCGGAGGGTTGGTTAAGGCGACGTACTCTGCGATTTGGGGTTGAAAGTTTGATAAATGTTCTGGAAATCGCTATTCCAATCCACGAACATCAACGAACCTTGCCTTCAGGTTGTCGAATTTTCAAAACGAGAAACAAAAATGTTATCTATCTTCCGGACGGTCGCAGGTGTCATCGACGTGCTAAGCCATAAATCACCTAAAGAGCTGAATTTGTAGGGTTTGTCAATGGAGCAAGATTCGTAAATCTCCTGCGAGATTCGTGAAAGGGACTCGTCAAAGATCAACACTTCGGAGGCTCAGTTCGGTATCAATACTTGACTTACAAATCACGCAGGATTTCTTCCTGCCTTATCAGTACTGATCTTGTGCGCTGTGGTTACACGAAAGGACGTTCCTCGCGACATTAATACAGATGTTTCTATCTTGGCTAACCTGGCCTGTAGAGCCTCTCTCCTTACACCGTTCGCCCCCTCCGATTCTCCGATTTGCCTCAACGCCGCCTCTCTCACGATGCAATCGAGCACCTGGGGGGTGATTCTGTCGAGCGCGTTATCTCCGGTGCATGCCTCCGCATGAGTTGAACGCTCCAGCTACGCGAGCGCGCAGTGAAAGGGAAATCGGGGTAAGGAAGCGGACAGTGGAAAGCGAAACCATTATTTCTGTTTAGCGATGCCATGAGTGATGTGCAAGGCACCCGTTTCCGTCCACGCGGTTCGCGGGCGGGGAAATCGTTGCCCAGGTTCTACGCGTATCAGTCCTTGGAAGCCTCCTCGTAGCATTGTGAGTGTTCTTCTAGCTCACGCCTTGCACAACTCACCCCGGGCCAGCTTCATTGTTTTGCACCTGACGCCTAGCGCGCATCTGCTAATGTCCATTCTAAGGTGAAATTTCGCGCCGAAAATATTGTTTTCACCTCCACACCGACCACGGGCAGCCGGCTGGGACTGCTATGCAGCGTGGCCAAGGTCTTACTGTACACAAGAAAAACCGACATGTGTGCTTCCCATAAGCTACGAGGGAAAAACAGGGCTCGTAGCCTCTTGACCCACGTAGGGTGTCAGCCTCCGTCCGCGGGAAATGGTGCATTCGAGACGCGAAGAGAGGAAGAGAAAAATGTGATTTTGTCTCTTACGTGCGAGTATTTCATGGATTCGTGCCCTACGCGAGAAAGACAGTGACACGCCCGGTATCACTTGTCACCTTCGCAACTTCCGCCCGGTGAATAGCCTGCAGCCGTCTCTCCTGCCGCCGGAGATTTTCTCTCACCGCGTCTATTCGTACGCCCCACGCCAACCACACCGCTACCATCGCTCCTCTTACATCTCCCACGAGGACCGGTAGTCCACTACGAAGGTTGTTGCCCCCGCTGTTGTTGGGGACGTTCCGGCCTCTGTTGGGGTCGCTAGGGCATTGTTGAGAACCCGTGTTTTCCGTGCGACGTACTTTTGTGCCTTGGTTAGAACGTGGCCAATCCTGCTCTCTGTTCTGTCGGTTCCTTGGTTGTCGCCGCCATCGCTGCTGCCGCTGCTGCCGCCGCTGCCGCCCACGCCGCGGCGACCGCTGGTTCCTTCCTTCAACCGATGCTCGTTCAGGGGAGCTGCCGCCGGGAGAATCGCCGGCTTCACAGGCATAGAACAGGTACCCGCTGGAGGACCGAACAGACTGGGGGGTCGGCCACCGAGAGGGTGAACAACCATGCGGCGGGTCTACGGTACCCCGGTGCTCGTCGCTATAATGGGCGGAAGAGGAGAACGGAATTCTCGTTGCCTCTTTGTGTTGGCTACAGGTTTCCAAGGCCGCCCTCGACCTGACACTTCTGTTGTTGTTGTTGTTGCTGCTGCTGCTGCTGCTGCTGCTGTTGTCGATGTTATAGATGCTGGCGTTGTCGTCTTCGATGTTGTAGTTCATATTGTTGTCCTCGAGCTCGGGCCTTGTCGGCTTGGAGCGTCCTGTATTGCCCGGTTGACAAAATGACTAGACTAAAAATGTACGACCGTAGAATCTCACCAACAACGCGAGCGCCCGATGTCAATGGACTGCCGAGTAGCGCAATGTCTGGGAACTGCGTCGTAAAGTGTTGCGACCTCCTAACCTCTGCCACCTTCCACCCGTTTTTTACGTACACCGAGTCACGGTACATGTCCTCGAACTCACTCGGATCACCTGGTAGACAACATGCAGCAGAACATGTACGTACACTGAGTGCGAAGATTGGTGGGGTTCCTGAACCGAAACATGTGGTGGGTTCTCTTCCGAACCGAAACATATGGCGCGTTGGGGTTCTCTACTTCTCTGCCCATGCGGCCGCATAGGCGCATGGGCGCATGGGCATCCGGCCTCAGCGGGGCTGCTAGTCTTTACACTGACCGTTTTGGCGAGAACCTCCATCTGGGCAACGTCACGTCTGCGCATAATAGGATAATAGGTGTCATCGGTCATCGGCACCCGAAACGGCGACACGGTTTGGTTTGGTTTTCGAACCGACACATGCACCTTTTCTCTCTCTCTTCTCTCTTCTCCATCTCTCCCCTCTCACACCTCACACTCATCACACTTCTACGCGTCTGTCGTCTAAACTTCTCGTCGGCTTCATCCTTCAAACTATTTATGTGGAGCAGCAGACGCCACAACGATAGGCAAGGCGAAACACGAGGAAAAGTGGCCTGCTGTTGCGGGAGTGGGGTTTTATTGGGAGACACAGCAGCACTGCCGCTGCCAACTTGGACATCTCGTCCAAATAGCAGCGCACTGAGACTCCGTTCAGTGCCGTTCGATATACTAGCCGTGAAGAAGCTGTCCGGGATATTTTGCACGTGTAGGGATTGGGCACGCCTGAGCGTGCGTGGGTGCGCTGCACAATCCACGAAATCCACGCGGCCGGTAGCGCAGGCTGTGAGGTGTACCGGTGTCTTGGGCACCGTCTGTCTCCGACGGAGGCGTTCGAGGCCCAGCCTCGGCTCTCGGCATAATCTGCACGACGGCGGAGTCACGAACGAAGGAGAGGTGAGGCGAATCGGACACCGTATTACAGGCTGCAAGGAAGAAATATCCACTGAACCTCGGTGCACCTATTGAAGCGAGGGTGGGTTGATTGCCTCGAGACGGGTCATCGAACCTTTGCATGTACGTACAAAAGTAAACACACAGCTGTTTTGTCTACTGCTGTGCCTACTGTATGTCTACGTACGCAAATAGGGAGGGCATATGGTACGATATATATATTCGTATTTAGCATTTGTGTGGGGATCACTCAACCATACCGATACCGTGCTTGCACATTTTGATTGTGTACAAGGGGTGCCAGATATTGCGCCAAACTTTCACCTCCACTCGCCGCAAAGTGCGGTTGTCTGTCGAGAAGCCAGTCCCTTGATGGCAGTCGAGGCGCCTCAATACACCGACCTTGACGCACAATGTAACATAGAGTGGGTGTGTCAGTCGAAGTTGATGAACAGCGGTGTACTGTAGTTTTACACACTAGGTCAGCGAAATTGATCTCAATCTGACAGCAGCTGCGCCGTGTAGTCTCTACCCTCCTCTTCGTTTGGGCGGGAGGGGGCTCTCGGGGGCGATAATGTCTAGAAAGCGGAGCGTATAAAATCTACCGATCACGACGCTCGAGCAGGCGTACTCTTGTTTCTGAGAGTCTCCTTGTTTCTCCAGCTCGCTCTTTCAGCTCGAGGCGCAAAACGCCATAACTCCTACACGTCATTGCGTTCCAGCGAATGATGTATGAAGAAGGTACTCGAACCGCGTGTTATTTTGATACAGCGAAGGAGGTCGTGCTATGTACTTCAGTGCGTCTTATGCCAAGGATCCCAGTGACGCGAGATTCCTCCGCGGTGTGAACTACAAACTTAGTATTATGTTGTGCGTGACATGTCAGCAAACACCACCTCTTCTACGTACGCAATCGTTGTAACAGCGACACCGGTGCTCGCGGGCATACGGCATCCACACAGGAATTTACATCGCTGTAGGTGGATCTATAAGTTTTTGTTGTGCCTTGATTCCGCTACCAGACACTCGGTGGCTTCCAGTACCGTGCTAGACATTCGCAGCCATTGAGTATGACGCACATTTTGTGGTGTTGTAATATATCCCGCACAAAAGCAATTGTCCACACACGTTTCCACTACCCCACGATACTTCCGTAAGTACCGCGAAATACATCAACTCTTCCATCTTCATCATCACGAACGAAGATTATGGTGCTTCACTCGGCCAAGTGGACCGGACGTTAATACGACGAAAGCTCACGGGGTAAATCGGAATGGGTCTAGGGGTCTTGAACGAGGCGTGATCTGTTGGGTATGAGTCACTCAAGAGCCCACCACATCAAGGACCCGGCCCCAGCAACAGCCACCACCAGCACCTCCCCCCCCTGCCCAACTAATCCACCTCGCAGCGCCATAGAGAAAGATGGCGCCGCCAAAGCTTGCGATGAGGAACCAGGCAGTGCAGGCTGTCGGCGAGAAATACTTCCAGGTGGCCCTGGTGGGTTTGGCGACTGCCGGAGTCCTCGCCATCGTAGCCGTCTCGATCGGTGGGTTTTTCGTCCGGCGTACGCGACATTTGATTTGAGAACCAGTGGTTGGATGTCATGTTCTTTGGGTGCTAGGGGGAGCGAGCCTCTTGACGTGCCACGCGGTCGCCTTGCAGCATCTGTCGCGATGTCGTTCTCTTTCGACATGTTGCAGCAAACGTGAAGACCCCGTACCGTTCGGCTCCTCTCTGGCAACCCTACCTTGCAACCGAAGAAAATATGACCCACGGGGTGTCCGTGTGTTATTTTCTCTGATGAATGGGATAGAAAACGATTTTTCGCTGGTCGGAATTGTCCGATCATTCCGCATGTTGTTGAATTCATATTGTAAGCATGTGCCTTGTTTCTGGCGCTGTTGCATAGCGCAGTATGCTAACGGTTGTGCACCCATACCGCGATGTTGACGGTAGTATGACGGTCTCTAGCGTTCCCTTCCCCGCTGTTTAACCCTTGGGCATGAGGAGACAAATGCTTCTATTTGATAGAGAACGAGCCGTGGTTTTTTTCCACGGGTACGAGGATGAAACCGTATTTGCCGGCGGAGACGTCCGACCAGTTTCTGTTGCAAAGACATTTCTCAACGCAAACGTGCAGTTTTGATTGAAACGCACTACTACAGAAATCATCGTCATGTCCGCATGGTTTTGTAATCTCTGGCCTACCCGAAACCGTACAACGGCAGGCTCTACGCGGGGTATGTTCGAGTTTACGATAGATCGTTGCGACTGCCTGCTGACTTCGGGGGTCGAGGATGCCGTCGCGCAGGGGGCGGAGTGCGTGCCCGGCCAAGACTACATGGGGGTGGGCTGCTACTGTTGCTGATGCTGATGCTGATGCTGATGCTGCTGGTGCTGCTGCTGGCTCTGTTGTTACGGTAGCCGTAGTAGAGTTCGTCCACTGACATTCACTAACTCCGCACTCGTACAGATCAGTTCCATGGTAGAAAATGCGTGTGAGAACGAAACAAGCTTTCAAACGCGAAATCTCACCCTAGCGAGGGAGGGGATGGACAGCGATTTCCTCTCGAAGTGATCACAACCTGAAAATGTCCGTTCAATCTTGTAAACTGCACAACCATAGGTGGACATCGGGTGGAAAAGCTTTGTGATCGACAAGGCCTACTCTACGGAGGGGTGCCTCGACGGATGGGAGGGGACAAAAGACATCGGAAGTCCTTTCGGAGACGGCATTTACAGGAAAAAGTCGGTGAGTGGTGCAGACGGTCTGCTGGAGGACTCAGCAGTATTGTGTGGGTTGAGTGGAACACTGGTAGTCCGTGCATTGAAACGAGTCTGCTTGTGAGACGCCACGTCGTTGATGGATGTATCGTGCCAGGTGGAATTTCCGTCTATATGACACAGCAGGACTCCTGAACCGTTTGACTAGGTTGGGAGATCAGACTGGCGTGATGGGGGCAAAACGAAGCACGAAACCGACAGCACAATACTGGCAACAACGCTACACCTGAGTTGCAACACACAAAATATCAGGAACGAAAAGGATCACAACAATTGTTTTCTTTTGCTTCTGAACCACCCAGGCGGTGTACGGTAACGGAGCCACTGGGGCGGCCGATGCGTCCGTGGGGCTGTTCGTGGTGTCGGCGTTCATCGCCATCATCATGTTCAAGACGGTCAAGGTACGGTTTGCCGTTTCCATGAAGGTAGACCGACTTGGGGCTGCACTTGCATGCTTTTACTATGGAACATATTCCGTGGAGCAAGCGCCTGACACCGCAGATGCGTATATTCTCCAACACCAGGATCGACCACCCACAACAAGGGGTGCGGTTCCTATGCGAACGTTACAAACCGCCATTTCCGTTGCTTTTCTATGGGTCTCCTAACCCTTCGCCGATCGCCCGTCTGCCGCAAGAGCCTTGAGGCGCCTTCGTTTAGTGATCCGTCTCCACAGGGAGAACACGGGATAATTTGCCGAATGAAAAGGGTTCAAATCATCGCGCCCGCCGTCCACACACACGCTTCTATATGCAGATGTCCTACACTGGACCTGGATCTATTTACAGCATTGGGCTCCACAACATCGCCGTGATGTGCTTGCTGCTTTCTGTGGCATCGGGCATCTCGATCGCGGCCTTCTGGGGTAGGATCCAGGGGAAGCTGGGTGACATGGAAAGCTCTCTCGCAGCTACCTTGTTCATGGTGCGCAGGGTTGTTGTTGGTGGTCGCTTGTGTGTCGCCATGGTGTACATGCTGCTGCAGCCGTTGTTGCTGCCCAACGTTGGCATCGGTGCTTTCGTTGCAGTTTGGAGTCATAGCTTCTTCACAAGCGCGTATGTATGAATGTTGAGGCGTTTTGGGGGCAGACAAACCGGTCATTGCCTCACTATTGTATGTACAACGTGAAGCCATCTATCTCCATGTATGACAGCGAAGAGGTGGTGTAGGCATGGACCAGAAATCGTTGGCGCCTTTCAATCGCGTCGGTGGTGAAGGTGGCGGCCGACCTCGACATCCGAACGGGTTTGATGGTTATGGTTTGGTCAACATTTCTGAGAGAGAGGGAAGAAAACAGTGGCAGCTTGGTAGGGACAGGATTCCACATGCCAACTTGTGTTCGTCCTGATCATGGTTTCTTTCTGAGAAAGCGGGAGGACGATTCGCCCAACGGTGTTGCAGCTTGTGTTGGCTGTATCGTTTTCCCGTGGCGTTTATTTTCGACGCATTTCCCCCACCTACTAGATACGTGGAAGAGGTAATCGACTGCTGTGGAGATCCTCATCGAGAACACCAGTCCCACATCAGCGTTCGTTGAACCGAAAAGGACTAACCTGTCGGCCCACCATTTTTTCGCTCAATCATCCCCTCTCTCTAGTTATTATGTCGTCTACGTGGAAAATGTAGTCGACTGCTGTGGAAATCCTCATCGAGAACACCAGTCCCATGTCAGCGTTCGTTGAACCGAAAAGGACTAACCTGTCCGCCCAACATTTATTCGCTCGTGGTCAACTATCCCCTCTCTCTAGTTATTGTGTAGTCACGAAGCGCGTTGTTCTGTGCAATCGGATTGTTTTGTGTTAGGCAACCCTGGACGTGTGCGAAGACGACTGGGACACTGTGGGGTTCCCGGTAGGCGAAGGCGAAAGCGAAGAGATTTTCTGCCAAGCGAAGCCGTGGAATTTCGAAGTCCCTCTCTACGCTGGCTGGACCGCCATCGCGCACGTGAGTAGCATGTCATGGATCTTCTTTATTGGATTTTGCCCATCCAAGTCACTTGCACGTTTTTCCCTCGCCCATCTGAGTGTGAACCTGTATACCTTTTGGAACTGTTGCTGCTGTGTGTGATCACACGTAGATGTTTGTGTTGCCAGCTGCCATTACCTGCATGGTCACACCCTCGCCGCTGCTTTGGTGACTTGACGTGGCAATCAGGTGGCGGTGATGTTCCTTACCTCGGTGTGGATCCTAACCAAATCCGGCCTGGTGGAAGGGATACTGGACGGCTCGAAGCTCGTTGGCGGCAAGGCAGTAACGGTGAGTGTGAACAGGGGCGACCAGCCCGAGAAAAGTGGACTCTCAAGAGACCGAAATTGTGTCATTCGCCGCTGATGTACGCTACGATAGACCTCGGGAAAGCGATCGAGTGCTGCGCTCTTAGGTTGTTTCGGTCCTACAAGAAACACACGTTCCTTGATTTTGGATGAAACTGAAAGTGACCAAAGCGCGCCCAGCAAGCACGCAATACATGCACCAACCCATCTGGATGGCGTTAGGCACCCAAAGAATCGAGTAGAGCAGAGGCTGGGGCTTGGTCGGTTCCACCAGCATACCACGCAGCGTACCTCTGCGCCCACCCACTCTGCTGTGTGGGATTGATGGTGTTGGTTTTCCCTTGATCCGACCCCGAAGCGCCTCGTACAACAAATAGTCTGTGCTGTCTGCGATAATGTCAGCCAGCGCACGTGCTGCAAATGTTACCCCGCTACCCCTCACTGGCATGACAGATGTTCGAAAGCCCCCGAGACCGAGCACTACAACTTTTTGCTTTCCAGGACAACTCCCCCCCCAACACGGAGCTGCCTTGCTAACCCTTAGCTCTGGTCCGTACGATGCCAAAACACGCCCCCCTCAATACCTTGTTTCTTGGTTTCAGCCCCGCGTGGTAGAGTACGAGCAGGCCGTGGGTAGGGCACTAGCCACAACCGAGGATCCGGACTACGACGTCTCTGACAACAAGCTCTACACGGGGGAGGCGAACATCATGATCAGGCCCTACCCTCTCCCGGGAAGTGTCAAGGTATTAGGCTACATGTGTGCGTGCTACCTGACGTGGGACGTGGATTGTAGATGTTTTCCACCAAGAGTTTACGCGGGACAGGTATTTGTTGCGGAACGCGAAAGATACGGTAATCAAGCGCTAGCAGCGGGTTGCTATCCTGGGTGGTTGATGGATGCTTGTGCCCCGGCGTCGCGCGGGCGAACCGAGGGTTTGTGTTCTAAGGATGCTGCAAGGGAGCTTTGCTGATGCAGGCCCCCAAGGCCTTCCGTGTGTGCCCGCGCCGCCTGTATCGTCTCCGGATTTCATCGACAACGCCACCATGCACATCGGTACCGCGTGCCCTGCAGCACGGAACACTATAATAGTGGTGCACTCTCAGCAAGTCGCGGCCGCAATGCGCCCATTATGGCATGCTAAGTATGCTGGAGACGCGTCGTTGATCCTCATTTTGCGCAGAGGGAAACGCGTTCTTCCTCGCGCCCAGCGTCGGTTGCACGGTATACTCCTCGCCGGACAATCCCTCGCGCTTATATATGTAGATATGATGGTAAACACCATCACAACCTCCCTCCGTATGCTAGTCGCGGTTGCCACATCACGAGCTCCATTACCATGACTATGCCACCACCACCGACGCCGCCACATTGGCCCATATCCTTGCCGACGACGGTAACCCGCCGGTCGAACCCCCGATCCAAAACATCGCCATAATCGTCGGCCCAACCACTTCAACGCAGCTCTTCTCGTGCACTCAAACGCAAACGTATTTCCTGCCCCCTTGTGACATGCGTCTCCGGCTAACATCCTGCTAGCAGAAGGTCGCTAAGGCTGCGGAGGCCCTCGTTTCCCCTCTGAGGAAAATGGTGAGAATTGAGCCGTTGTAGCACACGCTGCGAACGTTTTGCAGCTCGTTCGGACCTGCAGCTCGTTCGGACCCCCTTTCTGCACAGGACATTATTGGCGCGTCATGGCCCTTTTGACTGTAACTTGAACCCGCTCGAAACCGACTTCGTACGTGCGTTTTCTAGCCTACTAAGTTCTTCTAGATTGTGGTTAATTCCGACAACGTATTGTAGCAAGACCCCTTTTGTCTCATGAGATTCCCCGCTCCTCTCGTACGAGTTAGCGATGGAAAGAAGACACAGTCGTGAAGGGTTTCTTTCAGGAATTGTGTCATTTCACGTGATGTCTATCTAGAACAGGGTCAAGTGCTGCTGAGTCCTTCTCGCTCTTCCCCTCGTCCACCTTCTGACGCATGTCGTTAAGACCATAGTTGGCTCACGCGTTCTATCCCGGGGCGGACCCTCTTACCCCGTCTCTCCGAGATGCCGAAAGCCATCCCGGGGCAAAGCTCCTGAAAGTGCTGATTTCCGCTTTCCTCTCGGGCCCTTCCTAACGCGCTCTCTGGCGCATGGAATATTTACTGTTGCAGCAGGGGGGATCTCCTAAGCACACCAAGGACAACACTTTGCGAACTGGAGAGAGAGCTGGAGTCAGGCCCAAGATTGCCCTCGGCGGTGAGTTTGCTTTCCGTCTTGGTGCTGTTTTTGCTGTTACTGCTGTTGCTGCTTCTGCGGTTCGTGTCCTACATCCAATGATGTTGTTTGGGTTCCTTTCGTTTTTCGGGATTGTGGGCCATGGTGTAAACAGTTGTGTGGCGACGAGGGACATGGTGATAGATGTTGTGGACTCTACGCCCCTTCCACGGCTAGGTTCTGAAGGCGAACCTTGTCGCAGAACATGCAGACGGCGGTCTGGCTTCGTTCTCAAATCGAAAGGCTGCGTAGCCGAGCGATCAAATTATTTCTTTAACCTTGTTATGCGAGTCCGGTTCAACCTGAGTCGTACGAGTCCACGCGGATCTCAGCGCAAACCGTCAGTCAACAAACACCCAAACCATCGCCAGACTCTACACGAAAGGCAACATACGTAACCAAACACGACACCGCCGCCGCCGCGTCGCCGTCGTCGTCAGGGGACATCGAGGGACAAGCGACGGGCGGACACAACTTGTCCTCACCCGGCCCCGTGCAGTCCATCCCCCGCGCCACGGGGGCCCCTGGGTCTAAGGTGCGTGCGATCGAATACGCATCGTTCGTGCTGTGTTTCGATTGTAGCTGTGACCTCGCCATTGTTGTTTTGCTGGTGTTTTCGTTTGGCGGTTTTGATCGCTGGATAGTTTGCTGTTGCTGCTTTAACTGTGGCCGTTGCCGCTTGAGGCGGTGGGGAATCTGTCGTTTTCTTCGCAGTTTCTCGTTCCGCGCGAGCAGTCAGTCCTCTTGTGTGGCTGAGAGGCGACCTTCCCTCTTCCACTTTGTGTCCGACGTACAGCTTGCATTAACGCGTTCTCGTCGATCATCATCCACCTCCCTTCGGTCCTCCTCGGCTGTCTGTCTGTCCATCCGTCTGGTTGCCCCTCAGGCCGCTACCAAAGCGGCCAAGAAGGCAGCCAAGAAGGCGGCTAAGAAGGGCGCCCTGCCCGGGAAGCCGGGCGGCGGAGGAGGAAGAAGCGCTTCGGCTTCGGAGGAGGAGGTGTCCCCGGCCATCCGCTCGTCGGTGAGAAAAAAAACAAAAAAAATAGACCAAGAAAGAAAGTAGAACCTTCGAGAGCACGTGTTCAAGAGGGAAAACAAAAGAGTCTACAAATGGAGAGACAGAGCATTGGTTGAATATTTAGGGATAGGGACCCCCTGAGGCTTGAGGGAGAGGCAGGTTTTGTTGGGGTTCTAGGCCGCCAAAGATCAAGGAAGAGACAATCGAGAGGTACTTCGTTGTATTGTGTCCTACAGATGCCCCAAGACTCCGTCGCTGAGAGGCTTTCGGCGCAACTGCAGTGCACACGCGGTCGACCCGTTTCCCCGAAAGTCCTCGCCCGCGAACGACGAAGTCAATGAAATGCCTTAAATGCTTCACGGGTTTTAGGTCGTTTTCGGTTCGACCTTCCGTTGCTTCCACGCCTGCAAGCGGTTACATCGAAGCGAACATGAGAAGGGAAGTGCAGTTCCCCGGGTATTCGTGAAAGGGGAGCTCGCAATACCTACCATTGTGTGCGAGTATGCTGGTTGTTTTCACACTTCACGCAGCGACAACCCTCCCACTCCCACCCCTAAATCTAGCAAGGAAACTCAAGGTGGGGGCGGGAGTGCTTCGGGATTGGTGTAAAGCACACGTCGAATTAGTAGGAGAGCACCCGAGATCCCAGAGGCATCCCTGTTTGCGTGTGGCAGCAGTGGAAGTGTTGGGTCTCTCTTCCATACGATGGTGTGGGTGCGGTCAACATCGAAACACCTTCAGCAGGGTACATGGAGCAGCCAACGCGCTCGATAGGTGTCAATAATACTGTGTGGTGGCCAACCACGTACCCGTCGGCCTCTTCGTCTGATTCCTCTTCCACGGCCAAGGTCAAACAAGTCGTCGTTGGAGGTTGGAACACCACCGTTTTCGAGAGAGCGCATTTCGTCACATGCGGCCATGAACGTCCACTGCCCAACACCAAGAAGCCGTAGTATTCCCGTTCTTTTCCTTTTCCTACCTCCGCCATTAATGTTGAAAATTGACGTTCTCGGACACGAACGATCGAACTTCAATGAGTTTACTTGGAACCGAAAAATCGAATCGAAAAGCCGGTCACGCGAGAGAGTGTAATGGTATTAGACCCCTTCCTTCAGAATCAATCACCTTTGAGCTGTGTGGAACCCTCTTGTCCGACCGCAGGAGCAGGTTGTTGTTGCTTTCCGTCGTTCTCATTCTCTTGATTAACGCTTTCCAAGCCAACCCACAATGTCCCACGCACACACGATCAGGGATCGTCTGTGGCACGCACACTGAGCAGAAGGGCACAAGCCTCGGCATAAAGCCCTAATCTAGCATGACGTATCGTCTGATCATTCGACGGCGCCAAGTAACCATGGTCAACCACGATCACGTGTCTACCTCCAAATACCATAACAAGAGCCCTTGGGACCGAGACGGTGAAGAGAGCGGCAGCTATGGCGATGTTGAAACCGACTCGAGCTTGGGGAGCGTGGCGCGCAGCCCTGCCTCGGTTGTGTCAGGTATTGTACCTCTCCGGTCGATCTTGTCCTTTCGTGTCATTGTCGTTGTTGTTGCTATTAGTTGTGGTGGTGGCGATGGCGATGTGGCGGTGTCGGTGTTGGAATTGGTACTGCTGCTGTTGCTATTGGTGCGGCTGTCGTTGCTCCTGCTGCAGCCAGTGTTGCGTTGGATCTTGGATCAGGTGGTGTCGTGTACATATATGCCGCTGCTCCCTTTCGTGTTGCTTTTTTTGTTCTAATGAGACGGCTTAATTGTTGTTCCTGCAGTTGTTGTCGTTGGCGGTATCGTTGCTTGCATTGAGCGTGTTGTTCACGTTCCCGGTGGTTATTGTCTCCAACGCATGCCATTCGTGTCCTGGCCTTCGCCTCCCCGGTAGCCCCCCCTGCTCCCATTCGTTGGGGTCGATTCGGCTTTCACGAGATCGGTGAGTTGATCTCGCCGACAAGAATATTCCACGAAAGAACGACTACAACACCGGACCCAGGAATCAGATAGAGGTTTTCCTGAGAACGCTTGGTCGCGTTTCGGCTTGCGCAAAGGGAAGCTAGCTCAACGACGGTCGCAAGAAAAACCGTTTCAGCAAGGCATTGCAACGAACTTTCCCCTTGTGTTCATTGCTACTTTCCCCGACTTTCTGCTGCTGCTGCTGCTGCTGCTGCTGCTGCTGCTGCTGTGCTGCTGCTGCTGCTAGGCAAGGGCCACGGGAAGACCAGGTCCGAAATCGACTGGGGCCGCATCATGGATGCCGGCGACAACGACGGCACGGCCAAGCAATACGACGACGGTGACGAAGACGATGATTCCCCGCACCTGTCATCGGTGAGAGGCTGCCGACTCGTGCAACCTGCCATTATTAGGAAGTATAAGTATTCACGGGTCCTTTTTATTTTCGTGAAATAACTTTTTGGGGTAAGTTAGCCTCTGACCACGGGAATAGACCCCGTCAGGTGTTAGACTAGTACCGACATATGAAGGTACTGCACAGAGAGAACGGAACGTTTTTTTTTAAGACAACAACAACAACAACAACAACAACAACAACAGAAAATACAACCCGTTCTGCTCTATTTTTCGGTAACAAGCCCGCCTCCCCCTGGGTTATAAACCAGGTCATGCTGGGCGACCTGGACATGATGTTTCACGGCCCCTCCGTGAAGGACGGCCTTACCCTTGGAGCCATCACCGAAGACCCACGCGAGGACATGGTCTCCGAGTTCACGGTGAGACCACATGAAACCAGGACAGTGCGAAGTTCTCCTCAACAACTGGGACACACGGCAGTTTCTGACAAAGATCTGCGACCACGTAACAAGAGTGCGCTGTTTAGCACGAGGGTGTGGAAAATGGGGTACGTTCATGGAAACTCGGGAGATGAGACCATGCACAACGAAGGCAGGCGTCTTCTTACATGTGCACGAGACGGAGGTATTGTACGGTTTCTCGATGTGGTTTCGGGTCCATTAGGGAGGGTCCACGGAAATTGACGACAAAAATCGAGCCCTCCGTGGTGGGTGACTCCGACCCAAGCTTCTTGTTGCATAGCAATGCAGGCGTGCTTGTGCAAGAGAGCGTGGGATTGAAGCGACATAAGAGATGTGCGGTGAAATTAACCGTGATTTGGAGACGTCATCCATGGGCCGGTCCCCTCTTCGCGCTCGACCGCAAGCTCCCTCTCCCCTGCACACCTGCATGCACACTCGTCTACGGACAGGACAGCGCCCATTGAACAGCCCATTTTGAACTATCTCGATCTTCTTACCGCTTGTACGAACTTGCATACCCGTGTGTCCCTCTGCCCATCTGTCTCACCGCAGATGACCCCTAAGACGAGGGGGTCCGCCACTCACTTCGAGGTCTGAATCTGGGTCTGTTCTGAGTCGCCGTCGCCATCGCTGGCCTGGAGACGAGAAGATGGACGAAAATGGGGACGAGGGGGTTACGGGAAGATTGGCAAAGTCTTACAACCTACGAACCCCCCGCGCACTGTTGAACAATTGGGGGGGGGGGGGGTTCGGTAGTGAGTCTGACTCGACTCGCTCTCTCACTTCAATTGTTGGCTTACGAGGAGAAGGCCGAGGGAGATAGCGTTAAAGATGGCGCTACTCTTCTGTTTTGAGGTCAAGGCGGCGAGATAAACCATGCGCTGATTGGACGGAGTATGTGAGAGTTGACGGGAAAGCGGTGCTTCTCGGCGACCCATCTCGGGTTGCAGAAGATCTAGCACGCACACAAAGCCGTGCATGATTGGTGGGTTGTATCAATTGGTGAGGCGATAATTAGCCTCGTTGGCACGGTTGCTGTGCCCCTGAACGTAAACCAGCTTGTGTCGGTGAGAGGCATGGCGATAGAAGTGAAAAGAGGTGGTTCCATCGCTATTGCCGGGAAATCTCCTACCATTCCGTCCTTTCGAGTGGGGTTTCCCATTGGAGGGGCGGTATATATGTGTTCGATGTGTTCGTTAGGGTTATTGGGTCAGACCCGTGATGAATATATTTTGCTGTTTGCGTCTGACCTGACCTGACTCGACGTAAGAGTGACGTGATGGTGTTTTTTATGTGGTGGATGCGGCATGTATTGATAGGAACACCCACCGCCTGGCTTGATTGAGGGCAGATAGTGATCGGTGTCGTGCCAGGCGGCGGTGTAATGGCGGGTGGGGTTTGAGTGAGGACCAATCTTGGAACGCACCCGGTTTTTGCTATGGCAGTGAGGACGATGGATGGCCATGGTGGTCAGACCATGACCCTCGCATCCCTCGAACACCTGCAACGAGCACGAGGAGGAGGAGAGGGGAATGGGGCGGCAGCAGGCAAAGCATGAAGTCGCCGGGGTTTGTCGCGTTGCTCAGGCCCAAAATGAAAAATGCGTGGGTTTCTTCCTCCTGTCGTATTGTGCGTCGAATGTTTGGTGCGGGGGAATGAGAAACCAGGGTTCCCGCTCAGCCTAAAAAAAAGGCGATTTACGATTACGGTCTACGATTAGGCTCTATTTTACTGATGGGTCGATATTGATCAACTAGTCGGTAGAACACACTTGTTGCCGTTGCTGCGGCAGGAATCAACGCTTACATAAGCGACGATGCTTCGTGGTGCCTCTCATGTTCGGCCGTGAATCAGTGAGTCGGGTCTCTTTTGTCTGTAGTTTTGTACGTTTGTGCAGGAGCTGTTCGCATTAGACCAGGTTGTTCGACGGAATCCCTTTCCACGGTCGCCATTGTCGGAGGATGCATCGTGGTTCACCGTGTTGTGGGCGGAGCAGTGATGATGATCCATTCCCTTTGATATTTCGTGGAGCGAATGATGGGATATCGTGTGGTGGGACGTGTCCCGGCAAATATCCACAATTATTCGCAGGCCCAGGTAGTCGCGGTGATGCGTCGGCAGGCGTGATGATCGGGGCGGGCGTAGGATGCATCAAAAGGGAGTGTGATGCGGGTAACGACATTTATGTTCGAAACGGTTTTACGAGGGGGGAGGAGAAGGAAAAGTCTGCGGCCAAGGAATTGTGTTGTCCGCCTGCGTAGCAACTTCTTTCCAAGCGTTGCTGCGTTTTTCTCGTGGATGGTGAGTGGCCCGTTGTTCGCGGCCAGATCATTCGGGGGTGGTCTACACGGGGGGGGGGGGTTCGGGCGAATCTTGTCAAACGACACCGGTGTATACGGATCACGTATTAATCGCTGGCACGCACATGTGTATTCTTTGCGGTTTCGGAGCGAAGAGTCAAGAAACTTGAGTAGTCTATTTCGGTTTCGGTAGGAGGGCGGGGTAAGGGAGGGTTGGTGACCAGATAAAACGCGATCTACGAGTGCAGGAAGTACTCTGTGCGCTCGGTTGTCGTCTGCTCCCGGAAGAAAAGGGTTCGGGACGGCAAAGGGCAACAACCTAGCGTTGCAAGCTGATGATTGGGCAGCGACAATCGACTCTGCTACATATGCTGCTGAACAGTACCGGAAACGAAGGGGGCAAGAGGCGTTGTAGATCCGTGACACGGCATGACAGTTTTCTGTATGTCGGATGAGTGTGTCAGTTGAGTGTAAAGGGACCGTGGGTACCGCTTGGTTTCTGTGAACAAGTGGCAATATGCGCGCTTGAATGCGGTGGATACTGAAAAGCTCTGAAATAAAAACATTGCACAATCGAAACGGCCTATTTTGATGAAGTCTAGCGTACGAAATTATTTTGTGAGTGTTTTTGTATTATTTAAAGGGGCTCGTGGCTAAAATGTAGATGTCATATGGATAGAGACGGATACTCCTCGTAGCGTGAGATAATCGCGCACGGTGGCGTGTGCGCCGTGATTCTTTGCAAATGGTCGGTGGTAGAATGCTGGTGTACCCAGAACAAGCTTTGCTCGGTGGTATGGTGGTATGCGTTACCTCATCATCTGGACGCTTTTGTTTCGAACAACAATGCGCCCGCATCTGTTTCCTACCATGATCAGATTGGGTGACAAGGTGGTTTCGAGGAATGCGATAGATATTGTCTCGCAACGGCGCATGGACAGTGATTTCAGCTAACTCTGCCCTATCGAAAGCTGGCTCGAAATGCGTTGGCGTTGAAAATTTGAACGCATCAATGTGCAGTGTTGTGCTGGGTTCGAAGATTTTGTCGAAGAGAACAGAAAAGGTTGGCAACGACGCCAACACAGAAGTGCCAAACTAACCTCTGCCGCGTGCTGTTGTGTTTTGAGCGGTAAAATGCATGGTATCAATGCCCAACTGCGTAGAGCAAGGGTTAAAAACGGTCTGAACGCTTCTTGGCTGCCGTGGTTCACCATTCAAACAGCGACGCAAGGGTGTCTGGACCACATGAACACGTACAACGGGCGGGACGCTCATCATAGGGAGGAAATCAGTGCACGCCCCTCATGTCCACAACCGAGCACACAACCGAGCAACAGCTGGTACGGTTTGCAACGAAAAGGGAAACAATTTGGCCCCTTCGCACAGTGCTGCATGCTGCATATGCGCTGGCCAAAAAGGATTTGCTCGTGTGTTCGCTATCGCCGAAAACGATGGACGCATTGCGACGAAAATAACAAAACCAGGCAAGAGCTCACAAACCATCCCTACGGCAAACTTTTACTTTCGCAGCGACCGTTCCTTTGGTTTGTAGTATAACAGTCTAGCGGGAGCATTCCCAGCAAGAGAGTAACAAACTGTTCCACGAAAGCTAGCAAGAAAAAAATCATGAATGCCTCTCCAACATCCGCACACATACATTGCGAAAAAGCTACGCGCGTCGTACCGCGTACACCAAGGGATGCACACAGCGTGGCGTTTAGGTAATGTACCGCCCGATGGTCCCCCGGCCGCCACTGCGCCCAATATGGTACCACACTTTCCCAATATGACCACTCTTGCCACCATATTGTTAGCCCAAACACCACACGAGAAAATAAAATAGTCTATCAGCATGCGCTCCTGACTAAAACCGCAAAGGAGAACCGTTTGGGGTGCAGGAGCCCCCGGCGCTCTATTTGCTGAGGTGTTGCCGTGAGCTAAACCTAACTTTATTCCAACGTAACAAAGGTAAACCCCCGACATACACACATTTCCCTCCGCGAGCCTGTTGCGGGCGCGGGAGACAGACGTCTCAAGCTGCTTGGCAGCAGCAGTCGAAACGTGGCGCTGCACATCTGCCTTAACACTCACTCCCGTCTTTCTTTTTCCGTTTCCCCTAGCTGTCCTCACCTGTACTTCGCGTCTTTCTCAAGTGTATGTCTATTAAGATCGAACCTAAAACTCTAATCGTCTACATCTAATCCCATCTATATCCACGCCACCCACCCACTATCCGCAACTCGTGCAAACGCACTCCGATTGCTGGCGGTCGTTCTAGCACATCAGAAGCTCACACAGATCAAACATCGCAACCCCGGAGTTGCTCAGAGACTTGCGCGTTCAAACCTCGGGAGACCCTTGTAACCAAGGCCGCTGTCAACATCAACCGCAACCACCCGGGCGTGGCCGAACTGCTACTCCCCCCGCCGACAGGGTCCCAGCTTTGCCGTAGTTGCAACCTCCGATGTTTCGTGGCCGTTGGCGGTCTCTCTAGGGCTCTACACAAATTCATGAAGCCAACACCGATGAAACACCAACAGATTGAGCGTTTTCGGCCCAGTGGCTACCGCAAAGGGCGGTACATATCAAAACAAGCGACACAAAAACGTGCGCTGTTTTTTTCCACGATTCTGAGGGCACCGCCCTCTCGGAGACGCAGAAGAGAAAGGGACATCACGCGTAGAACGCCTCCTTGTGGAAGGCGTACCCGTCCAGCCGCTTCGTGGCGTAGCCCGCGAAATCGAAGCCCTACAAAGCGATTGCCACGAAAAGTGAGGGAGGGAGGGGGAGCGCCGGGGTCTTTCGTTACGAAACCAAACACATCTGGTTACGGGGAGAGCCGGACACTCATCCGCACGCGTGGTCACATTGTTCTTGGGGATGATAGGCCCTCCTCAGATCAGCAAGGACGAGGAGTCTCCGCCTTGGTGGAAAAAGCGGATCAGGCCGGAATTGGTGACCAAGCGACCAAGAGTTGCTGCTGTATTCGGTGGTTGGCATAAAGCTAAAAGTGAAGGAGCCCGCGGTCGAACCTCCGAGATAGCAGCAGACAAACAGTCGGAGAGGGGCAACCCACTTGCAAACTGGGTTTCAAACAAATCACAAGGTAGAACGAAAACATGTGCGACTACGACGACCACAACAATAGCAACAATGACAAACACGACGACACGCAGTTGCGTGGCGCTACTATAGCCACAGGGCCATCAACGCTTCCGCGTGAAGGAAGCCACGGCAACAAGAACAACAACAAACGGCTGGCCCTTCAGGAGACTGAGCCCGACAAAAAGTCCAGTGCAATTTGTTTTTGACAAGGCCCCACCTCTATCTCCGAAGTGTTTGCTTGGATCACTGCCCACAGGGCCCACGTTAGGTGGCTAGCTAACGTGTACCGGTCGACGAGCCTCGCGAGCTCACTAATGACGTTGTCGGCAGACTGAGGGCCAGGGGAGATCACACACCGAGGCAAGGGGGGGGGGGGGGGGGTTGACACCAATGCTGACTAGGACGAACACATAGAACGCCGCGACAGACTTGAAGGGGAAAGACACCCCCGGAGAGGCAGCAGCGACACCTCAAAACGTGATAGCGATCGATTACAGAGTTAGTAGCATCGAAACTATCACCATCAACAGCAGCGGCAGCGTCAGGAGAAAACCTAAAGCAGCACCATCAACCAAACCCAAGTCCAAACCCCACAAACCACTGCCACCCCCAGACCGACCATTTTCAGCCCCTGACCCACCAACGCGTTTTGAAGAGCCTCAGGTCTTGCCGCCTCCACGTAGGCCCTAAGGAATGCTTGCCGCTGCTTGTCGGAAGGATAACGCCTCCGGAAATCGGCATCGAAGCCGGCGCACTCGCAGAAGTGGTTGGCGATGTCGTACCTGTGGTAAAATAGTAGGTGATGGTGTTTGTCTCAAACAGGTTAAAAAACTCTGCGGAGGGATCAGTCACATGGAAGCCCCGGCACGTTGCCTAGGGGGCATGTAGACCGTCTGCGGAGTAATCCCTACTTTTACCAGCCGAAGGCGGTAGTTTTCGGAGACGCGTGAGAAGTGCTGACAAGGGAGATGGTCGTCGGCACGACTGCACTTCAACAGAGTATTTGCTGTGGGTATAGTCTTGAGAGCGAAGGGGGGCGCGCGATATGATGGTTCATACCCCACGCGCAGCGGCGGCAAGGACGAGTCAACTTGCTTTCTGGCCCGTCCACTGAAGTTTACGCCAAAAAATACATGAGGAAATAAGGCATTGTTCGAAAAGGGAAAGAAAAGGACGCGGCCAACGATCGTGGAGGTGTGTTTAGGTGTAAGTGAGTGCTGAGCGTTGGGTAGCCGCTTCAACTCGCACTTGCGTCACGGGCTTGCGTCGACAAGCGGTAGAAATTGCACTCCATCATCAAACCACGCGATACCTGCTGTGAAGAACGAAGCATGTGGCAAGGCAAGGGCACACAAAGCCACTACCAAACGCGTCGTGATGAAGCATGGGTACCCCCAACAACGCATCCATATGAAAGAACCCCCCCTACCACGCTGCTTGCCATTATGCCGTCGAGAATCGTGACAAGCTATCAAAGGGAAACACAAGCAAACGATCAATCACACCAGATACAGAAAATCGTCAAGAACCACCACGGCAAAAAAACAAACGCTTTGACGGCGAATAAACATAGGTGCGCTAGTTGTTCCCACACAAGCGCGCCATTCTTCACCCGCAAGGATTGTAGTCGGAGTACTCGAAGTCAATCAGCCGGAGAGTGGAGATCTTCTTCGCACCCCGGGGACCAACGAGAACGTTACCTGACAAAAAGAGGTACACAGCGCCAAGATGAGGTACACGTGCACCGCGGATAGGTGTCCCGTGTCACAAACACGCGCTAGCGCGGGAACGGAAGGGTGCCAGGCGAGACATGGCGGTAGCGTTTTCTGCGCCAACAAAAGTACAAAAAAAAACAAACGAATTGGCCTGTCAACTGAGAGGCGATATCTTCGACGAGAATATGACCAATGTGAACATGAACGAAAACAAACCGAGCGTGGACGAGAACCACTCCAGCGCACGCGTAAACGGCGCGATGAGCGCGTCACCGGTGAAGTCATGAGCGCCATCTGTTGTATGTCCCCGCCGCTTACCCGACAGTAGATCGTTGTGCGCGAAGACGACGCCGTTTGCTATCTCAGCCGCTAGCTTCTGTTTCGCGAGCGCGACAATGGAACGGGGAGTCAGAGGCTAGAAGTGTGGGGAGGCGTCTGTGGATAAGCGCATGCGATAGACGATACATCTGCCGTAGGCTACTGCTTGTGCGCTGTCGAGGATCACCGAACGTGCCTTTACTTCGTACAGCTCAAGCGTGTGAAACCTTTCGCAACAAGTCAATGTACGCGTGTGCAACATCAATTCAGGCCCGCAACGCATGCAACCAACTACAGAGAAACAAAGACATCCGCGACGACACAAGCACGACAGCCAACACACGACCTCACGAAACAAGATTTCCAAACATCATTAGCACTAGCCTGGTCAGGGGACCCTGGTGTGCCGTCCGCGGCTGCGGCAGGGCCGGGAAGATTCCGTTTGAGCCACACCACCTCCTCAGCTATCTGCGAGCGCGCCAAGAATATTCGACCCGACGAATCAGCCTCGTACAGAAACGCGCCAATACCCGTGGTAGCAAGACCAGGAGCGCGAAAATGTTTCACAGAGGAAGCAAGCCGGGAGGGTTGCCCAAATCAAGAGCGGATAAAATGGTGGCGTGTGCTGTATTCCCTGGATGGACCCTGACATCGCTCCGTGCGCTGGGCTTTCTTGTCTACAACTCATAGTCTTTAAGAAATGTACCGGGAAGAAACTGACCCATGTCCGGAAGGACGGCAATTGCTTCTAGACGGGTCGAGAGGAAAACATGTTTTTTGACCAAAAATCGCTTGTACAGCGGATGATCTGAGAAAATCGCTTGTACAGCGGATGATCTGAGAAAATCGCTTGTACAGCGGATGATCTGAGAAAAAGGCTTGGATGCACAGCAGCCGCAATACTGTTTCGCACTGGGTTCTCTCTGTTTGACCCAACAGCATGGAAGGACGCGGGAGTTTTTTTGAAGCAAAAACTTGCCGAGGAGGAAAATGCATTGAGTCAAACAGGGGTCACCGCTCCCCGCGCGCGAGCCAACGCTGCCGTCGTATACAGTGCGCAATGGTAATAAGCGCGGGTGGGAGTAGTTGCTCTGGGGGATGGATGCAGAATCGTGTACTCCGTCAGACCCCAGTAGGCGGGAAAATAATCGTCTGAAGGAGAACTCCGCACGTGAGAAGAAAATTCGTCTGAACGAGAACTCCACACGTGAGAAGAAGATGCCACAACGCTTCCGTCTCCCTCGAAAATTGGTGGGGTCAGGGCACCTTGGAGGCGATAAAAATAAAGGCAGAGAGCACTGTTACAGCGAAGAGTAGAGGCCTTCGGGGTAAGGGCAAGGAGAACACTGGTCCAGCCTACCTTGGCCAGCGGGAAACTCTTCGTGGAGTCCAAGCGGGTGGCGGTTTTCAACCACTTGTCGATGCTCGTCCACATGACGGGTCTGTCGGGCGAGCCGGCGCTGGAACGGACTCGTTGCCCGTGGAGGCTCGCCAGCTGAACCTGAGCGGGTCAGAAAATATAACGATATACCGTAAGTTACGGAGTTTTCCCCCGGGTTAGAGTCCCCCCCCCCCCCCCATCACCTTTTCGGCCTGGGAGCATGAGTTCGTCGATTTAGCCCCGGGGTAGATCGTTTTCGACAAAAAAAAAAGATCCCCCCGGGTATGTCAATTTCCCCCCGGGGTACCATTTTTCCCACGAGTTCCCCCCGGGGGGGATGTATTTCTCATATTTTCTGAGTCGGTTTTGTTGCATCGCGGAGCACAAAAAGCATGATACGGGACAGAAAATTCACTCGCAGGTCTGCGCTTCGAGCGAGATTTAGGTGTACCGTTTGTCACTTGGCCCTCGCCGTTGTTTTATGGGTGAAATATTTTCGTTCTTGGAATCACTCGCGGGACGAGACAAACTCCCCCAGCTGCTGTCCTCCTTGATGCCTTTTTTCTCTTCGTCTTTGTTGCTCTTACGTTCCTCCTCCCTCTGCTTGTTGAACGCTTGCTCGTAAACCTTATCCGTCTCAGTTTCATCTCTCTCTGTGTTGTTTATTTGTTGTGTGGTGTGTGGACCATCAATACTTTGCACAACCCCCTGGGGGGGGGGCTTCCCCCCGGCGTAGCGTTGGAAAAAAAAAAACGACCCCCCCGCAGTACGTCAGTTTCCCCCCGGGGGGGTTGGTTTCAGAAAAAAAAAAAAAAACGATCCCCTCCCCGGGGGGGAAACTCCGTAACTTACGGTAACTAGTTTCGTAGCACCGTCTTCATTGATGGTTGTGGGTGTCATGTAAGCTCTGGTGTTGTCGTTTTGTTTGCTGCTGATGCTGTCGATAGAAGTGGTGCTGGCACGTGTGGATCGATTGGCATCACCGTTTGGTCCTACGTTTCTCGGGCATCAAGCAGAGCCCAAAGAACGGGCACCAAGACGTTCTTGCACACGTTTCGCGCCCGCCCGCCAACGGTGCAGAAGAAAATCCCGTGTAGATGAAGGCACAACCTCTCTACACCACGTAGATAACCCCTTACCGCGATGGCCTGAGGCACGTCAAAGGGGGAGGTCTGCAGCAGCTCCTCCGGGGTGGCCGCCCGAGCGTCCAGCAGCTCCTCAATCCTTAACATCATCGACCGCGGTAGTGCGGTGTGAGGAGGGAGGGAACAACAGTCAGCCAGCGGTAGGCACCACTCTGGAAGCCCGCGAAATTGACGACAAGAGTGTTAAGCCGCATACTCAACTATTGAACGACAAAAGGAGCTGACGTGTTGTCGACCTCAGCCGCATTTGCTGCGGGCTGGAATAGACTTTCGTCCCGTCAAAACTTGGCCTAAGCACACTAGCACTTCCGTTGTTGCTGCTTCCTGCGAACAACGTGACTATGGGTGAACCGGCGTGGTTGATGAAAAAGACTGGAATTTGTTCGTCGTTTTCGGGTTTTTGTTGCACCGATAGGGCTCCAGAAAAATGACAACAAATACGTTTTTCGAGAAAAAAACATCGTCACCTCACAGCACCCAACAGCTAGCTCATACTTCAGGAGAGCTCCTCCTACTGCTGGTGCTTACACGCACCACGCCAGAAGGTGTGCTTGGTCGGCGAGGTTTCCTAGATGTTACGTCACGGGAAGAAACAATACGCCCAAGTGTGAATCGGAATAGTGTTACATCCGGCGAGTGTCATGGACGAGGAATTCATAATTTTTTCGTCCAGTCTTCTGACATGACAAAAAACAAACGAAAAAGAGTGAGCAAGTACCAGGCACACGCGTCCGGTCTGGCGCCTCACGATTATCCACTACACTGCAAGGCGCACTTGTCACCTTCCACCCTTGAACTCTCCAAGCTTCCGAGGCCCGAATCCGAGGGTGGACAGCTCCGAAAACACCGCGGCCTCCTTTCTGCGAGAATCGAGACATCCACAACGAAAAAATAGCAACGGCGTCTAGGTATTGCGACACTTTTGAAGCGACACACGAAACGATTAGCTAGGTACTTCGGATGCTTCAACGGAATGCGCGTAGCCGCGGCTTATTACGGCCCGTCGGAGTACGTGTGGACGGTTGTACGCGCTGAAACGATAGAGATGGCCGGCCGCCGCGTTCAAGCAGCGGCGACAAAGCAGACCACATGCCCAACCGGCTGTTAGAGAATATTATGCAGTAGATCGGTCATCCCTTAAGCACTTCATGTGTTAACTCAACCCAAGACCCGCCCCCAGCCCCCAATTGATAACCCAAAGTCCCGAAAGAAAATCGAGTCGAATTCGGCCGGTCAACGGATATGACACAGCGAAGGCGAATCTACGACACGACGTCGAAACGACCCTGTCAAGAGCTGGAGGTACCACCCAACAGGACATCTGGTGGTGGCAAGGTACCCCCACACTGGCACAGCCCTTACTTGCGATGGACCAAACATACATCGAGCGCAACGAAAACTCAAAAACAAAAATGTAACATGAGTTGTTGTCAACTTGCCCGAAAAAGCGCAAGACTAAAACACATTCGGCAATCACGACCAAGGACAGCCACAGCAGTAGGGAAGTGTCTCGCGGTGTTGACCAACGTACCGCCGATCCAGCAACAAGTCGGTATCTTTGCCGTAGACGCGCACAAGGGCTCCCTCCCCGGTGGCGGTGTTTCGAGCCTTGAAGATCACATTCGTGATACCTCCGGTGATCTAGAACGCACAGCCGAAGGACGGACGGGAGCAACGTCTAAACAAAAACAAAACACTTATTTACCGGTAGAGGCGTATCGCGTCGCCCCGAATCAAATCACCCATTGTGTCGTCCCGATCCTGCTGCTACTGCACAGAAGCAACTTGAAACGGACGCAAGCCGACAGAGCCGGGCGGGGCGATCGCAAGCATAAAGGAGAGTCATCGCACATATGTACAACGACCTTAATCGCTCCATTGCTCCACAGCCAAGAGTATTCAACGCAGAAAAGGGTTTCGGATTGAAAGACCTCGTCGGGGAGTTTGTCTCGAACGTATCGGTCAATTATCGTACGCCATTGGTCCATGGGGTAGTCGAACTTTGGTAGTCAGCCAATGTGATCACTAGTACGTTCACGGTTACTCCTACCCTAGAAGCCTGCGGTTTGCGCAGACAGGCGATTCCAACATGTGGCATAGGATCGTGCGGCGATTGTCTCGGCAAGCACGCTGATCAACACACCTGTTTCAGCTGTATGTCGCCGTCAGGGAGAGTTCTCCACCCGGGCAAGGCCTCCCTCACGTAGGACAAAACCTGTCACCGAAACACGAGCGCGGGCTTAGCCAGATAATAGCAGGAGGCACGGGGGTTTCAGCTTACCCTCGTCTGTTGGCTATTGGTCACCTGCACCAGTTGAAACCGCACGGCTGCTCTTCATCCGAATCGAGCAACATTGCGAATGTCTGAGCGTTCAAAACCCGACAAACGTTCGTCTCGAAAGCAGGAGTGAGGAGAACAGATAGGTACGCAATCACGAGCTCCGATGGAAACCTCGACCTGAACACCAAGCGATAGGCAGAAAAACACGCTGTCAGTTCTCTACCCCGAGGTACCCTCCAAGTCCGGACTTGCCTCCTTCTGAAGCAATACCGCCGGTTCGTCCACTCCTACTGCTGCTTCCACCATTTCAACAGCCCTCCCCCGGCCCTCCACGATCGTCCCGGGTACAGCTCCCATGGCGGCGATCACCCCGGCAGCAGCGAGGCCGCCGGCCTTTAGGAAACCCTGGCGTGTGGAGCTGCCGTCTCGGCAATACTGACCACCTGACAAACAATACCACAAGCAAAACCCGCGAGTTCGAAAGGCTGAAAACAATAGCACAACCGGAGGGAAGTCTGTGAGGTTTCGAATATCCCGCCGAGGTACCTAGGGTACAGCACACGCTCCACCCCCGGCGCCTACTTCCCACGTGCACCACAACACACCTTTCGTGTCTTTGACGGCTCAACGACAAGATTACTGCCGCGTTAAGTTGTGGTCCGACATCAACGAGGCGAAGAACATCCTCGGTGGTGCAACCGACATGCCCGACCTCGGAAGCAGTAGCAATGCTTTCTGTGTCGTGGGGAGCTTGTCCCATGACGCGCCTGCCCGGGGGGGCGGCAGACGGCCCACGATGAAAGAGACGATCCGTTCTTCGCGAGCAAAGGGTTCCCGGCGACTGGAGGTGGCAAAAGACGGAACCATTTTTCTTATACGCGGCCACATCGCGATGGCACCGAAGGATACAAAATTGACCCCGCCCGAACGCCCGCGGCGATGGGTTTATAACCCTTAATCGCACACGCCTTGCAGACACAAAAGCCGACTACAAGCTACCGACTACAAGCAGCACCCGAAGCATGCATCACCTGTTGTTGTTGTTGTTGTTGTTGTTGTTGTTGACGTCTTCCCTCCCGATGACACTCGGTCGTCCCCGCTCGACGGCGACAGCGACAGCGACAGCGACTGGTGCTGCCCAGGCCGGACGAGATCCGTTAACTGAGCGGCCCTTTGTGCACCGGCGGATAACCATGGTTTGAACAAGGGAGGCGACCAGGCAGACAACGGTCACAGCAGTTTTTGTTGACCCTTGCGTACGCATGTACGCACGCGAATAACCCATTCAATAGCAAACCGGTTTGCTAAACTCTCACCCAAAGAAGAGGGGTCCGCAGCAAAACCAAATGAACGCGGTGTGCACGACATGCCGGCTTGAAACAGCGGGCTTTAACAAAGAAGCAAAACATCAAAAGCTCGAGAAGGGAGACCAAGCGACTGCTGTTCGTGGACGCTCTGAGCCCAGCACCGAGTCCAACGTGTTGGACAGCGAAGACGAACACCACATGAAAGAATCCATGGATCTCACGCCGGACAGACCCGCTGTCGAACCGCATCCCCAGCGAACTAAATCCTGACCAAAGAAAATCCAAATCCTGCCGCAGAGCATATCGCGACAACAACAACAACAACAACAACAACAACAACAACAGCAGCAGCAGTAGCTACAACAACAAGATATCAGCACTCTCGAAACCCCAAACACAGCGACCACTCCACAAACAAGTAGCAGAACCCGGACAAACCAAGCGCTAACCTTCTGTGCGTGTCTCGCCACACCCACCCTGCGCCATCGTACTGCTCCCCTGCCCCCGCGGCGCGCGCGGAAAGCCCCCCTCTCGTCAATGATGGGGGCGGAATCGCCGTGTATCCCCGGACAAGGCACGCCGGTAGGTGTACGAGCACCGCGGCCGCCGCGAGAACCTGTTTTGGTTATATTTGATCGGCTTTATGCATATGTTACCAACATATGTGTTTTTGGTCGCTTGCTGTTCCTTCCTCCAGACTACTCCTTAGCAGCGTGAAGGTGTGTCTTGTAGTGGAATGCCGACTGAACAGCACATGTATGGAGTGAAACGGGAAAGAGGACTACAGCGGCACACAAGCACCATGTACTGCTGCAGCATATGCGTAGTCTCCATAACCACTGCTGCTGGCAGCACATTTATCACTGCTGCTACAGCAGCACAACCTACAGCAGTACATGGTTCGCGGGGAAAAATGCCATTGCTGTCTGCTGTGGCCGGGGGACGAGACTATGCAATAGGAACTACCCACGCACTCCACACGGTTGTGAAGGCAAGTGTACACTGCTGTGGAAAAGGTACCCTGGAGTAGTACCAAATACCAAAACATGAGCATGACCACTTCACACACAGAAAATATATAGCGACACCGCGGGGACGGAATTTGAGTAGCGACTGCGTGTCGTGTCGGTGTGAACGTGTATCATCTCTCCCGCTGTGCTGCTTCTTGGTCATACCTTCATTGCTTCACCAAGATAAACACAGCCAAAGACCCCTCTGAGGCGACGGCGCTTCTTGGGCGCTGCCTGTCACCCCTGCTGTTGCTGTCCGTGTGCTGCGCGTTGAAAAAAAAAAGGGCGTGTAAGCACACCATTCGCACTCTACCGTGCTAAAAAAGCCCACAGCAGAGCCACCCCTTCAAGATGAAGCACTACGGCCGTAGACCAATGCAATATCTATCCACCGACACAAGCAGGGTCAAATTCTATATCGCACAGCACTAAAAGCAGTCAAAGCCCCCCAAAACGCGGCGGAACCTCAACCGACCCGACGGTGCTTTCAATCCAAGAGGCAAAAACGCGCTTCTCTACACGGTGCACGAAACTTGGCACGAAGGCGTATACTGCTTGATGGATGGACAGAAAGAAGCCCGAACCTTGCAGAGAGATGTGCAATGTAGCCGGCGGTGAGTACTGACTTGTGGGAAAAATGGCATCCACGCGCAGGCGTCGTGCTTAGGTGTGTCCCGCAGCTGTTTACAACAGAATGCCTCAAATGCATCCTGGTTAGCCGCTTCTTGCGTCCGTGATGGATTACAAAAATCTGTCTCAGACTCTTTTCTCTATAGATGGAGATGGCTTCGTGGTGTCATATTAAGAAAAAAAAAAAAAAATGGCAATTTGAATCACGCTGCATCATCCCACAGCAGGCCGAGTACAGTGGTACTAGCACCCACATTGTTTACGCGTTGTTGCTTCGAGCCTCGATCAAAGCGCCATCAAGAGCGCCTCTACACCCCGAGCGTGGCTTTGTTGAGTCTGGCTTCTGGCTGTGGCGTCGCGGATACGGTACATGCGCGCGGGGATTTCGGTGACATTTCGTGGACTTGCTGTCGTAAATCCATCTGCGGACCATCTTGGGCGGCGACCATCTGCTGATTTTCACGAAGTTCCAAGGAGACACGCATCGCTCTCTCCCAACACTCTTCCACGAGATAAGCGGCGGAGGCGGCAGCTTCAGCACACACACGTAGGCTGGCGGTGAGAGCAAGGAGGAGCAGGCGGCGTGAGAACTGCTGCACGTACACATTGAACTCAAAAGGCGAGCCTGGACCGGCGAAAAGCCGAAACCATACAAGAGGTGAGGACATGGGTAACCAACCATAGGCAGGCGAGCTGTGCGCGAGCACAGGAACATCGAGCGAATTGACAACGAACGGCAGCGATGTAGCATAAGGGATTTCCCATTCCCTACAACAGGATGGTTTCGTTTACCCCGCGGCCCACTCTTTACTGCTGTCCTCTCAAGACATAATTCGTTGTTCAGTTCGGGAGAAAGCGGTGTCAGTCAGAGGCTGACTCTTACGGCAACCGAAAGTTGGCCCGACGGATGTTTTTGGACTCTGGCATACCCCCGAGTCTTTGCTAGATTTTGGGATTAGCAAGTGACACGAGTTTAATGTGAAGAAAAACAACAACAAAAACAACAACCCCCAGTTGGATTCATTCGCGACGGATTCGACCAAGAGACCTCTCACCACATCATCACAGAGTTCTCCCTCCATGATGGTCGGATCGTCACCAGAACTTGAAGGCTGTACGCACCACACCTGTAGGCGTCTTTGAAGCTAGTGGTGACTGCTGTGGGATCTGTCTGTGTGTGCTGAGAAATGTCAACCCATGTGAGCAATAGTTAGAATCCGTATGGAGTATCCGTCGAGTATTCTATACGATAGTTTGGCCTCCCTTGTATGTACACTTGTGGGTATTTTTTATAGTTTGCTTTTCAGATTTTGAATCTCAGCTGTATCCATCTATGGATGCAGAACAGGAGCAGGAAAGGTCAGCAAACCCGCGTTGAGAGCGCGCGCGGCACATGAATAATGCGTGTCTGTCTACACTCCGCGTGCGTGTACGACTCTTCCCTTCGCGCTACTTTGGCCGAAAGCGAGGCCAGCTCCCCACGGAAAAAAGCCCTCTCGCCCCCCCGGCAAGGAAGCGCCCGGCGGGAGGTTTGCTCCCAGCGTACGGGAGGGAGTTGTCTACAGGTTTTGTTTTGTACGTCATCCAAAAGAGAATTGCGTCCCGATTTTTTCCATGTACTCTTCAGTTGCCAAAGCTGCTGCTGTTTTATTACGACAATTTACAATTTCATCAAGAAAACGGCCCTTTACGCTTTATGGCTGTGGCAGGTTGCAGAAAGAAAGAAAGGTGATCTTCCCTGCAGTTGCTGAAACCTGAAAGCACACAGCCCCGTAATTTTTGGGGAGGTGAGAGGTGAGCCTGCAATACGGCAGCGGACCCATACATAGGGCAATTTTTTGTGAAAATGGAAGAATCTGGATTATTATCAAGAAAGAGACCAAGTACACACAGACATGGTACGTACGTATTTCTTTCCACAGACTCTCAGCAATTTTCTGTAGGCCGTAAGAAGACGTTGCACTGATTCTCTCCAGATGTCGGGAAAAACTATTCGATGCACCCATGCGTGCCCCGAGTTTGTACTATGTACCATGCCTACCATGGTGTTAGTGTACAGACAGCACTCCGGACAGCAAGTACGCTGACCAGACTACCATCCATTTTGGTAAAAGTGTTGGGCAGGGGGGGGGGGGGGTACTCATAGAAGTGCATGCCGTAGTCGTTAGGCCATTGACCTCGCATCCCGACAAAGCCGGGACGGAGCACGCCGGGTTCTCACCAGACCAGGCTCTCACATTACCAAGCGCGAAGCGCCGTGAGGTATTCGGCGAGTCGCATGAAGGATGCGCTGCATCCTGCTAAGGGTGTTCGGCATCTTGTGCTCACTTCCTTGCGTACAGATGACAGCTGCGTATGACTTAATTTATTTTCTGGTGCTTTTACTTCCAGAGACAGTTGTAAGCACTGTGTAACTGCCTCGAGGATGCTTGACCATTTTAACACAACGTGGTGCGATCATCCCCCGTTGCGCGGAATGAGGGTTCTCGACCCCGCACAACATGATCTACTCGACCACCATTCATGGTTACCGCAAAAAAAAAAAACAAAGGCAAAAGTAAAGCGGTAACCTGGTTGCCGAGCTCACGAAGTGATCGGCTTGTTTTACAACATCGCTGCCAAGCAACGAAAACCCAACCCCGATGGCAAACACCGGGGGGGGGGGTGTACTCATAGTCGTGCATGCCGTAGTCGTTTGACCATTGACCTCGCATCCCTACAAAGCCGGGACGGAGCACGCCGGGTTCTCACCGGACCAGGCTCTCACATCACCAAGCGCGAAGCGCCGTGAGGTATTTGGCGAGTCGCATGAAGGGTGAGCTGCATCCTGCTAAGGGTGTTCGGCATCTTGTGCTTACTTCCTTGCGTACGGATGACAGCTACGTATGACTTAATTTATTTTCTGGTTCTTTCACTTCCAGAGACAGTTGTAAGCTCTGTGTAACTGCCTCGAGGAAGCTTGACCATTTTAACACAACGTGGTGCGATCATCCCCCGTTGCGCGGAGTGAGGTTTCTCGACCCCGCAGAACATGATCTACTCGACCACCATTATGGTTACCGCCAAAAAAAAAAACGAGGTAAAAAAAAAAAACGGTAACCTGGTTGCCGAGTTCACGAAGTGAATTGGCTTGTTTTACAACGTCGTTGCCAAGCGACGAAAACCCAATCCCGATGGCAAACACCGAGTGGGGGGCTTGTTTTACAACGTCGTTGCCAAGCGACGAAAACCCAAACCCCGATGGCAAACACCGGGGGGGGGCGGGGGCGGCTTGTTTTACAACGTCGTTGCCAAGCGACGAAAACCCAAACCCCGATGGCAAACACCGAGGGGGGGGGGGGGGGGGGGGCTCTTAAACCGGGCTGCCCTAATCTTTTAAACCTTGACCCCCCCCCCCCACAAAACCGGGGGGGGGGG
>FN649743.1:4242988-4301017 GCA_000310025.1 Ectocarpus siliculosus | reverse complement strand
AAGGGCAACATATTGTAGGCCTACAACAACCTAGCACCTACCCACATCAACACCAGCCTATCACCTATCCAAGCTAGAGATTATCCCATCAACCACGAACCTAGTGCCAATGCCGGCACACCAACCTAGAACTGAGTCACCCAGCGCCAACCTAGCGCCTTTTGGGTTGGTTTAGTTAGGGTTAGGGCTGTAGCGTTAGGGATTTTAGCCGATTTCATGTAGTTGCTGGTTGGAGAGGCAGAAAACTGCGCCTGCCTGTAGTAGAGCGGCAGGTGAAACGCATACATGTCCGTGGCACTCGTTCCTGACACAGGATTTCCGTCGGTAAGAAAAAAATATGGTGTGGGTGAATAAAATGTTTTGGAGCTGTCGGGCCCGCTGCCAGGCCAGTCGTGGCCTTTCGTGTCGTTAGCTTCAACCGAAAACATACGCGGTGAACAGCTTTTTCTATTCGGAGGGTTTCTCCACGATATTTTTGTCGTTGACCCCGTAGATAGAAAACTCTACGGGGGAGATGTCTTGTGGTATTCGTATATACCTGTACAGTGATTTTGTGATTAGCACCTGCTGGCATCACTGATCGGAAATTTTCAGTGTATAGGCTTAAATAGACTCCAATAAGCTCAGTACCCAGCCGGTTTCCCTCCATTCACTGTAAAGACTTCAACACATCCCGTTCGACTGCTGTGGTCTTATCTCGAATGGGCAGTCTTTCTGTGTTTGTATTTATGTTTTCCTAATAGTCTGATGTTGCACCACATACATGCAAACAGCTGAGCGTTGCCGCGATAGGGAACATCTGCTTCCCCTTGACACATTGCAAACTCGAGCTTCCTGGTTCCCTGATGATATTTGACTGATATTTGACTGTTTAGGTGTCCTGATGATTTCATCGGGATAGAGGCAAATTTCCGAATGGATTGCAAACTCCGGTCCTGGTGTTTGTGCGTCCCATCACCAGAAAAAATGACGTGTCCGGACGCGCTGATCGGAATTTCAGAAGCGAACAACCTGCGCACTGCTGATCTGCTGATACTATGCACACACGCACACCCAGCGGCTGAAACACAACAGCAACGTCTCGCACAACCGTAGAAACTCACCCGCCATGGCCCAATCCCCCCTGTACGTGAAAGCACACCAGTAATAGCTATCTCTGGCCACATGCACAACAGCAAAAATGTGCTCCTTTTCTTGCCGTTGGAAATTCTCTCGCAAATAGATGTGGTGTGATGGCAGATGGGAGTCTTGCTGTTGGAAACACAGCGTAGTCTCGCACATCATTAGAAATGTGTAGGAACACACCCGTCATGGCACAACCCCCCCCCGGATGTGAAAGCACAATCGCGGTGTAGTAACAGACCTGGCTGCGTCCTCTCACACGATGATGATCATGTTTTAACATGTCGAAAATTATGCATAAGATGAAAGAAAAACGAGCAGGAAAAAGATGATACACTCTGTCTGGTGAGATGAAGAGACGAGTCTTGCTTCACAGCAGCAGCAGCGCAGTACCAACCATCAACAGAGAGCGGAGCATCCCCAAAAGCCTTCGCAGGTTCCTGATGATATGTATGGTGTATTTCGCAGGACCAGAATAGATAGGGCGGTGGACGAGGGGAGTAAGCGGAACATACGAATGCATACGAGACCTGCGCCGATGTCATGAAATAAGACGGTTGCCCACGCAACACGGTTGGGCGCTGTTTGCCGCTGTGTTGTTGTCCCTTTCCACACCGCGCTGCCTGATGGGCTCGTGTATGTATAGATACGTGTGTGTCTGTCACCATTGTTCATTTACCCCGGCGGAAGCGCTTATAGGTGCCGATCATCTGGCGGTACCGCTGGTACTGATATGTAGCAGAGGGCGGATGTGTCGGTCGTTGGTGCTCCACTTGAGAGAGCGGCGAGAGCGGGCACAGCAGTCGTGAAGATCCTTCCTGATGCAATTACCAAATGGGCCAAAAGTGCCCTCCCATGATTTCATCGGGGTGGAAGATCTACCTGATGATTTTGCGAATAGACCGTGTGACATTGCAAACTCCATGTTCAGGAATTGCTGGTGATTTGGACCCCAAACAACAGGAAGCTCGAGTTTGCAATGTGTCACCTCTGTCTGCTCTTTGCATGTTCTGCATCACCCCTTGCCGCGGTGCTCTCTTTACCCCACTCCGGAGGGATGCCATGTATTGTAGAAAATAAGAATGTAGCCATATCGTACTAGGAAGAGAGTTCTTGGGCTTGTTTCTCTTTTCTTTTGTTTTCTTAGTGTAGGCTTCTTGACTGAACACCCGTTCTTAGGCGAAGTTGTGAAATTTGATCTTCTCTTGAGCTTGAATTTCTGAACTCCCAAGTTTGGAAGTTCGGGCCTCTTCTGTATCGATACCTCCTCGACCCACCCGTTCGTTCCTACAACACGTACAACAACACCAGCTGATTCCTCGCCTGCCTCTCTCTCTGGTTGGAACTTGATGCTGCTAGTCTGGTAACACCAGGTGTCTCGTGTATGCTTCACCACTCACTACAGAAAGCACTACGCCCAAATACATCCCACATACATGCGTCCCTGCTCCACGCGGTTAGACTCGAACTCGACCACCACTTGCTCTCCCGCACGACAGCTCGGACAGATGCGGATTGAGCCTTCCCAACAGACAAGCAGTTTCCCCAGCTCATGGCCCAACTGCTTGATCGACATCTGCTGCAGGGGCTACTTCTCCTGTCGAACAGACTCCTACTAGCCTTGTGCCGTCTCTCTGCGAACTTGTTTTTCCAATTTTTTTTATCGGTGGATGTACGCATAATCTGTCCACGTCTCGGGTGGAGATTACGTATTCCCGTGGATTTTTCTACCGAACTGCTGACGGGAACGACGGTCTCGTCAATCGTACAAACAAGCAACGGCATGGTGTGGACGTTACACGAATAGAAGCCCCGAACGCGCTTCGGGGACGCGCCCCTTTCACCTTCCCACCAAAGGCCTCGCTGCACACGGAAACAACGGCCCTTGCCGGTGTCGACATTTTTGTCTTTCGTTCTGGTCTCTATGCGAACACTTGAACCAGCAGTGGGTGCTCCTCTTCAGGCGCTACGCAGACTATTTGTTGTTGTCGTGATTGTTGTCTTGGTTGTTTTATCTCAATAGCAGCACGAGCAGAAAGTTCTAACTCATCAGCTTGCTCCTTGAGCAGCTCAGAGCTTGTGGGTGCGAACTTCAGCCTCTTCCGCTCGCGGGCCCCACCTCTGCCTATCCCAAGGCATGGGTTGCGTACGCAAAAGCACCATCCACAAGGTAACCACCATGCGCTGTCCGGCGTGCTGTGTCCTGTCCTCCTCCCAAGATGATGTTTCAAGGACGTATCAAATTTCTTTCTTCCATTCGCGCTCGCCGTTGATTTTGATTTGCCCCCCTTCTGGCGTACCATTTTCGCAGGTCATGACAGGTGAGCTCTTTCAGGGCGTTAAGGAGCGGATGTAGCCAACGTGACCAACGAGAAGGTATCTGTAGCCGAGACCTCTTCGTTTATGCCGACTGCGGTACCGTGCTGCGATTCGCGACCCCAAGGTATGATGGTACGCATGCAATCGTCAAGCGTGTTTCTATTGGCGACGTCTCCGGAAATCGCGGAGGGGGAAGTAGAGGAAACTTGTCTCACTTTTTCGTGGTCTCCGCGCCCCCCTCACAAAAGTACACAACCCTATCCTCTTGGCCGACCGTCGGCAGCTTGTCGTATTTCGCCCGTGTCCACCTTTTCTCCGACCCTAACGGTAGGGTTGGGTTTTTTCCAGTAGAGATTTGGCCTCTGGGTTTGTCCTCTGGACGCCTCATTGTCCTCTTGACGCCGCGTTGCAGTCAATTATTACTCCTTGATCCCCGCGGTGTCCCTGGTTGTACTGCACATTGTGGCGTCACTACTGCTCATACTTTGCCGCCTAACAATTCGTTGGCCTTACTTGCTAGGAGAGAGGGAGTGAGGGCTGCCTCATAGTGTTTCATATGCAACAGCACGAGCTGCTCGAAAGATTCGGCTCTCCGAGATTGGTGACAAGAGTCCTGAAATTCGATATGGAGCTGTTGCCGGTACGATTGGGCGCGTTTTATCCTCCCGAGCTGGAGGGATTTGTTCAGGGGCCAATCGTATCAGCTGTTTAACTCACAACCGCAGCCGACAACGCTGGGCCATGTTCCCGGTGTGTTTGAGAGCGTGCCATCCAGCAGCAGCAGACATGGGCACCCAGAGAAACTACTCAGGGCGTGGTTCCTGTAATTTCAATCTCAAAAAGGCATCGCCAATAAAAGGGTGATTCAGGAAATCATATGATCCCCCTTGCCAACCCCTTGCGTCACATATTGCCCGTATGAAAAGGTCGTACACGTAGCTTGTGTCCAGTAGGGCACTACAATGCTCTTTTGCGAGGCACTGGTGAACAGAATGTGGACACAGCAAGATGGAATTCATTTGTTCGCGAAGGGCAAATAACAAATAACCGTGTGGTATTAGAGGGGGTGATGCATATGCCGTGGACCCCGTAAAAAGAGAGTTTCGTGTGCGTAAAACCCGTTGGTTTGAGTTTCGGCGTGGTTTGTTTTTTGCTGGGGGACTCGCCTCCCCGAAAACTAATCCGATATATGCCGGCCTCAATTCACATGATCGTTCGTTGCTGTCTCATGCTTGCAACGCGTGCTTGACGCGTGCCTGACGCGGACCGTGCAGCGAAGCTTGACCCCCGAGAGATGTGCTGCGTGCTGAAACGCGTTTACTTTCGTGTGGGAGAGTGCTTGCCGCAACGACGCAAAGACGCATTACTCTCGTGGGAGTCTCCCAAGGCCATTCCATGTATTGGCTTGCACACGATGTGTATGTCACACGATGTGTAGAGCTGTGATTCTTGTGTCCGTACCCGCGGCATGCCTTCACAGTAGTGCTTGTACACGCAGAAGGCCTAGATGACCCCACCCCGAAGCTTGCTCAACAATGTCCTCCCGCATGTGACGCCTCCTTGCACAGACTACTGCGACGATTCATACATTTCGGACGGCTACTGCGATGGCGGTAAGTAAGCCTTTGTGCACCTCCTATGTGAGAAGCTGTGTGGGACGTTGCGGCATTCCTTCTGATGATGCAATTCTCATTCCGGTGGCGAGATGTTGTGTGCGACCTCGAGAGCATCGTAAGAGTATGTTGGGTGGCCGCGCTGTAGTTGGCACATATGCCTCCATTGTATTCTCTGTAGTGATTGTCCACCTTGCAACTTTCCTGCTGTTCAAGCCGCCGGTAGCAGCCTGTTTTTTGTAGGTCTTGCCTCAGATGCTTTTTACATTGTACCTCGTTGAAGTCTTTTATGAGCTTCTTGTGGTACTAGTTTTCCAGTCCCGGCTGTTCAGCGTACTTACGATTTCTGCGACATTGGTGGGTACGCATCTCGGATCGCGTTGCCCCGAGGCGTGTTCCTGATCAAATAGGGTGACGCCCCCTAGACAAAAACCCATCCAACATCCAGCTTACCACAAACGCAGCTACGGTTATGCTGAGGTTGAGGCTGTCGGCCAAAGAGTAGACTAAGGGTTCTCCAGGCAGGCGCATCACCCGGGGCTATAGAAATGTACTTCGAAGTTTTTCGCCATGAGGTTACGAGCCCGGTTCTAGAGAAGCTCTGCACATCGCGCGAGAAATCCTTTGAATAGTTTGGCTGTACGAACAACACCAAGGGTAATCAAGAAGCGTTGGACGGTTTGAGGATTGTCATGAAACAGCTGGCAGGGGAACGTGCCCAGGTATTCGTGTCTCGCCACGTATCCCTCGGTTTGTTCTCCGGCGAAGGCTGTTGAACGCCGTCGGCCGCCTTGAGCGCTGTCGGACAGCTGTGCCATGTGGTCGCTGGAATCCCCTGCCGTGTGTTGTCAGCAGCAACCGCTTCTCGCTGTGAGTTTGATTGGTGTGGTAGCAAGCAACCGAAACGCGGGTTGCGCCCTGCTGGCGACGGCGATCCAGCAGTTTCTCCGGGCGCGCCCCCCCGCCTTTGTGATTCCGCTAGGCTGATATGCGTGCCCTTTTCGTCCCGGTTTGTCGCGTCTCCGACATTTGCTCCTCGTTACCCGATGAAAACTCCGCGGAGTGCAATTGGGACGGGGGAGAGTGAGTGCCAGCTTTCTGTTGCACCAAGAGTTGGGGGAGATAAGCGTGGGACGTGGTGTGCTAGCCGGCACACAAGGCCTCTTTTTTGGCGATGTCGCCTTGTGCGATTAGTGACACCCGTATGTTCTCGCTTGCTTGCTGTGGCCCGCTCCGAAACCTTGGAAGAATCGGGGTGATCAGGCGGGTTGACAACTCTGCACACTCCACGGTGATCTAGGAAAAGACGTGGAGGTCAATACCCGCCTCACCTGTTTCGCGTGCGTTCCATGCTCCATAGTGTTCCCCGCTGGCTAGAAACTGCCTCACGCGTCCCCCACGCCTACCTACGACCCAATTAAGTGGTGAGTATTTCCGCGCCCGCACAACTGCAGCCGAATCTAGCTGCTCTACTAGGTAAGTACGAGGCTTATCAACAATAGGCGTTTGCGAGTGGCACCGCCTCCTCCGCGACGCGAACTATCTCACGTGGTTTGCCACCCTCCGTCCAACTTGACGGGTGTCTTCTTTTTTTTTGTTTCCACTCTTGCGGGATATCCAGCTGCTGTGAGTGCGACTGCGTCGATGCCGACTATACCTGCGGCTATAACGGATACGACTGCCTCGATCCTTCCGCGTGTGGTATCAGCAGCGGTGAGTTGACCTTGCGGGTGTGTTCGTCGCCTCTGGCGATGTGGCTCTGAGAAGACGAAGCATGCAATTCTTTCCGGTGAACCGGTCGTTCGCGGGTCCGAATTTCACGTTCACGTGTGCACATTCTCCCGTGTTTGACTTCTAGCCAGCGGTGGCGGCTGTCGAGGGCAAATGTCGGATCCGCTGCAGATATTTTGGGTTTTTCTCATAAGGCTGCATGTTTTAATACAGTGTTCGATGGGGGTAGGTCTCCTCCACGTGTGTCCGAGTTTTGTTGCTGTTGCTGTTGTTGTTGTTGTTGTTGTTGTTGTTGTTGTTGTTGTTGTTGTTGTTGTTGTTGTTGTTGTTGTTGTTGTTGTTGTTGTTGTTGCTGTTGCTGGTATTGCTGTGGTGCCTGTGTATTGAGAATATGGCCTCTTTTCTTCTTCTGTTGGGCCAGTCTTTATGGACTGCTGCCGGCACCACGTGTTCCCGTGCATTGGCCACCACACTGCCGAAATGCTGCAGCCCGTGGCGCATGTCGTGGTTTACGCAGACCGAGAAATCCAGAGTGTTTTGGCTGCTTCGGTCTAGACAGGTTGGAGGATGTGTCCGCAGCCAGTGGATCGTCCGTTGCGTTCACGCGACACCAATAACGCGCGTTCGCCCGTGTCATCCGTCCCACCCGGCTCGGTCCCATTTTTCCTTGTTGGCATATGTGCAAACCTGCGTTGTCTCTGCGCCGTTTCCCAACTTTTGGCGACGACTATGGTGCTGTGCGCTCCGCCGACGCCGACGCCGACTCCTTCTCCGACTGTGAGGAACTTTTAGATGAAAGTTTGTTGTCGAAGACGGAACAAACTGTAGTTTTTTGTGCACGGAAGAATTGGCAGCCTCTCCCAGATCTATGTGTTTATTCTTGTTGTGCCGCCCTGGAGGCGCGTTGGTTCGGATGTCTTGGTTCGGTTTTCTGGGGCCCCAAAAAGAGAAAGGTCTCACGGAGTTCTCATTCTGATGCCTCGCTGCTCCTGCGGCAAGAGTTTGATAGACGCTTGTCCACTGGACCCAAGGGCCACGTTGTGAGAAAGACAAAATGTGTACCATGCAGCCCGCTTTGGGTGGGGCACGCGGCAAGAGAAGGGCAGCAGCTAGCTACATCGAAATTCGGACGATAGCTAGCAATCATGTCTTGGCTTTTCTCCAGCCCACCCACCCCTTTTCTTTCGAAGGTGGGGGATAGGAGAGATGTTACGAGTGAGGCTCACTTTGAAGAGCCCTCTTAATATTGTCTGTGACTCGGAGGAGCCACCTTTGCTATGTGGAAGCAAGTTAGCGTAGCATGGGGTGTTTTCTGAATGGTAGCGTACCATTGGGGGGGTCAATCGTCCGAGACTGCTACAACAGTTTCGTCCCGTCTGGTGGTATTCGGAGGGAGATTTGTGTTTAGTAGCAGAGACACGTTAGGATATCGCGGAGGCTTTGTACCGTGCCGGCCGTGTGGTACGGGGGAAGTCTCCCTCCGTAGGCCACAGAAAATATTAATCATGGAAATTGTAAAGGAAAACAATAAACTTTGGTGCACGTTCGATCTCACGCAACGCGTTACCCGAATAGGGGCGCGACGCCCACCGCCAGGGACCGGGGGGTATTCTATTTTTTCATTCATCCGCCGTTTGCGGCTTTGTCGTCGGCAGCAGTAGACTTTCCTGGTATTGCAAGCGACTAGCCCCCATGCTACATCGCTTACGGGGCGTCTGGTGACTGGTGACTATCTCACTGTGGCGTCGTTCCCTCCCTTACCGGTGCCTTTTCTCCGGCCTCCTGTGCATCATCTGCGGCGGGACCCCGTCCATTGCCGACGATATACCGCCGATACTGCGGACTTCAATAGATGAAGAAGATGATGGTGGTGAGATTCTCTTGTCTTGGTGTGATCGGTGCAGCCCCGATCAAGCAGCGCTTGACATGTCCTCATTGCAAGACCGTTCGTTCTGTACCCTTCCAATGTTATGCTTTGACTCGATACCGCAGCGGTCTACGCTAGTAGCACCGTAGCACCGGTTCCGGATGTTTTGTCCACAAGCCGCCTGAATGTTAATGTTGCTGCATTTTCCATTTGCCAAGACTGCCCTCAGCAAGAGGCTGTGATCGCGAGTTCATTCGAAAACAACTTCCTTTCTACTTTTGCTGGACCTCGTTAATTTTTCCACCCCAAGTCGTCGAAGCTCTCGAACCGGAATTGGGCAGCACTTACCCCAGCAGAATAGAAACAATGGAACACTCCTTGCAGCTTGGGTTCGCCTCAGAGACAAAGAGCAAGCTCTCCTGCTTCTGCGCGGGGCGTAGATCACTAACCCGAAGGTGCCGAACGGTGCTCTCCCTGCTCCCCCCGTGGCGTATCCCGGCTGCCTGCGGCGACCTGCGATGGGAATGCCAGGCGATGGCTCAGACGTTATTTACCGAAAGATATCGAAGATGGGCTGAGTGATGCGATGATGTTCCTGATGATGCCGTGGAAAAAAATTGTGGGAGAACGAATACCCGTGAGAGCAGTTCTAAGCACGCGGACTACTTCCAGATTCAAGAGTATGATTGTCGTGGAACGTGGAGTGTTGCGCCCAGTTTAAGCTGGGGCCGCCTTTAAATCCAATCAGATTGTGTTCGATACACCCGACAAAGGCGAAATGATGTATTTTCCCGTTTCTTCGCGCACCCCTGCGGATCGATACGAACACCGTTGCCACCTTTCTTCTCGCTGCCACCCCGCTCTTGAATCATTGGCTGTTTCTTTGTCTAAAACAACCCCGCCCTTTCCCGACGCGCACAATTTATCAGCGCCGGTGGGCGCCATCGTTGGCGGTGTGATAGGCGCGCTGCTCTTGATCGTCGTCGTGATCGTCTTGGTGGTCTTGTTCAAGAAAGGTCACCTAAAGCCTTGCGCATGCGGCGAAGCTTGCGCATGCTGCGAGCCCGGTGCTCCTGCTGCAACTCCTGCTCCTGCTCCCGCCCCTGCTGGTGTTATGTCGGCGCCGTCAGTTGGAAAGGCGTATCCCGAGGTGCACTCTTCCGCTGCCGTTGCGCCTCCCCCCCCTCCTGCGTACGAGGGTCCTGGCAACGCTCAGCCCCCCGCTCAAGCGTACCCGGTGCCTGCAGCAACTGCCGCTCCTCCCGCGTACGAGGGTCCAGTGGTCAACCAGTTTCCCGCGCCGGCGTAAGTGCAGGGGGTTGTACGGTCGAGGTGTGGCGAGCGTTTACCTTCGTGTCTGTTGTATTCTGTTGGTTGTTTAAGGTTGACCAGAGTATTTTTCCCAGCAAGCAGCCTCTTGTTAGCCGAGTAGGTGATGTGTTGCATCCATGTCGGCCTAGAAGAGATTCGCCGAACTGCGCGGATTACCCAAGAGTTTCTTTTTGCTGTGTTTTCGACCTAGGAACGTGTACGGACGGTTTGATATCTACATTTTCTATTTTGTCAGGACAACAAGTTGGAAGGCACCAACGACCAACGATGGATATCGACTAGATTTTTCGATGGCTCGATCGAATGGAATTCGTTGTTTTTCTCACGGGAGGTCACGTCAGCACGTTCACGTTGGTACTTTGTTCCGAAGGTTGCAGGATACCCCGCAGAGCTATCCATCCCGTGTGTTGCTGTCCTCTGGACGTGGACTTTGGGTATATCGTCTGTTCAACATCCTACGGGCATCGGTTGACTGGCTCCCGCGGCGATGACTTGTCAGGGGATCTTTTGCGAGCATGATGGAGGGTGTTTGTGAACCACGCCATGAGGTTTGCAGCAATACCGCCCACCATCCAAGTTCCGTGCCCAGAAGGTGGACGTATTTTCACCTTGTTGCGTACGCCTGAGTCGTTGGGGCCGTAGCGTGAGTGTTTGCTGAAGTTAACACGTGTTCTGCGTGGGATCGTGAGAAAAGTGGTACCTGATCCTTACAGCTTCGTTTCCGTCCTCCTTCGGCGCGTCAGAAGTCACTGCAGTATTCAGAGGTCGTTTGGCTTAAATTCCGCCTCAAATCGAGGTTGACGGGCGGCAGCGAATCACAGAGTAAGCGACATGTGGAGTTTGTATAGTGCCAGAGTGTACGCATGTTCTCCTTCCGGAGGTGGAAACCAAGCTGAGTTGAGATGTTGGTACGCTCTTCTCCGAGGGTGCATCGTGCCGCAGAGGGACACATTATGGGTTATTGTTTTCGTCTTATTTATTATGGCGACATTCCCCACATTTGTCGTGATGCGATCTGTCCCACGTTGCTCAGTGTATGTAGCGTGCTACACTTTTCAGTGTATTTTTTCGTATAACTACGGTACAACCGTCCTGGGTGACACAGGAGGGGGTAAACATCAGGATTTTTTTCTTTTTTTTCGTACGCATCTTTCCCTTTGCGTTTGCGGTGCGCACTGAATATGTGTTTTTTTATCGCGAGGAGGGTCCAGCCGTCCCTTTCCCTTGTCGACGGTGCTAACGTCAAAGTTTGGTAACTCACGAGAGCTTTTCCGCCTTTTTTTCGCTCTCACTGAAGTCGTAATTTCTTATCCCCATGGGTATTCGATCTCACGACTTTGCCACTATTGTAGCGGTTTGGAGGTTACCACTAGACAACCAGGGCAAGTATAGCCTTGAGCAATCCCGCGTACGTCAGTAGTATTTCTGATCTCACTCACGGCACACACTCCACGGACGGAAAATACTTAACGCACCATTCTGTGCAGGATCGCCGCGTTGACTAGATGACGTACATCAGCATCAAGTTCGTGGGTATTTCTCTGGAGTTGCAAACACGGGAGTGTTGACCCGACTAGACTAAATGATGGGAGGGCCTGGTAAAGACGACGAGAGCTCTCAAATTATATTTAGGGACATAAAATGTTTGGGTGCGGTAGCCCGTCAGAGGCCGAAAGAGAACGAAGGTTGACTCAAGACCTTGGTTGATTAGAGAGTGAGAGACATGCGGTAGGCAACACCATCGCCATGCAGCATGCCCATCAACACATTTCATCCGCGTACCCCCCGGAGGCCCCGTAGACAGTATACTCTGCCGAGCACCCCAAACAGCCCCCCTGCTCGGTACGAGATACGATCTACGAAATCCCCGCCACGATTATCATTGCCAGGTAAAACGGCGATGAATCAAACTACGCATCCAAACGGAAATCATCCACCATTCATTCCATTTCAAACAATTTCCCAATAAAACAATGTTCTACGAAATCTGTCGATCTCCCAATAAAACATGCTCTACGAAATCTTTCAAATCTTCTGATGATATCAAATAACTATCTCCTAAAAGGTCTGTCAATAAACAGTTCACCCTCTTGAGAAAAATGCTTTACCAAATTCTCAAGAAGTCAAAACACAAACAAATACCCTTGGAAAAATACCCAGCAAAGATACACATTACATCAGAATCACGTCAGAACGGGGACGGGTGACTCCGGGAAAATGTGTCCAACGTCCTGACTTACTCAGAACAAATTCCTCAGATAAACATTCATGTTTCAACTCATTGACCAGCTCAAATAACCTTCGGAAGCACAAAGGCTTCAACCATGACTTACGAGAACATGCCAAATCCTTCCTCCAATACCCAATACCTTGACAAATATACCAGTGCACCAGCAGCCCCCCTGCTGTAACATCCATCCATCCCAAACACGAAGAAACCAAACAAACAAGTCCAAAACAAACATGAAGAAACCAACAAATCCAAAACAGACAATCAATAATCTCGCATCCCCCCTGCTGGGACATCTCATATAAACGCAACGAAAATCACATTCAATATTCAATTCCATGTCACCTCCGCAGGTAAAACGCGGAAAACGATCCAAACATGAACTACCCAAATCCCATTAGCCAACATCAATTCCATATAAAATCCCCAGGGAAAACACGGAAAATCTCAACATGAACTACCACCCGATGTCAGAAACACTGCTTGTTGTGCTGCAGCGGACAGCATGGTATCACATCCCCCCCCCCATGATTTCCGACAGCAGTGCAACAATCAGGCGTGATTCCGCAAAATCCAGCATGCCAATTCTGCATCCAACTTCATCAACTCCAAACCGAAACAAGAAAACAAAACATATCAAAGAAAAGGCGTCACACGTCCAGCACATACCAGTCTGCCGTACAGGCCTACTTGAGAAGGAAAATTGCTACTCCGCAAGGATTGACTCGTCGGGTACGGTACATCGGAGGGACAGAGAAACGGTGCGTGCCCCCCAACGTCTTTACCCAGCACGTCGCACGCCAAGCCAACGCCTACTTACATATATCCAGTACCATCAGAAAAACATAGCGGTAACTATCATAGAGAATGTTATCCCAACAAAGAAGGAAAAACCAAAGTGGAACAAACCGTACGCAGAAACTATACTACCACCGCCATTTGAGATATTTTCCTGGCAAACAACAGCCCCCCGGCCGCAACATTCCATTTGCCTCCCAGAAAAACAATAATCTACCATGGAGATTCCCTGCCATTTGGCCGTGGAAATTAGTGTTCCTGCAAGGTAAAACGCGGGTGGGCATCTCTACAAAACAAAACAAAAACAAATCTAAACCTGCAAATGTGCCAACGATAGGAAAAATGCAGAATTGTATCTGAAGATCAAAATACAAGAACAGCATCCTGCACAAAACAATTTTCAGAAAAGTGACAATAATACGCAAACAAACATCACGTGCCTTGGCGAGTTTAAGACCCCAGCAGAAGTCGCGCTGCTTGCCGTCATTGTTGGACTCGCCCGGTCCTCCGAACTCCCTTCCCCGCTTCATGATCCTCCTGTCGTTGTTCCGGTCGCGAACACGGGCTCCCCGGCCGTTGCCCCCGCGACATCTTTCCACGGTCGAACGGGGTGTCCATCCCCATCACCAGCCCCACTCTCCTAGCCTTCAGCCGGCACAGCTTCCTCGGGTCGAAGGGGCGCAGCAGTGCCCCAAACCAGGCCACATCCATCCCCTCTGCCTCGTCGTTGCTACTGCTGCCGATGCTGCTGCCGCTACTGCTGCTGGAGCCATCGACCAGGTCGTCCACCCCGGGATAGTTGGCGCCGCGCACCCCCGAACACACGGTGCCGGGATCGAAAGGGTGCGTGGACGCCCCCCTCTCGCCACAGACGCTGTCACCCCAGCAGTCATCAACCTCACCTGCGCACCAACCGCCATCATCTCTACCGTCGTCGATGCCGTTGACCACCGCTTCTCCGTTGCTGGCCGCCCCCCCAACCGATATGGTGGGGGAAACGTTACCGACGGTTGCCATCGTAGCGGCCGGTGCCGTCGCCGCGGTCGCGGGTCGTGCCGTCACCGATGTCGCCACTCCAGCCGCCGATGCCGCCACTGTAGCCACCTGCGCGGGCTCTCGAGCCATTCTCCCCGCCGCCGCAGCGGGAGAAACAACACCGTCGGGTGCCGCCGCCGTCGCCGCTGGAACCGCCGTCGATACCAACGCTCCAACCACCATCGCGGGCGCTCCGGTTGTTCTCCCCGCCACCGTCGCGGAGATAACAGTGTCGCCGGGCACCGCCGCCGTCGCCGCTGGAGCTGCCGCCGATGCCGCCGCTCGTGCTGCCACGGCGGGGACTGGGGTCATTCTCCCTGCCGCCGTCGCGGGGGGAACACTGTCGCCAGAGGTCACCGCCGTTGCCGCTGGAGCTGCTGCCGATGCCGCCGCTCCTGCCGCCACCGCGGGGACCCCGGCCGTTCCCCCCGCCGCCGCCGCGGGGAAAACACTGCCGCCGGAGATCGCCGCCGTCGCCGCTGGAGCTGCTGCCGATGCCGCCACTCCAGTCGCCAACGCAGGCGCTCCGGCCATTTCTCCCGCCCCAGCAGCGGGGAAAACATCATCGCAGACACTGCCACCAGCGTGAACCATGTCCACAGAATCATTCCATCCAAACCATCCGTCATCATCACCGTCCACAGCGCCGCCAGCGTGAACCACGTCGACGAAATCAGAGCGGTACTCGCTCTCTGCCATCACCTCGCCGCCAACGTGAACCAGGTCGACAAAATCAGAGCGGTACTCGCTCTCTACCACTACCTGCTGCTGTACGACCGAGCTTCCACCGATGTCCATGCAGCTGCCGCCGCCATTGACGCCCATCCAGCAGCCACCGCGGACGATACGGCCGTCATCCTCGCCGCTGCTGCCATGAAGATGCACGGCGCAGTTCCACCACATATGGCCGTACTGACCACAGGCGCCGCACGTACCCTCGAACCTGCGGGGTGCGGCGCATTCTTCGCCGTGGTGGCCGTTCCTGCCGCACCGAGTGCAATGGTATACCGTACCAGGCGGAGGGGGTGATTCCTGCTGGAAATACACGGCGTTGCTCCCGCAGTCATATATCCCACCAACTCCGGTTGGCGGCAGCTGCTGTTGCTGCCGCGCCAACTGCTGGTGCTGCCGCGCCTGGTGGCTCTGAGTGAAAACGCAGTGTTGGTTCTGCTGAAGGACAAAACCACCACGAGAACACTGCTGTACCTGCGATGGCTGCTGCTGCCATTGAGCACTCCATCGCTGCTGCTGCTGTTGTTGTTGTTGCTGCCGCCTAAGTCTCTCCTTCTCATACTCGGCAGCCTCCGCAGCTCTGAGCACCTTCACCAGCCTCTCCACCTCCGACTCGGCAGCTCGTAGCTTCTCTGCTGCGTTGCGCGACCTCTCCTCCATCTTGATGCGCACAACTGTAGTCTCCTCCCTTTGCGAATCTCTTCCTTTTCCGCCGCTTCTCTCCGCCATAGTCTACACTTGAAAAATATCCCGTACCCTGCTGTCCCAGCCCTGAAGCGCTGTCCCAGCAATACACCCCCTGCTGTCCCGGTCCCCGATGGCCACCGTCCCAGCTATACACTACCCGCTGCCGTGCTGTCCCGTCCCCGTTGGCCACGTCCCAGCTTAGCTATATATATCGTATTCGCCGCCCCATTGGCCCGGCACATACAGCTCAGACGCCAATACCCACTACCAACACCAGGCCATACAATATATTGTGTTTGGGTGCGGTAGCCCGTCAGAGGCCGAAAGAGAAAGAAGGTTGACTCAAGACCTTTGTTGATTAGAGAGTGAGAGACATGCGGTAGGCAACACCATCGCCATGCAGCATGCCCATCAACACATTTCATCCGCGTACCCCCCGGAGGCCCCGTAGACAGTATGCTCTGCCGAGCACCCCAAACATAAAACACTTGATTGTTGGTGGTACAGTACCGTAGATCCGGGTGGACCTGACTGTAGATATTCTTTGCTTTTGTTTTCTTGTTGCCGAAGCACCTTTTCCCCCTGGATACACAATTAAGGAATAATAAAAACACACACAGAAAGACTACCCATTCGAGATATACCCACAGTCGAACGGGATGCGGTGGAGTCTTTTCAGTGAGTGGAGGAAAACCGGCTGGGTACTGGAATTATTTCGAGTTTTTTTAAGTCTACACTGATGATTTATACCAGTGATGCCAGCTGGTGCTAAGTACAAAAACACAACTGTATAGGTAACACAATTATTTTTGTTTGGGCAACCAACAACGGATCACTCGAAGCTCTAGTCTAGCGCGTAGCGCCAAACCGGGCACCGTTTGTGGCGGGCCGCTGAACAGAAACGTCAAAATCGGGTCGAGGCTCTCGCTGAATTCGGGAGAAGGTGGGGACCAGCAGTCCACTGTGTCTTTGTGACAGAGGAACTGAACAGAACAAACACGCCACCTTTTCTTTTTCTCCTTTTCCTCGGGACTGTACACTGTTTTGGCAAATCAAAAGTACCCTGGTACAAGTTGATTTTTTTTTTTTGTAACGGTATCCATACACGCATCCACGCCCCCGCCCGAATCAAAACAGGTTGGATTGGACTAACGGGCGCATGAACCACACGCTGTTCGCCCACGGTGCAAGCACGAGCGGGGAGGATGGTTTGGGCTCGTGATACCGATGCCAAGGTACGGAGATATTAGACTATTTTGTAGGTGTGGGTGTTTGTTGAATCTTGAAAGATACACACAGTCAGTGAGGTTGTCGGTTCCGGAGGCCAGCGCCGACCCAGCTCAAAGAAGGCACTGATGCCAGTCCACATGTATCATGGAGACCGTACCCTGGGGGCTTCGGAATGGTAGACTATAGAGAACACGGGGATTGTATGGTTGTTCTGTGCATCCGATATCCGATGTCGAGATCCGATTCTCCGACAAGGAAGGAGCCATGAAGTCGCTGGGACGATAAAATGTTCGGGCGTAAAGGAACGCTCTTGAACACGCCATTCGCTGCAACGACATGCACTACGTTGTGGACTGATTCGATGTACCTGAAAATCTGTACGATACGATGTACATATGCATATTGCTGTAGTCTACCCTGGCATGCGATATTCTGCAGTACAGTAGTTTAGTTGCCCGTCGTCCTCAGAATCCCCGAAGACACGATAGCACAGGCAGGCAAGGGGGCATGGCTGCCGCTGTCGCAGCTGCTGTTAGTGCTGTTGCTGCTGCTGTCATTGCTGCGGCGAAGGCAATACCTTATGCTCTCATGCACAGACTACTCGCTCGTTTGAGTTGCACTGTGGCTTGGAAACACGTAATCTAGTAGGTATGAATCTCATCGTACGCTTGTCCACGCGACACCGCTGCAGTAGGATACACCTTCGTTCTTCGTTGTTCGAGGGCAGCTACCTGATCAGTACACTGACTTGATGCGCAGGACAACCCCTATTCTCTTTCGTAGATGTGGCTTTGTTCTTCTGCTTTAGAGCCTGGGCTGAACCATAGTCTGCGGCGATCACTCATAATGATTGCGGTGGAAGAACAGCAACAACAACCGCAAACTTCACACGCATGAGACAAGCATATGACATCGTTTCGAGCTGATTCCTGCTGCTGCAGCAACGGGATCGGTGTGCTCGAGCAGCGATACCTGGGCTAGTGGTGACCCTTGGCTTTGTCGCTCTATGGGGCTTCAACACCGGGACTTGGCAAGGCACAAAACGAGCCACGGCTGCCGCCGAAGCGGCGGGAAAGAGGGTGAGGGTACTTAGGCCGCCTGCACGTGTGGTGGCCACTACCTCTGAGAACATCGAATTCGACGGGAATAACGCATTGGTGATTCAAGAGGATGGCAGAGGCAGTGCTGGAACTGGTGCAAACGGCGTTGCAAGTTCCGTCAGCGCGACAAACAGGGACCATTTGACCAGTACTGGCGATGGCGAGGCCGTCGGGAAACGCGCCGACAACGACAACATTAGAGATACGGTGGAGGAAATCAGACTGAAGCCTCCATACGCCAAGCCAGCAAACACGGAAGGTGGAAGTAATGCAGGGAGCAGTGATGCTGCAGGTGACAGCAGCTTCTGCCAGGATTATCTCAAGTTTGGAGGCAGCTCAGAGGTAAACAGGTTGATACATTACGTGCGGACTACTGTAATACGAGTTGCCGATGATCCGTGGACTCTATATTCGTAAGGTTAATTACAAGTACAAGTGATCCCTCCGGAATGGGCTCATGGAAGAACAGTACAATCAAGGGGTGTTACGAGATGAAAAGAAAGGCAGTGGGGCCAGGCCACACTTGACTGTCAGCTGCCAGTTTTGACTTTTCCCAAGTTCAAACAACTCAGGCAGCTGACCCGAACGAAAATCTGTATACAGGTTTACAAGCAAGAAATGGCAACAGGCTCTGTAATTAGAGGAATATGATCAAGAGTGCGTCTCGAGAAGACTTTGTTAGTACCATGCACGTTCTGAGTATACCATACGAGGGTGTACCCTGGTGGAGAATGAATTTTGTTGTGGCCATGGTGCGCTAAGCGGAGACATATTTCAAGTTATTTCTGATGTATCGAGGCGACCCTCGTGACATCTGAGTTGAAGGTATTTGTTGCTTCGACTAGGCGCATGCTAAATGCTTCTCGGGCGACACTACTCGCGCGAAATTACTGGTACCCGAGTTGATATGTTATGGTTCCAACGCAGTGCAAACGATAGACATCACGGTGTAACAGCACTTTTCTCTGACAGCAAGATGAACTGTCCTCGACGTTAGTTTGTTGATGTTTTTCTTGTGTCTTGCGATGTTTTTCCGGACGACAGATCACTCAGCGAGACTTTAAGTGTCCGGCATGCCCGGTTTGCGAAGTCTTCGACCTCAGAAATGTCGCCGTAAAGGTAAGAAACAAGGGGAAAGATGAGGAGAGAAAGTTAGAGGCTGCCACCAGTATTGGAGAGCCTTCGCGAAAATGGGGTGACAACGTGATGCTCAATGATCGGTATTAACCGCTAGCGTAAATTAACCATAGAGGGACGCAGGACAAGCTGAGTGGCCGGCATCTCCCGTATTTTACCGTGGCGCGACGGTTTCGCCTAAATCGTCACTCTTGCATATCCGTAGTTCAGTTTCAGCTTTGCGTGATCATTAAATATCCCGCATCGCCAAAGGGATTGATTTACAGAACGTGAGTAATCTAGCACACATTTCACCTGAGTTTACAAGCCTGGTGAGCCGATTGTCGCTCCAGTGGACGGGTTCAAAAAGAGCAGGCGTTGATTCCCTAGCTTCCAACCTCTGCACCCCTCCATTCCGATGCCACTACTGGCTCAACACGCTAGTTCGTACTCTCACAAGGAAAGGCACTCGAATTGTGATCCCCACCTCGTGTGGCTACCACTAGCGTTTCCTGTAGACGCTTGTTCTATTGTCGAGGTCAAGATTTTTTTTTTTTTTGTCTTCACTTCAAATCAGCGCTCACAGCACTACATAGTGCCGTTTGTCACACAGAAGAGCCCCTCTCCACCTTCCCCTCCTGCGGTACTTTGCCTTCGATTTTTAATGCGAGAAGAGTTCAGCACTCTCTTCCCTCTGTGTACACACGAACTAGCGCAATCCTCTAGGCCAGAAGCGGAAGCGAGAGAAAAACTCACTTTGCAAGAAAAGCTCGCCTACGCCGGGATTCGAACCCCTGACCTGGCCTCTAGAAGGTGTCGAGGATACCAACTAGACCACCGGGCCGGAGAATGCACCTCCTCGAATGTGCCCCTTGGTCGTAGTCCACTCTCTGCTACACGTTTGCAGCCGTACACCAGCAAACTAAACATCACTCCTTGTCCTTCGGACTTCTTGGACCAGGACAACACCCTCCACATCTATGCCCCAAGGGCAGAAACCCTCAAGATGGTTCACCAGTGGGGCAGCCGGCTCCCCACGCTTCGCTATTTTTGGGGAGGTGCGCCTCAACGCATGTGGTAAAGAGTACCGTGCGAACCGAAATTTCGAGCCACCTCAATGGATAGGTCGTGGCAATTGCACCTGAAGTCCATGTTCGAATTCAGGCCGTACACGTGCGTAGATCAAGGCGATTCCGCTGGACGAACAAGTGACTTCGTCGGGTGGTCTTCCTGAAGAAGAATTTGGGCACCTCCAGTCGCGATGGTTGAATCCAGGAGTTGGAATACCCACCGCATGAGGATCTTCCTGAAGAGCCACATTTGCTTCAGGGTGGGTTGTTCTCTGCTGCACACGCAGGTCCTGCAAAGACGTTGGTGGCTACCCTCCGTCCCGTCTCTTGAGGTGGTCCATGTTGCGCTGAACATGAAAATCGTCGATGGGTTGATTTTTTCCACACAGGGGTGGAAAAAAGGGGAAGCCCAATAGTGGTCCACGAGGAGCCACTTGAGGAGACCATGTGCCCTTCGAGGTACGACTGGTGGTGTGGATGTTTTTAGTTTGTCCTCTTGTGATTCTCTCACGATCTGTTGCTGTTGGTGGTGGTAGCGGCGGTGGTGGTGGCGGAGGCCGTGGCGAAAGTGGTATTGCTGCCAAATGTTGGCGTGGTCGCGTCGTTGCACGCCACCGTGTTCATGTGTGTTGGTTGAGGTTTTCTCTTTGCATGCAAGCGGTGAGATCTTTGCAACGTAGTCAAAAGATACGCCTCATGCTTCACGTCACGGGCGGTGTCTTCCACGCCATTCACATCCTTGACTTGACGACTACCACGAAACGTACGAACAGGACAAGAGGGGTTTCCTTCTACTCGGTGCCGCACTACCAGGAGAACGCGTACCATCTCCACAACGACAACTTCATGCCGACCTCCACCAACATCCTATCCACCCCTTGCCTCTGCGACGGGGTGGAGCTGTCCAGCTGCAATCGTTTCGAAAAGGTGTGCCTTGGCCGCGCTCGTGAATCTCTTGCCTGATAGCGAGTTCAGCTGTCTTCACATTTACATCCGTCCATTATCCTGTTCTCCCCCACTCTTGAAGAACGGCGGCAACGACTTACCTCTGTGATAGCGTACAATTGCCTAGCAATACCAATCAATGAATCCACACGATATTCGTGTTTTAGAAATAGTACAGCTGTGAGTCTTTTAAATATCTCCTGGCTTGATGCGTGACTCGACGGTGAGCTTCTTATTTTGATTTGCGGGATGGGGATCGGCTTGCCGAACTATTCGGAGAGAAATATTGCAAAGTCTGAACTTGGCAGAGGTTAGAAAGTACCCAGCTAGGTTTTCACGTCTTCGCATTCGTGCAACACTATGTGATCAAGGTCGTGAATATCCTGGCAGCTATTCTCTTTCTAGGCCGCAATACGTTCAGAAATGTTGGAACAACGAGCTAAGAAACTCTCTGGAAAACGTGCCCGTCTCCTGCGTTGAGGGGGCTGAATACAGGGTGGTGCGCGCGTTGAGGTGCTGCTGGGGGAAATGCACGTCCATTGCTGTATTCCGGGGCAAACATTACCATCATGCCAACCCCTGCACCTGTATCTGCAACTTTATCATTGTCGAAAGATGGGTAGACCATACTGCACTCTAGGCGGTATTGATGAAAGGGAGTATATGAAGCCGGGATACTTGCAATAAGCCAATTTTTCTTTTTCTTGAAGGGTGCTTGATACGAACGTGCTTGGAATGTGTGCCAGTTCGCTTCACACCCGAACCACACATTACCAATTGCACCATCTCCAGCGACGTTGGTGAAGCGACTGAAACAGAACACATGAAAGCACCTGAGTACAGCAAGGCCGACTCACGACGGCCAACACAGGCAGTCGTCGGGGCAGAACCAAGGACACGGACAAGGATACCATGCAGTTACATATGGAACATATTCAATTACAATGCACAAGGCCCGGTTGTTGGTTGTGTCTCGACGCGGTGTAAAAACGGAGAAACGTCTCGAAAAATACCATGATAGATGCTCAAGTGACCCTGGAAAGTGGCGAGCGAAAGCGTTCCCCCACCGTCCCGTAACCGATGAGAACATGAGTGTTTGCTTAGGGGAAACATAGGATTGCTGTTGTAAATACATGTGCTCGGTAGATATGGCGTAGACCAATCATGTCTTCAGGTCTAATTATCGCGTCAAAGGTGGTGGTAACACGTTTGCGAAGTTTATTGTTTTGGAGGTGGAATGTTTGAGTTCCAGCTAACATGGTAGGGCATGATCCAACGGATGCCGCAAAAAACATGGGAGCCTGAATGCACGGTCGTTTGCCTCCGCTTTATTGCCTCTGTTCTCGCAGACCAATGTGCGCACTCCGCAGGTGAAGCAAAAGCACGGCAGCACCAACCCAGAGTTTCTGGATGTTTTCAACACGCTGTTCAACCACACGTTGCATCTCAACAAAGGCGCGCACGGCACCAACCTCGGTGAGATGCGCAGAGGGATTATCTTCCACGCCGCGTTTGCTGCATGCCTCGTACTCTCAAACTCCTTTTTTCTTGATGCAGTGCACACCATACGTTCCCCGGCAATCATTAGTTCAAATTCCCATTCTTCCTGTGTGATTTCTTGTCGTGTGCGAAACAGCTCCAGCGCACGCAAACGGGGAGCTCCACTGCCTAGATCATATGGTATGGGGGTTTGTGAAGCCCTACTACATTGACTGTCAGGCGGACAGGAGTTCCACCACTTGGGCGTGGATGCATCACGCCCTGGAGTACTTAGGTGACAGTATTGGTGGATATCCAACATTCTTATTCTCCGTATTATATTTTGATAGGCTGCTTATTGGGGGATACTTTCTCTGAAAATACATCGACATGACAATATCAGCAACGGTGTGCTTCGCACCGTCACCACCATGACTCAACCAACAGCGAACAATTGTAAATGCCCAACCGGTGCATACCGCTATGGCAGGGTGCAGGGAGTAAAGGTTGTGACCATAATCTTTGTCTGTAGAGGAGTTTCGACTATTTGGAATCCCATCGCGTTCTCAGCGTATATCAAATCGTGGGGGTGAGGTGGGACCTTGAAGAGTTTAACACCCGGTCCTACAACATCAATACTACCAGCAAACGCATCACACGGTGGGGAACACCCAACTGACGATTCGGGTGTCGACTGGACACGCGCTTCGGCTTCTTTACCTCGTGGTTGGTTAGTGCTTCAACCAATAGAGGTGGCGTTTCGTACTTTATTGTTTCTGTTCTCCAGGGCTCCCGTCCATCCCTCCCCCGGTAAACGTACCGCTGGTACCGCCCGCACCACCAACGGGTGCACTGCCTAAAGTGATCTTCCTGCACCGGAACGCGGTGGGGCCTGGGAAAGACAAAACAAGTAGGTGTGTAAGGATTCTTCGTTTGTCCATCAGGTTTGTGTCATGAACATCATGCCGGGTCTTACTTTGCTGTTGCTGTTGTTGCTGTCAGCGCGGCGCTCTTGTCCGCTCTTGGTCGCTGCCGTTGTGGATCCGATGTTGGCACGTCGTGGAATCTTTTCGGAAATATGTCTGCGGGTATCTTGGATGCTATCCCGGTCTTCTGACGTTCGTTTGTGTGCAGTTGATACAGGCCTACGCTTGACTCAATTGCCACCTGCATGCTTCCACCTGCAGGTTTATGCGCGATTTGAAGCCCCTTCGGGATGCTTGGGCTGCTGAAGGGATACATATGAACGACTGGCGCTACAATGTGAGCATGAACATACCTTCTACAGTAACTGAACGGATACAGGTAACGACTTGGCGAATTGTAGAAGATTCGGTTGCTGTATGCATGCATACCTCGTAAGCGCTTGCTTGATGAGAGGCGCGAGCACCTCTGCCTTTCTCCAAATCTGGTCAACCCCCGATGCACGTGGCAAATAGAAAAAGCATCCACGAATCGACCAACCCCATTGAAGCCACGAATAGACAATTTTGATTACACGACGCAGTTATAACACATAAATCGAACATTGCAGCCTTCCTTTCCGCACTGAAACACTAGGGAAGTGACAGCCTCAAGAAAATGGTCGGGTCTCTGTCGGGCTATGACATCTACCTCGGAGTGCATGGAGCAGAACTGACGAACGTTCTTTACGGCAACCAAGGGTTGGTTCTCGTTGAGGTCATGAGCGAGGGTTGGGACAAGGTACGATGTATTCCACAGGGTGGTGGCGATTTTTCCTTTCCCCCGAAAATTACGGGCAAGCGTTGCAGGCCACAACCCTTCCCACTCGATATATCCTGCGTTCCCGTGAACACTTCGATGGAACCAGATAATCGGTGGTGTCCCTGAAAGCCAGACGTGCTAAATGCGGGTATGAGACTCAAGGTTTGAGGGTATGTGGTGCCAGGCGAGGTTCAGCCGGAAAAATAAAGGTCCCACATAGGCCTCAAAACCTAATGGATGGGCTCCAGGGTGGGGGGAAAAACCACACGTTCTTCCCACTAGCGCGTTTCATACCGTCGAGATTACGGACACCGGCCTGGGGCAAAGCTCGCCGTACGTAGTTTCTCGTGCAGACCGCCCACAAAAAAAGGTTTAACATTTCAGACTTGAAAGTTAGTTAGTACGCGAATTCCAATTACCAGCAATCGATTTAGGGAAACCAAGGGGACAGGTGGGTGCACTCAAACGTGCAAGTACTTTTTCAAGTAGAAGCACCAGCAAAAAAGGTTGTCCCAAATGCACAGCAGAGTACCAGCGCGCGCACACACACCCCGGTCTCATGTGCACGCCGAAAGCAGGTTTGGCACTCAGATACACCCTCTCAGCTTAGAGAAGAAGACGGTTGGGGGGTACTCAAGTCTCGAGACCTCATCTTGTTGTGGAAGATGGGCTTGGCGTGACTGCCTCCATGAGCGAGATCTGAATGAGTAATGCCACACCCAGGATCCTGACGATTTTTTTGTGGAATTCGAATCAACCAATTTTCTTCGGTCTTCCAACATATTTCCAACCGTTTTTCCCCAAGGGGGAACGGTGACCGCTAGTTCCATCGGTCTCGAACAAGGATTTCGGCAAGCCCTCGAGGCAGCTGTCAACAACATAGTCGGTATCGTACGCTACCCGCAACGACCGTGGTGGAAGAAGGAGATACCGTGGGTGCTAAGACTCCAGTAAGGAGCTGCGGCACCGTTCGTTCTCGCGTAGGCCCGCTCACAAAGTCAACTTTAGTAATACCCGTCACTACCAAACATGAAATTTGCGCAGAACATACGGCTACGGTTCTACCCCCCGCATCCACGGTTGCATCCTCCGGCACATCTCCATTTGTCCGAGGAAGTACCGCAAAAACCAGATAGTAAGTCAGCGATGCTTCCACAACCAGGTTGCTATGTGCTGATCCCATTGCACTGAACCGTGCCCTTTTTCCACGCGTCTCGATCGCGAACGAAAATCGCGCTTCGTTTGGGGCTTTGAAGGAAATTTTCCACAAGGTTGCGCAGGCCCGACGAGGAGGTTACATCAAGCTCCGGACCCTGCCGGGGTCACGTGAGTCGCGTTCAGTTATGCCACTTGGATTCGTTGTTGCCCCTTGGCTCACATCAACAACGCTGGCAAAACATGGCAGCTGTGCACTAATCCCAACCATCATCGCGTCATCCCCATGACAATCGCGAGTAGCTCCCACCGACACTCCTCCGTGCTGGACAGATAAATATATAAGCGTTCGAGGCTCATCGTGTATAAATGAGAAGCTGCCAGAGAGGCGTTGTCCAACAATGACTCCGGTTTCGAAAAACCCTTCAATGTTTCTGTATCGGGGGATCGTAATGAAGTTAGTTCAGAATTCTTGGTCTTCTGCACACCACATGGAGGAATCAAGTTGGTGAACAACGACAGAAGCAAACACGTGAAGGTTTCAGCGACCGATTTCCACAAAAGCGGAAAGCCCGTGGCAACAGCCTTCGCTGAAAGCTAGGGTCCTTTTGCTCACATGTGATGAGTTCCGAAAACACACACCGACACTATCTGCGGGCGATGAAACGGTGTAGCTGACATCTCCGGTGTCGTGAGTGATGTCACAGTCAGGGCGTTGCAATTAGCACCGGTTGTGGCCATCTTCTCTGGGCACATGGTTTGTGTTCTCCCGTACCCGCAATCTGAACACAGGACTCGACCGTGTGGTTAAGGCCTCGGGGTGTTGTGGGGCTGCACCGTGCACTCCGTGTGCTGTTGGGTGCATACCAATTGCTGTTTTGGACCTTTGCCCAGTATCTGGTTTTTCGCTACTCTGCAAGTCAAAAACAAATCGATTTCCCGCGGTCGCAAGCTCCTCCAAGAAACGGTAACTGAAGAAAAGAACAACTTTGAAATCGTACCTTGCATTCGCGAGCAACCCTCATGCACAAGATCTACTTTTTCTTTGATGTTTACGATATTTCCATATTGAATCTCCAGTAGTCATCGAGGTTAAAACGCGCGTCACTTGTACGTTGGACAGCATAATCCTCTTGCTGTATGGGTTGCAAAGGCTTCCCTCATTCATTGGACATTGAAGCCACCCCCCCGCCCCACTTCATTTCTCGGATACTTTTGGCGCCAAATTCCCGTAGACTACCAGGTAGATCACGACATGGCCGTGAAGACTGTGCGATGCGCCCTGGCGCTTTGGAGGCGAGACGGCAATCGCATTGATGTGTGCAACGACGCCGCCCCGAATCCGGGCCCGGCACAGTCCTTCCAGAAGAAACCACCAAAATACAAAGGAGGTTAGTCGCTCCATCACACACGAGAGGCCAGAAACCGTCGCCACGATATAAAAAGAACACCGCGCACTTCACATGAAGCAAAAAATGAGGTGTCGGAGATCGGGCTTCAGCCCTCTCAGGAGTTGATACGTGTGGTCTTCGATACTTTTATTGCGTGACAAATTTTGTCTTTAGGATACATGCTTCAAGTGTGCCTCGCCACGTGGAAGTTCTAAGGCACGATGTTGTCACGGAATCAATGTACTTTCGCTCGTTGCTCATAGGTGCGCTCGAGCCGCTAAGGCTGGTGGAATAGAGAGGGAATGCTTCTCTCATCGCGATATTGCGAGTATCGTTTGGCTGATGTGAGATAATTTTGGGACCATCACTAAGTGCTGAGTCAAAGATCGTTGCCATTTCTGCCTCGGACTTCCTCCTTGATGTGGCAGGCTTGGCATATTTCTACGAAGTGGGACAGAGCTAGAGGGCAGAAATTATTGGCTTGGCGCGTCATGAGCTTCGACCATTGCACGTGGGAACCTGCAAAAACCTGAAAGGCCGTTCAGACGCATGAGAGGCCTTCCGTTGTCACCGCACAACGTGCCGTTCATAGTAGTTGCTGGAATCGCCAGCTTAGGCCACAGCAAGGAATGCCCGAATGCGGTGAAACTCTTGAAGAACGGTGCTCATGCCGAAAAAGATAAATTCCCCGGATGAGGTCTCGGTACATGGATCTACATAGCACTCTCGCGCAGGCGTTTTATATGTGTTTTTTGTGGCGACTGATGTGCGTACGATAGACTTTCGGGGTGTATGGGATAAAGGATACTATGTAACTATAACTTCCTCTCATTCCGTGAGCGGCACCAAAGTATTGGACGAATGTCTTGGTTGCTGGGATCTGGCGCGGTCGGCGTCTGAATGTTCATGACCGCCTCTAACGTTGTGAATTCATCCACCCGTTTTTCGGGTTGAATACGTACTCGACAAAATGCAACCGTTCAAAAAGAGGCGACGCCCCAGTATATGGACCTTCCGCTAATACCATGCATCATATGTTTCTGCAGTTCGTCTCAGAGACAAGACAACATTCTTTCTTAGGATGCGCGGGTTGCCTGTCATTGGTAGCAACGTCAAGGTTCCCCGTTTACATTGACTGTCCTACCAAGCATACCGTATGGTAGGTTGTAGTGTGTTGCCGGCGGCTGAGTCCAATTTTTTACTGTGTTCTGAGCCCCGATATCTTGTGGGGGCGTTTTGGTATGAGTGTGCGGGCAGTGTGTTCGTCGCGCCACGCTCTTGCACCTTTACGACAACTTTCTTTCATGATGACTTTGAGAACGGCCGAAATAACAATTCGTAGTGAGAAAATAGTCAGCTAATCTCAGTCCTTCAGTGGTATTGAATTTTCGGCATGCTAACCTACCGGCGGGCTCCATTGATCAGCCCCTGCTCCATCTTCATAAGTTAAAGCGAGGGTGCAGTCATCACCTTCCTGTTCTGGCCAAACCCCCAAAAAAACCTTCGACTCAAAGGAAAGACAAAGAATAACCAACGAGATACCGTTCCGAATCCTTGATTCAAACCAGTTGGAATGGCATTTCGGACAATTTACGCGAGCAGTGTAGTTGCAACACGACCAAACCTGCATCTAACCTTATCGCTTAAACCAAAACGAAAATTCGAAATTGAATCAACGAACGAACCCTTGCTTCCCACATGAATTACAAAGTCACAGGGTGTCACCATCGCGATTAGTTTCCGATAGCGTTGTCAACGAGTCGACAACATTCCGTTCTACCAAGAGCTATGCTCAAACAAAGTACACATCAAAGAAGTACTCTCCCCTTACCGTTCTTCGAGAGCGATCGTACTTGGCTCTCAGTGACATCTTGCTGGAAGTATTCAACTTACAACACGTTTTGTCGATACTCCCCCACGACAGGGTAACGTGAGCAACTTCATGGTAGGAAACCGTGTTTGGCTACAAGCCTGTTCTATTACTCTGTCATTGCCCCCCCTCTCTCAACACCGCTGTTGCCATCTCAAATTGTATACACCATTCGACCGAGACACATTTTACCTCGAGAACCGAAAGATCATCAGATTCATTGGGATCGACTCCGTACATCCGACACGCCCCCCGCACTGGTGCCCCGCGTTGTCTCTGTGCGGTTTCGCCTGATAAGGGTACTTATCCGGTACTCAGGGTTTCCGTGCCTCGTGGGAGCTATAATACATACGCAAGACAAGGATGCTCCGACCTGCCGTGTGGACCACGCATCTCATGCGCCCCTAAACGCTCAAGAATGTGGGTGGGATACTTTATGCAATCTGAAAGCTCATCACCCAAAGAGAGGGGCCACGGGGTCACTTGCAATGCCAGTTAATATGGCACCGAACGAAAACCCTGTGTATGTAGATATGCTGATTGCCGAAGGCGACTTGAGATCGACCTCCTTAACCCTGAACGTAGGAGAACTCGAGCTCGTCACTGTATCTGGAAATGAGCTCTCGGCCACGACCACCGGTTTCACTTGCTACGTACTCCTTCCCACTCCGACCGGCCCGTAGGCCGTTCGGCTCGAATCTTTTGTCGTGAACGCCCTTAGGTTCACCACTAGAAGAGATCAGCAATGGTCACTCCCTCGTCAAGAAATACCAGACATCGATGCCACCGAAGAAGCGCAATGTTGAATGCGCCATGCCGGAATTAGTGAAATCTTCCGATACCTTGGACATCCGACGTTGTCGGCCTATCACCTTTCGAACAAATGAGGAAAGTGTATGCCGTACAGGGAGCAGTACGTGTACTCCTCTCATGAAATAGCAGCTTCATTCGCTACTAACGTGAGGTCACCAGCTATCTCTTTATAGTATGGCGTGGCTTGGAATTTGTCCAGCAGGTTTTCCGCCAACATGGTGATAATTTCCTTTTCGGCCAGATTGAGCACTGCGATGCGGTCCTCTTGCGGCAAAACACAAAGAGGCACATTACCAGCGGGCATTTACCCTTCGAATTCCACGAGGGAACATGCATTCGTGAGAGCTGTCGAACACCAAACCCCCCAGACAAAGAAGGGGTTCTCGAGTCAAACCAATCCAAATGAGGCTGGTAGAAGGGCGACAAAAAAAGCAGAAAACACCGTACACCAGGCTTCGTTGCAGCATCGGCGAATCGGAAACCGTTCGTTGATTTCCACTCACCAGGCAAAGGGAGGCGTACGCGGACCGTTCACCGAGTTCGATAATATTCGTTTTGGTCCGGCTGGCGATGTTGACTTCGGAATTGGAACCGATTTTGATATACTCTTTGACAATGCCGACAAAGTGTTTGAAGCCATCGTTGATGTGCTCGTCACCACTGGTGACTTTGAGCAAGTCCTGATACTCTGCCACGTCGACGAAGAAATGGAACGACTGCATATCATGACAACAAGACAAGGTTGAGGTGGAGAGGGAAAACGTGAACCCCATCGAATTGAATGCATATCCGTGATAAATTTGGGCGTTTGGCGCATAACGTAGTTGATTCTCGGAAGTGTTTCAAGAGCGGGACATCTCTCAAAGGTTATCCGCCTATGGTCGTCCGCAATGAACCCCGGACACGCGACGAGCGTACACATATAAGCAGAAAGTGTTCACAGTAGCTGTCCGGGAGGAATGACAGCCATGTTTACGTTTCGCCATGGTTATTCCTACAAACCTCCATGCCACATCCTCCGGCAGCAGGATGGTGGAAGTGACTCAATACCCGGTTCCCGGGAAAGGTATACCCACAACAGCTCAAGGGCTTCATCATATCCAGCCAATGTCTAGAAGAGGAGAGAAACGCAGGAACCACTCCATCGAACATGTGTCGCTTACGGCAGTCTGTCACAATGTCTCGGGGTCGCGCTCAGCGCCATAGTCGACGCCGGCACTACAAACATCAGTCGAGATTCGATGTCTTCGCGTACCTCACTGCAAAGCGCCTTCGAGCAAAACTCCTCAAAGGCCTCCTTCAGTGGGCCAAAACCCATGACAAAAAGCCAGCGGGTTCTCGTGGAGGGTACTGCGGCCTCTGTAGAGCCCCTGCCGGGATGATCTCTGTCGCTGGGAGCCGGGGGAGCAGGCGACACGACCGTAGTTCTTGCTAGGGTCGATGATACGGCACCTCCTCAGCCAGATCCAGGGAGGAAGAACCAGTACACCGCCGCACCCCGCGCCTATTCGTTGGTCCTGCGATCTTTGCTGGCCCAGCATGAAGTCTCGTACCGGTCTGATGACGCTGTGATCCCGCGGATGTTCACGTGCGAGCAAGCAGGATGCGTTGGTTGTGTGAGGTGGAACTGATGGCGTGAGAACCACACAGCGCGCCGTCGGTCATGACTGCTCGGCAGCAAACTGCGAAATGTTGGAAGTGTAGGGACATGGATTGCCGATAGGATCACTCCGTTGTCTATATCGTGCCAACGAGGTAAGTCGCGGATTGTCGGCGGGGTGCTCTGACGGGGCATCACCACCCTGCGGAGCACTTTGTTTCTTAGGGACGTGGCGTAGTGGTTTATCCGAGGGCCAACCACAACGGCGGAGCATATCGTCTGTGTTTTTCACAACCTACTGAAAAGGGCGAAGCGGATTTAGACACGACGGTGCTGCTTATCATTGCGCAGCAGCTGACCTCAAAGAGGTGATCTCATTTACATACCGCACCTTTGGCAAGCTTGCGCCATGAGAAAAAGTAGCGCCCATACCACACACCTTTTGTCAGGGGCCGTTGGAAAGTGCGAGCCAACGCTTCATACGTATTCACACACGAATCTCTGGGATATCAGCGTATTAAGCGTGTAAATATAACAGTCATTCGGCAACTACACCGTGACAAGCACCGTATGATGTGACAAACAGCGGAGTAGCATATCCCTTTCCGAAACCAAAGGGCACGTACAACACTCCTTCGCGAACCGGAGCTGAGAGGTTTGGTCGAGGGCAACCCGTTAGCCAAACGGAGTTGGTATCGGGTTGCCACGGAGCGAAATCAACACATTATTTGTCACAAAGCGTTCTAGTTCCTGAAGAACATCTCGGATCGGATCGGCAACAGATACAACCACGCCCTCCCACACCCCTGTCAAGCCTTCTCCGTGAATAACCAAGGTCATACTTTGTTGTTAAAGGGAGGTCGTCCTTACCGGACCTTTTAGTGGTACCTAATGCTGGTGCATTTGCACAGAGGGCAGGGGCGCGCTGACCTAACTAAAGGTGCATCTTTGACAGACGAAATGACTGAAGGTGACCTTCAGGAAGAAGGATACTGAGGTCACAGTCATTGGTGGATTCAAGCTCGGGGCCCGAACAACCTGGTGCTTTGTCCCAGACATGGCAGGGCCAAGTGTCCTCTTGTTTTCCCCCAAGATACCTGCGAAACCTCGTAGTTTCCATTGGGGCAACACACCTACACGTACATCTCTAACGCCAAGTGACTGACTATTCTTCCTCGCTCTACCGTTACATGCTGTCTTGGTCACTTACCCTAAGACCAGCTCTTACAAGATGGGGAAAAGCATGGGACACATCGACTGCTGCCGTCTTACATGGTCCAGACAACAGGTTGCATGGAAAAGATCGCAGTGAAGACGGCGATGTACTTGAACACCAGGTCGGGCATGGGTCAAGCTAGCGCAACCAAGAACGGCGCTGAGGTGGATTAAGAGGTTGGAGAAGCCGAGGGCGGGCGAAATGTTATCACTCAGGGATGACCAATGCAGCGTAGGGTTCAGAAACGACTCTTCTTGTTTGGTCGAAAATCGCCATCGACTTAGGACAGCGCTATTAGTTCAGGGGGGGAGGTTATCGCTTTACGTATTGTTAGCCCGCATAAGTCATGTGGTGCTCTACTCTCGTTTCTCACGCGTACGAGATAATGACATCTACTATAAGGCATGAGTAGGAACAACGTTTTCTGGGTAGAAAAGATATTTAGTGTGAAGCTCGTTGGTTGGCTAATGTCATTGTCTGTGAGGCTACACGCAGTCTTGACCATTTTGGCGCTGCACGATATGAGCGCTGGCCTGGAGGTAAAGCAACCTAGAGTGCTGAGAATATCAATCCATCGAGGAACTCGGCAGGTGCACGGGTTTCGACGAACGCATCCCGAGTATAGCACGGCGCGAAACATGCCCCGGGGTACCAATGCTCAGAAATGACACGAAACAGTCGCACCAACGGGTATCTGCTACAAATCTTCAAACAAGGTGTGCTCAGCCAAAGGAGCTGTTAGCAGTAGCAGTGCATGCGGGTGGCGAATTAGAACTGTCACTTGTCGCCCATCACACCGGTCCAACACAGATATCTTTACTACATATGCAAATTCTTATCGATCCTGAACACAGCTAACCCTCTCTTCTTGACACATACGGTATTGAAATAGAAAATACTTGCAGCAGAAACTTGCTCTCTATGAGCCGACAGGTTCCCCATGGAGACTGCACATGCATGGGGGCCATATCGTGCTGTTGAACGTTGAACGTTGCCCCAGAGGAGTTCGATAGGCGGAGCGGACTAAAGTGTGTCATTCGTGCGGGAAATCCTAGATGCAATCACCGCCTGTTGTATTCGGTGAAGGAAAAAGTGTGTATGCATCCATGCGCCCGCGGGTCGAGATTTCGAAAATCTCGTGTTCTTGCTTGTTGAGATGATCGATAGAAATGCGACGTGTTGGCCATCCGTACTGAGCTGGCCGATGTCCTGAACCTTCCATAGTTGTCGGCCAAGAACCAAAGCACAGAGCACCACTCCCACCTTCGCGAACGCATCGAAGAACCTGATCCCCCCGGTTTGGACCCTAGCAGAATACAAACGAAAAAACGGAGAAACAGGTGCGACAGAGACAACCGCCCGCAAAACGTTTGGTTCATGTGGCATTCAACAACTATTCAGGCAGCGCTGTATTTGCGACTCTCTCAAATTGAGTCGGGGGCCTGCATTCTGATGTACACTGCTTCGTGCGCGCTTGAGGTCACACGTCGCCAAATCACTCTCAATCAATAAGGTTATCGTGTTACCAATCTCTTGCCCCCAAGCACGATTGGTTATGTCTCTCTCTCTCAAAATACATTCTCTCTCACCCCCCCTCCGCACGATTATCCTCATACCATGGCATTCCGTATATGAAGACCACCGTCCACACTCCCACTTCGAGCAGCACGTATGCCGAAACCACAACACGAAATCCGCGCCTTTCGTTCATAAATCGACCTCATTTGTTTCTTTTTTGGGGGTCGTAACACCCATCCCACGATGGCTCCAGTTGACACCTGCCAAGGGAGACCGACACAGAGAGAGAGAGAGAGTGTGAGAGAGAGGCGGAGAAAGAGAGATCAGCTTCAGGCGCTACACGAAAAGAAAAAATATGCAACTCCGCAGTTCCTCGTATGTAGAGCCGTCACACACGCTCAGAGTATCTAGAAACGACGACCAATCACCAGACCAGACACAGCAAAAGATGTGGGAAAAAAAAAAAAACATTTACATATAGGTAGAAAGAACAAACCAGGACGTTAACCAGACCAACTGCATGAATTGTTCTCGGGCCCGACCGATGTTGCATGCGAAATACTCAACCACAGCACAACAGAAAGCATCGAATATTATCCTCTTGTACGTGACTTAACCCATGCATGCTTGCCATGCCGGTCGCCCCGGTGGTCTAAGTGGTAACCTCGCAACCGCTAGTCGCAAAGTTGTGAGTTCGAATCCCCATGGAGTAAAAAATTTACATGTACGCACAAAATCTACGGGTGGAAGCGAAACGAAACTGAAAAGCCCTCGTGAGTACCAAACTTCGACGTTGCCATCGTTGACGAGGGAATAGGACGGCTGGACCCTTCGCGCGATATACATAAATTCAGCACGCATCGCAGGAGGAAGGTGGGGCACGAAAAAAAATTAAAATAAGAAAAAGTCCCCGGTGTTTACCCCTTCCTGTGTGACCCTGGATGGTTGTAGATGCACAAAAAAATGCACTGAAGAGTGTAGTAGGCTACATTTACCGAAAAACGTGTAGTACATGTCTCACCACGAAAACCGGGGGGGGCGTCGCCATAATAAACATAGAACGAAAACAAAACAAAGCATGCTTGGCACGATCGCACATGCAAGGTGTACAAGCTAAGCTTTCGTAAATCCAGGAAACGGCACACGCACAACGACCCATACAGCCGGTTTTTAGTCGTTCGGGGCACGGAACCGATCCGTCCTCCGTGTCACTCGGAACTACGCACTCGTTAAAAGGGCATCTTAGCTTCCCACCCAAAATCCGCACCAACGTGGCCGGCGCAAGGACGACATCAATCCACGCCGGGACCCTGTCGGGGTAGACGGTCGGACCGGGCGTCAATTTGTACCAGTACATGGCGTACACGTAGGTCGACGAACAAGAGCGCAGGGTAAACGACGCCCCGGCCATGCACCCCAAGAGCGGGGACCTGTGGGACGGAGAAGATGTAGCAAGAGGGACCGTTGGCCGTGATGTGTGGTGAAGGAAAATTCTGTCGCGCGTGATAACTTGAGCTCTAGGCGAGAAGATCAGACTTTCGCGCGTACCACTCAATCGTGCTGGTGCACTACCTCGAAGTTGTCGCAAAAAATCATGGGCCCCGTACAAGTAACAGTCAGAATCGCGCCCACAGAAGTCTGCTTGGCGCAATTTCTCCTTGGGGAAGTGAAAAAATAGCACCCAATGCTCCTGAGAACCGAAGCAAGGCAATAGAAAGTCCAACGGCAGTTCAGCAGATGATATTTGCAGCAGGGTACACCGTGTGCTGCACACATGTGGAACCTCGATACGCAACAGGTGAACGATTTATTCCGAGGTGATTCATGTACATGGACAACCCCAACCCAGAAACACTGGCTCACGAAGTGTGCTTCATGTTTCAGGCGGTGTTCGCGTTTTGTGGATGACCGCACGCTTCACAGTCGATAAAATAGGACAATTTTCAGTATATAAACGAAGCTCAAAATATAAGCCAACAGCACAACGTGGAAGACATCATATGCGTTGAGGGTTGAATGTGCTCGGGTCCACTAACCACCCGAATCTATCTGTTCTCAACGCGGAGAAAACACCAAGATTGCAGGAGCACAAAGAACAACGACCACAACGACCACAACAACCACAACAACAACACTTGGCACAACTTCCCAGACAAGGCATCATGAAAAGGTGAGAGGTGTTAGGCGTGGCATGAAAAGCATTTCCAAACCGAAAATGTCGAACACAACGAAAGGACGAATTTCGATAATGCCGTCGCAACTGCAACTCCCATTTCAACCTTCCCAGAAAACTACCCCGTCTTCCAGGAAGGAAACTCACTCGCTCAACCTAGAAGGACACCAACGGTTAGCTCGCCATAGATAAAATACACCTCCTGTCGATGAAGGTAGACACCAGCCATTTCTGCTCCAAATCAGTACCAACCGAAGTAACCAACTGTTTATGATGCTAAATAAACACTACATCAAGCACAGAACAAAGGCAACAATACACGAAAGTATGAGAAATCGGAACAAATAAAAGACCCACACTAACACTTCTCCCACACCAACGTGTTTTGGCTCTACAATCACTTCTGTCGACGAACCCGAACGAACGCTGAAAATCGTGCTAACAAGTGGCCCACAATGAAAGAACCTAAGAGTCATGAATTTAAGGCTCAAGAAAGATAAACTTCAGGACTTCACCATACAAAGAACAGGTGCTTAGTGAAGCAAATTTCTCTAAACCCTAAACAATGTAGTAACTGATGGGCTGCCTACAGAGTACATGAAGAGCCTCGGTACAACAAAACAAGAGGCTCTTAACCTAGAGTTTCTCGACTTTGACTGGTGTCGTAAATGACCGAGGCAGCACCCAACAATCACGTACGAGACACGTTTTTCGTTACAGTTGACACCACGGAGCAGCGGCATGACCGATATGCAAGCCCACATCTGTTGCTGGGGGCGTGCTGTAGAAGGCTGCATCTGCCGAAAGTCCGCAAAATATCTGGATCCAGGTCATTCGCGATCCTCGGCGGCACGGGCCGTCACAAACCCAATCCCCCACACTGCTGATCGTCCAACGCACCTAGCTGCAGCTGTTGGCAGAATCGGAGGCTTGGGTCTGTGACAATGCGTAAAGTAGTGGGTCGTGAATGGTGTGCGCTCAATTTTTCGGGGTTGTCGGACCGCAGCTGCAGCCTTGGACATCACGGCCCCAAGAGATCTGGGCATGCCATCACCCTTGCCGCGGCTTCATCGTGTCCCCTACTGGGATGGATACCCAGGTCGGGACTCCGCACGCCGGAACGGCGTTTTCGATATCTTGGCCTCCTGATGTATGGGACTTGGAATAGAAACTGATAACGGCGTTTTCGATATCTTGGCCTCCTGATCTATGGGACTTGGAATAGAAACTGATTGTTATATTCGCCGTGCGAAATGGCAGAAAACCTCTTTCTGACTCTGGCTCTATTTCCACAATTGCTTCAGTAATAAAAAGAAAGCAACATTCCCGCCGTTTAGTTCTACTGTTTATCAGTAGAGGACACCATGGGAGGTGTCGTGTGCGCTGTCACGTTCAGGTTTGCTACTCGAGCTGAAATATCGAAGGTCGCAGCAGTCTCTGAAACAGTCCGTTATCTGCGCCGGAACCCACCATTTGCCACAGCCGTGCTCACCGCCATTGACCGCAAACCCCTGAACTGCCAGTCGTCCCCAGTAGCTAGTGGCATCGGGGACTGCAGTAAACCCGCAGGTCAGGAGAGTCGGATCAGTGGCGGCGAGAGCAAGCAGTACAAGACCCTGGGTGTTGGCCTATTTTGCGGAGATTGTAGGCCGCTACAACGACTCTCGATATCACCACGCAAGAAGCTGATTTGAGTGCGTCAACACCCTCCCCCGCTGATATAGGGTGTCCTCGAGTGACATCAGGAGAATGCATAAGGTTTACATGTATTGCAAAACGGACCTCAGTTACGGGCCTGCCGTTCTGCTCTCTTGACTTGAATTTAGACTGGTGTGATATTTGATCTTGGTTTCAAGGAGGCGTGTGGAGGTAGACTCATTATATGTGTGTTTTTGGCAGCCTCTACTGGCGCCCTGTGTGAGAATCAACGATTCTGTTTTTCGCGATGGGTTCCGACTGGTCTTGTGCGTCTCGTTTGTATTTTCTGGTGCTTTTGCATTTTTTTCAAAATAAGTCAATATAAAATTCGTTGTCTTCAAGGGGCGCGTCGTGTAGTTACGATTTTTGTCGAATGGGTTTTGCTGCTGCATGCAAGCCGGTGTGAAGTGATCTTCCTGCTTGCCTCGTCCCCAGTTCAGCGCCGGGTTGGACACCCACAAGTCCTAAAAACGTGGCGGGCTGTAGGCGTACCAAGCTACACTGACTGATGCCCTTCAGCATCGGGAGCACGTCAGAAACAAACGCGAAACGCAAACATGAAGGGCTCTTGTAGCTCTGGCGGGAGCGGATGCTGGTCGTGGACGGAGCTCGATCTCCTACACCATTTTCAAAGTGTGTGGCCGCTCCGCTCCGTGATACTTTCCCTTGAGAAAAACCGTTCCGCTCTGCTCCGTGACATGATAGAAAAAACCGCTCCGCTCCGTGAGAATTTTGCCCTCGGATAAACCGCTCCGCTCCGTGGAGCTTCCCAATAATCCGTACAAGAGGTTTTTCCACGGAGCGGTTTGAGCTACTCCATCACATGAACACGGATAAAACCACAATGCAGTCACGGGTAAAACCGGAGTGAAGTCACGGTTTTTCCACGGAGTCACAGTATTTTTTCGGGGTTTTTTTCTATTAAACATAATACTCACAGCAGGAGGTATTAGGTATGAGTACTGACAAGTTTCAACGAGAGGCAAGTGAGGGATCATCTACTGTTGTACTAGTTGCAGGAACTAGGAGTCGAGGAGGTATCGATGCGGGGAACGGTCCCTTTCTGAATAATTGGTTAATTGACATAAATTATTGGTCTGTTTGGGCTGTCCTAGCGGCGGGGACGTATACAGTGTCACCGGCGGCCTTCAACCATAGAAGACCGTGCGGAAAATCGGTTTTCGGTGCACCAAACCCAACGTTCTTCACGAAATTGCTGGTTCTCCGTCGATTTTGTACGGATATCCGTGCGGTTTCAACGGTTTTTCCTGACGGAAAACCGTCCTCAAGGCTACGGTTTCGCACGGTTTATGCTACGGAGAAAACAAAATCGCTCCGTGAAAAAAAACGCACTAAGGATAAACCGCTCCGTGACATGAAAAAAAAACTCCGCTCCGTGAGACTTTTGCCCTCGGATAAACTGCTCCGCACCGCTCTGTGACATTTTGAAATGAAAAAAAAACGCTCCGCTCCGCTCCGTGGAACTTGAAGAAGGACAAAACCGCTCCGCGGAGCGGTTCTACTCCCTGAGTTACCCTGGAATTTTTCTTCGATCAAAGTCACAGCATACAGATAGCGCCCGCAGTAAAGAAAACTTTTGTAAGGAATAAAAGGCTCAATTTTTTTCGAAAATTATGAAGAAAGGGCTACGGCACACAGCTCAATCTCGGGCACAACATAAGAAACGTCCCAATAAGAAACATCGTGGTGAGATACCCCCAAGACATACGGTAAGAAACAAGGGGTAGCTGGGGGAGCGTGTCCAGAAAGAGACGTCCCACTGCTGCTCCTTCGGTTCTCCCACCCCCCTGCCTAGCTGACCAGTGCGTTTTTTATGGTAGGGGGGAGAGTGGATATTTTCGCGGCGCCCCCCGCGCCCCTGCTGCTCACTGTGCTATACTGCAGTACTGCTACACATCGCGGACAACCACATGCTGTCCGCTGTACGGATTTTATGGCACTCTCCACGCCTCTTTCGAGGTCTTGAGAAAGAAGTGGACTGTCCTCAGAAACCAAAAGGCAGAAATAAGAAATTCGAAGTACTTCAAAGAAACATGAGAATCAGGGGGATGCGACAGTCCAAAGGAGTAAGAAATGCCTTTTCAGAAATGGGACGACTTCGGGCTGGCCCTTTGACCCAAAATAAGGGATTGAGGCTCGACCCGACGTTGACGTTTCTTTTCTTATCTGTGGGCGCTATCTGTAGACGTTTTGACTAATACCTCGGGAGGCATAACTTCCGTGGAAGTATATCACCCGAGTTCAGCTTGAGGATAGCATTGGGGGTTAGGGTTAGCGTTAAGTTGTTCAAAGCTATCATGATGGAAGCTTTCAAGCTTCCATGGACGTTGCTTGCCAGCCCTGATGAGCACCTTTGTCTGCAGCGCTGGCCCCTGGGTGCTTCCTGTGGGCGGAACCACATTATTACTTCAAGTCGTTTTTCGGACCAAGATTCTGACCTTTCTTTGCAAAGCAATCAGAAACTAAACGAACTGGCTCCACAGCCTAGACTACTACAGCAGTATTGTTGTTCGACCAGACCCTATAAATGGCGCGAAGGCTCTCTGTCTGAATCGCTCTCAGGGGGTCACCCGATACTGCTACGAAGCATACCAAGGAGTATCAAGGCAACTACATACAGTAGTCTAGGGTATCAAAGCGAGTGCTGAGCCTTAGAATCGATGCCAATCCCCATCAATCATTGACTTTGGACCCGCGCGCTGATTCCCTACACGGCTTTGCCCCTGATCAAAGGTTGTATTACTGCTGTGTCTACTATTTACTGCATTTACACTACGGTATGCATCTAGACCAGAGAAGTGCCCGTGTGGTGCCTCTTCTACGGTCTGAAAGTATCAGCTTATCTACATACGAGGTGCAGTAAGCATTCCACTCACAGCATTCAGCGTCGTCTACCTTAGGGCGATGAAAAACTCTCTCCTCAACTTCCACATGGCCCACACGCAGCACAGGCCGGTCAGGGTGTAGCATGCGGAGGCCACCATGATCAGGACGTACGTCCATAGTCCATTCGCTAGTGTTTTCGTGAGATGGTAGCAAGCAAGCCTCGCCGTGGCCCTGCGCGAGCGGAATTAAATGCGAGATCGGTTTGATTCGTGGCCATGATGCAATCATGACACCGCCCGTTACCTTCTCTAACCTCATACCAGATACAATATACAATATCGGGGGTTGTAGCAGCGTATTGCGCTGTGTCTTGTGTTGACGGGACTGTCCACATCATCCAATCAATGCCCTCCGTGATAAACTCATTGGGAGAATATAGCCTGGGCTCTGGGCCAGCCTCAGACGGGTGTGCGGGCGTGCGGGCGTGTGGGCGTGTGGGCGTGTGGGCGTGTGGGCGTCATCCTCTCTGCTGTCTCTCGCAGGATAAAGCGAGTTACGAGAGCACACCTTGTAGCAAGTGAGATGATCATGCCTGCCCAAGAGAAGTGGCCTCGAGGTCCCAAAAATGAGCTGCATTTTGCCGCCGATACAGGCTCCACCCAGCGCACCGCAGCCATCCTCTCCTCGGGCTTGATTAATATCAACCAAGGCGATCCTGATGGCTGGACCCCTCTAATGGTAGCATCCCAGAGAGGTTATACGCGCATCGTGAGGATTCTGGTGAAGGAGGGGGCCAACGTGTTGATAGTGGCGGACCTTGGCTTTACGGCTCTTCTCACTTGCGCCCAGTACGGCAACCTAGCTGTTTGCAAGATGCTCGTGAACGCCGGTGCCGACCTGGAAGCGGCGACCTCTACAAACGGCTCTAGGCCGCTTCACCTAGCTGCGGACAAGGGGCACGCCGCACTGATTAAAGCACTCATCGAGGCAGGCGCGAATCTCAACAGCCGCAGGTTCGATAGAGCGACCCCACTGTACATAGCGTGTGAGCGAGGCCATGTGGAAGCGGTCCGGGCTTTCCTTCGTGCAAAAGCGGACCCGCTGTTGATACGACTGAACGTTTCGCGCGATAGATTTGTCCCATTGGACGCGGCGGCGGGGAAAGGGCGTTCCCTGGTGGTACGCGAGTTTTTAGATCAGCTTGGGATCGACGGCTGTGGTGGTCCTAGCAGGGGCGCACATGCTCTCTATCACGCCGCCAAGGAACAGTTTGTAGACACCATGGCCGTTTTGGCTAATGCTGGAGTGGTCGACACGGGTATCGCCCTTATCGGCGCGATCAAGGAGAACCGGGAAGGGTCGATCAAATTCCTCTTGCGGCAGCAACAGCTGCAAGGGAATCCCACCGGTGCCTACGTGGACGAAGCGCGCGACCCTTTCGGCAGAACACCTCTGCTATGCAGCATTGAAGATGAAGGTGACAGATGGTGCTTTCCCAGGATCGTGCGCATGATTATTGACGCCGGCGCGGACACAACATCGGTAGTTCGAGTGTTGAAACTTGGATTTTTACCCGTGGAAGAAACCCCCCTAGGGCTCGTGGACCACTACCTCGGCGAGAACAGGGTCATAGGAAGGGACATCACAGAAGAGCAGGCCCACAAGCTGAACGCCGTCCACCGCTTGCTGCTAAGGGTTGAGGCAGTTCACGCAGCCTCTTGGCTGTGGGTAAGCGATGCCCCAGATATAGCTCATACTGCAGAGGTTACAAAGAGGACCAAGGTGACTCCGTCCCCGCGCAGCAGGATGTTCCCGGTTCTAGGATTGAGCACAAGACGCAACGCCCTTCTGTCGGCCGTGCTCAGGTGGGCAGGATGTATTGGTCCAGGGCTGGAACTATTGGGCTGATCTGTTGGGTATGTTGAATAGATCTAACCGACAGTAGTTCATCGAAAGGTTGATCGGCACTCAAACAGTAGTCAGGAACCTATCGATGCGTCTAGATCAATCTTACGGGGGTTCGAACTGTGAAGTTGCCCGGGGGGCGTCCATCGCGTAGAATTCGACAGATAAGCACCTCGAAGAGGAGTTATCATATCCATACCAGGAATCCACCAGATGGTGGTAGCAGTCCCTTGTTACATTGAACTTCCTTGGTGTAGGCGTGGTTTTCTGCTGCGACAATCACCATGACAATACACTGGCTGTTTGTCGCGGTGCCATCTTGACGTGTGACGTGGTACGTTTGCGACGAGGTACAATGGCCCCCTCGTTCCTCTACATCAATGATACCGCTACAGTCCTGTTTGTATTGATGTAGACTGGCTGCCATCCTGCCGTCTCGAACCCCGTTCTGCAAATATACGATTTTTGGTGGGTGTGTCGACGAAATCGTGAAGGAATGTCTCGTTTTACGTCTAGAAGCTATTTTGGTTGCTACTGCCACACCAAGGTTCGAGCCATGTTTGACCTGCCGACGTCCACACCGACCGGCGGTCAAAGTCAAGATCTGATTATTGACCTTGGCAGGCGTCCGCGTCATTGGAGATGTTTGAAGGTACTGAGCAGAGCCCGGAAGGGTTATTATTGTTGAAGAAATAACAGACAACAGTAGCGTCATTGTTCTTGGCGCTCTCACATGTGTCTTTACAGGTATTCATCGAAGACCTGACGTCCCTTAAGCGGGTGAGAGCCGCATTTTCGCCAGTCTACCTGCTTTCTCCATGGACTGGCGCTTCGGACATTGCTCTCCCCGGGCATGCACGGAAGATGGGTTGGCCAGTTAAGGAGGCACGACATTATGTGGCGAATGGCACATCCAGCACACGAGAGTTGCGAAGCGGTTCCAAGGGTGGTGCGTGCGCCACAATGACGATCATTGTGGTGTTTTTCATCTATGTTCTTGGTGTTTTTTTTTTTTTTAATTGGTGTAGATGACTACTGTAGCTGGACGCACAGGGTTCTCGATACGCATGCCGGTCGCGTTTCAGTGTACAAGTCTTAGGCCTCGCTCGATTGAATTTCCCTCCGTCACCCACCAAGGTGGCCATTGCTGTTAAGAATGTACCCGAAAAAAGTGTTGTTAACGGTAGTTGTATTTTTTCGATTCGGAGGAGTTCACTAGCACGACACTGCGTTGTCGTTGTCGTTGCAGTAGTTATTTTCCTGTTGCAATCGGGAGGTTAGCCGCTTGACCGTCCAAGCAGTTCTGGTTTGGTCGCTGATTGGTCGTTCGAAGCGTTGCGGCAAACGCACGGCTCGTGTTCGTGCATTCTGACAATATAGAAAATCGATGCATGCAGCTGTCGCCTTGCTCCAAGAGGTGAGATAATTCTTTGTGAAAGTCGACGCTGCAACATTGTGTCGTGTACGTGTTTCAATAGATTAGAACAAGAGGGTGTAGGTTGGACACGTGCACTTTTGTGAGTCCGCCTCCGCTGGATGTACCGATAGCGTGATTTCGCCAAAATGTGCAAGAAAATGCGCTGAATATTGGCATTCCGTCCTCTTGCTCTTGCTCATGGCGGTACTGGCCAGAAAGGCGCTTGAACAGAAATCAGATATTTTTTGCCGACATGCTATTTTTTTCTGCAAAGAACCTCAAGGTAGCAAAATCGGGTTAGATTCGCAAAACCTTTGGCAACGTTCGCGAGTATGCGTATGGATTTGAATATGTCGGCGTAGCGGTTGGGTTTGGGTAGTAGTGGCTCTTGTCTTGCTCTCCAACACGCGCGTATTTCGTTGGGAGGCACTTTCATCGCAATGCTGGGTAAGACGGGCCTTGGAAACGCTCGTCACGGACGGTGGGCAGCTTCTTTCGGCTTGCATCGTCTGCAGCAATTGCTACACCTCTAGAAACATCATCAACGGGTCTGTAATTGATGACACCAACTGCAATTAATTGACGCGCGAAAACCGGCATCCCTGCGGAAGTATCTCAGAGGTAGCGTGCGTGCGTGAAACGATCGCGCTCCCGGGTCGAAGGTCTAGACTGTCAGAGATGGATGACCTTTGCTCCCCCGGGGAACAACTGGCGGGACGGTTCGGCCTCCCGCCCCCTCTATATTGACACGATCATTCGGCACATTGCGCGGTGGCCGTGGACGTGCCTCCTAGCATGGGGCATGGAACGTTAACTAACTCCTGTCCTACAATTGTATATTGGTCGAACGACGATGTGTAATGACGCCAAAGCATGCCGAAATACGAAATAACCGCCCCGAGAAGCCAAGCCGAGATAGTGAGTCGGTAGGGTTGAAACCCTACTGCCTGCACAGTACACGCCACTGCTTACAGCCAACCCTTAGCCACCGCGTAATCAGCTCGTATTTTTGCACCCCTATCGTAGGGAATGTCTCCCGTTGCATAATAATGCGCGAGGCCCGGGTATTGGTAGTCGGCCATCGTAAATGTGCGCTTGCAGTTGTTGTTGCTCGAAAAAAAATTATGTTGATGGAGCTCCTATGCATAGCTGCCAGGTTCTCAAAAAGTACGGGCGCGTACATGTATCAGAGCCTCTTGTCATGCGTGAAAAATGTCGGCCATGGTTCTAAGGCTTGTCAAAACGTTGTTGGCGGGGAAAAAAGCGGTCAGACAACACTACATGCACAATGAATGCATGAACATCTGACAGTGTGTGTATCCGCGTCGTCAACCCTTTTTGTCTGTCCTCGCCCACGCCCGCAACGGCAACGTATTATTGCCTGCATTTGGAAACAGGCTCTCTCTTTCCTTCCAAAATAACTTTCCAAAAAGGGAAATATCCGAACGGCGCGCAGGTTTCCTCTTAGTATTTTTAGCGTTTTCTGGATACATTGGATACATACCGAGAGATTCAGAGTTGAGACGTGAACGGAGTGGGGAAGCGATACATCCATTGGTCTCTCTGAAAATACACAAGTCTCTCTTTATCTTCGCCCCTCTCGTTCGCGCGCGCCCCGAGGCTTTGCTTCCCATTCTCGGAGTTCGGACTCCGAGACAGCTCCCGAGCTCCCGACCGAGAAGATCTGCAAATTGAACATGAACGAAACACGCTCTTGAATGTTGTGGAAAACCTTTGGTAGCCGGTCTCGAACATTTTGAACATCCAACATCCTGCTTTCAGCACTCAGCACTTGCCGGTCTCTGCCTGACCTGTGCGCACTACTTTCACTGGACACAAGGTGCGATCGAGCTGCTTGTCGTCCACGAGTCATTCTCGCATCGAGTAGGGACTTTTTCTCAGCAGCAGCTGTAGCGTAGAACACGGTCTCGTGCCGCGCCCCGCAAACCACACAACTTCTCTCTACACACTGGTGTTGATGTTTTGCCCAGTTGCTTGCTCCCACCGATGTGTTCCTTGCGTCCAGAGCTTGTACGTGTATCGAAGTCATCAACGGGTGGAGGTTGAGTGCGTGTTGATGCTCGCAGAGAGCTAGAGCATGCGTTTCCATGGTGCATACCTACGCTCTACGCCCTGACACATGCGGCGGAATTATTTCAAGTTTGAATCTGGTGGCGATCGGCGATCGTCAATGTACACAGCTACGTTGTTTATACCAGCTCAGGTTATATACCCAACACTACGGGTGCATCATAAACGACGACTTCTCAAGTCCCTACACCAACTGCTCGATTTAGTGATATGTATTGAGCCGGTTGCGACTGCATGTGGGTGTGCCGGGTGTCCTCTCGCACATGCGGCATGGTGGCAGCGGCAGCGGGGCACGTTTAGCAGGAACAGCTATAAGGCGACCGATGGGAGTTGTGTGCAACACAGCAGTTTACATTGGAAGTTTACAGTAGCTGGTCTTCAGTAAATAAAAGCTTCGAAGTAGCAGTTTCCATTTCAGGCTGCCTATGCATCATGCCTCAAAGGCTTTTATGTCCCGGCCTTGGCTTCAGGGAGACATACACGGGGCAAGCTACGAATGCGTCGTTTTTTTTTTTTTTGCTCGAGTCCTCTGGACAAGGCTACTGGTGCGCGACTGCTGCACGTCCGCAGCGTCGTGTGCCTCGGAAAACTTCAATCAGTAAAGCACATTCTGCTGCGCTTCGTTGCATGCGTGGTTGCTGTTGATTGGCCCAGGCCAATGTCGACTTTCGAAGGTGCAACAGCAGGTACCAAGACAACGGGAGAGCAGACAGAAGGCAATCATGGCGAACGCAACACTGGCAGCATCACTCGCGAGCTGATCGAAGAAACGGTGCCATTCTTGCGCGACCCTCGACCAGAGATTCGGTAAGCCCCCCCCCACCCCCCACGTACCAGCTTGGCTGGGGAAATCCAAGGACCTCGGCGCCATGCTAGCAGATGGCCAGCTGCTCCAAAGTCCAAATGACACGTTAAATCTGTAATTTCCCTACAACCAAGGGGCCCTCCATGTGGAAACCGTGGAACACCACCCCCCTACACCACACCCCCCGGGCCAAGATTGACACGCAATATAGGGGGTTTAGGCGGCACGCTTGCAGCAGTCTGTTGTATAGGATTTAGTGTGTCCATAGTAAAACCGATATACTCTTCATTGAAAAGACTTTCGTGCCGCATTCTAAAACCCATAAAATTCTCTTCATTTGTAGGCTTCGTGTCGTCATACTATTTCCTACACCATACACTAGACCTCGGGAACAGGATTAACGCGTATTCTTAAGGTGTTTCGATAATTTCCACTAGCTCTGTGTGGGATCCCGCGCGCGCGCGCTGAAAAAAGCACCCGAAAATGTCGATACCCCGGGGATTTTGTCAAAATGTCCCCGCCCGGGGACATATAAGGCCCATTCCCCCCCCCCCCCGGCCGGGACTAAGATTGACACATAGCCCAGGGGTGTTCCGACGTTTCCAGACGGAGGGCCCCTTGCTATAACTGCTGTTCCCCACGACAATTCTCCCCCCCCCCTTCGCCAATGAAGCGCAGCACCGCTACAAACTCCTTGGGAAAAACGCCGAAGCCGCCGTTGATTTCAATCTCGACCCCCGTTCTTGCATCGCTACCTCTGGAAAAATAAATGCCTCTACAACGACGTGGAACACCGCGACGTGGAACACCAGGCAAGCCGCGGCAGCTACAGCTGTAGCGGCATCCGCCACCAAGGAGGGCGTGGCGCTCCTGCACAAGTGCGGTGCCGTGAAGTGGTTGTGCCGCATTTCGGGGGACGTGGGGTGAGTGCTTATCGTCTCGCTTCCAATCCTGTCGACTTTTTTTATTCAGGGCCGAAAAAATGCGGGACAACTAATTAACGCGTTTGATATCTGGCGTGATGGCTGCGTGCTGAGGAAACACCTACCGCCGTTGGGGAGTAGTGTTGTTGGCTAACATGTTTTTTTAATCTCTCTATTTTTGGCAAGGATATATATACCGAGAATGTCGGATGCAGAAGTCGATATCTTGTTTTTCTCGATGTTTTCTGGTGTGTGCTTGGTGGGATTTCGAAACGCCTCTTTTCCCGATTGCTTCGGTCTGTGCAACGAGCAAGAACGTCGTTGGAAGTGGATGTGGGAGCAATGAACACTGGTGTCCATCCGGACACGTACGCGACAACACGAAAGTAGAAGTTGAACATCCACGACTAATTTGCCCAACCACAGGATGAGCGAGAACGAAAATCAACATGTAGGTCGGTGGCGATTGTTTTGTGTGTTGATGTTGTGCTTTCCGGCGTTCGTTCGTTTTTTTCACAGAACCATTGGCAAGGACGCGGTATCATGTTTGGTCAACGTGAGCGCGGAGGAGACTTCTGTGGCTGCACTCGAGGACATGTGCAAGGCTGGCATCGTTAACAGGTACGATGGACAATAGCATTTGTGTGGGAAATACCTGTAGACATTTTTGCGATAAACGCGACCATGGATTCATACCAAAGCACTATCCTCTTTGAGCGTGTATCGTTTCTGCGCGGCTGAAGTTGTTCCGTGTCTAGGGTCGTTTCTGGGTGCTTTGTTGTTGCCTCCCGTGGACATTCGAATTGTCCCAACGTTCCAACTGCCAATAGGTAGGCTATACCACCTGTTCAGCAGCAGCCGAAAGGGCAACATCGACAACACCACCAACAACAACAACAACAACAATTGCCGTGCCTTTTTTTTCTTCCGGTTGACATATTTTGCGTAATTGTCCGTGATCCCAGGATGATGGAGGCAGTGTCGGACGAGCAGTGTATACCCTTCATGCGCGACTTGTGTCTCCAGCTGCTCGCCAACGTGACGCGTGTGCAGGTAATACTCAAGCGCCCCGCATGCTGTATTTCGCCTTTTGTGTGCTGAATTCGTCCAGCTGCGAATCGTGGTGCGCTCATCCAAAACTGGTTTTGAAGTTGCCGATAACAACGCACCGTGTGTCGTCTGCTGGGACAACGGGCAACTGGTCCGACGTTTGCCGAAGTTGCACACAAGCTTTCCGGGCAACGGCGTGATGACTGCTCCCTCCGGCAGTCTGTGTCGCGAGGCCAAGTTTGAAATAGGACCCTATTTCCTATCGTGTGTGACACGCACTTTCACGCCCCTGGTTTCTCAGCGTTTTTTTTTTACGTACTCTGGTATCATTCTGCTGCGCCTCCTCCTGTCACTGCCGGTTCTCTGGTTTCTTGCCATTTGGAGCAGAGCCTGCTCCGTCATGAACCCGTACGGTTGAACCGATCTGCGTACCCGTAGTTTTTTTGTTGGAAAGCGAGCTCTACCCACCACCAGACCGAAGTCCCGAGGCGATGGCACGGCCATGAACAGATGTGCTGGCCAATATGTACCCACATGCGCCTGCCGTGAGATGCGCAAGTTCGAGCGGCTCGATCCTCCTCCCTGGGACTGTCTTCCGAAAACACGCAAAGCCAGGTTGTTTTAGCGTGTTGAGTTTGAAGTCTCGTACGGAGATGATCGATTCCCCCAAGGTGCGGACCGGGGGGGGTGCACGACTGTTGTGTTTCGTCGGTGCTTCGGGTTTGAGGTTGCTTGTTATGCGCTCGCTGGGAGTGAGCACACAACGAACTCATTTTCGTGATTGTGCGGGTGGCGTGTGGCTCTTTTCCACCCGACAAGGCTGCTTGCTGGGAACAATGGTTTCCGGGGGAAAACAAAAGAAAGCATCATTCCGGCGCCTTTACGACGCCCCTTCTTGGTTCCGTGTCTACTGTACTCCCTAGAACATACCTTCAATGTTGTCTGTATTACACTGGGAGGTATCACAACTTTTGGTTGTCTTTCTCTTTACCTTGAAGGAATTAGAAAAGGAACATGCACTTTGTACCACGTGCGATACATTAGGAGACTATTTCAGGAAGCATGGAGCGCCTGTTGTTCTTCTAATTTCAGTGAATCCTGTCGTGGCGCGGTGACACTTATACCAGGTCGGAGCGACGAAGTTGGCGCAGGTCGGCGTCGCGGGCGGCGCGCTGCGGGAAGGCCAGTACATCAGGAGGCTGGCGCGGTGGCTTGCGAAGCATCCGGCCGACAACGGGTTGCCCTACCCCGTGCTCGTTGGCGGCAGTCGAGATGACGTGAGAATTTCTTGCTCTTGCTTGTTTGCATTCTACATGCCCTGTCGATTCTCTTGGTTTCGATTTGTCAGCTGTGTCGCTTGTTTGGAGTTGTTGCGACGTGTGAGCGAAATCGTCATTTGTATGGAATTTTTTTTTGGGGGTTGCGGTTTGTTGACGATGTCTAGTGGGGGCTCGTTTTCTCGGGCATGTGGTTTCGCGAACTTTTCTTTTTGTATATGTCTTCGTCACTAGATGATCACTTGCTTTGCTGATTGGCGGGGGGAAGTTAGAGTTTAGACTGTTTTTGTTGGCATTGCTACATGTCCAGGTCGACGGTTGCTTGGCTCGAGGTCGGCGGAGGAGTTGGCGGGACGGGGTAGGATCGAGCATGGATTGAACGCACTCTACAGAACGCAGGGGTTGTCATGTCCTTCGGTAGTGGTTGTTCCTGCGTTGGAGACAGCACGTCTTGCGCGATGCCACGGAAGGCGGGATGATCGAAGATATGGCGGGTAAACGCAGAGCGTTTATCTTGGTCCGTGTCCACTCTGCCCTCACCCTGCCGTACGGTGCGGTCCTTCAAAATTTGATCCGACTTTCGACCACCTGCGCTTTGACGCCGAGCGTATGACTGACGCCACTAGTACACCCGGTTGCGGCGATGCTATCCACATGCTGCAACAATGCCACCACGAACCACGGCTGCTGCTGCTGCTGCTGTGTGTCGGTCCAGGCTAGGGTGGTGGACAGGAGAGCGGCCCTCCGCGATACCCAAGCAGACGACGACGACGACGACGAGGGAAGGGGGGCGACGCAGAAGAGAGAACGAAAGGGCGGGGAGGTGCTCGACCAATGGCAGCACTGCGCGAGCGTGCTTTGCAACGCTGCCAGGATCCCGGAGGGAAGGTGAGGTCTTTTGGTCGGTTACACACAGCAGGGTTTTCGCAAGAATTTGGGGTGCTTCTTCCGCTCCCTTTGTTTGTTGGTTTCCCATATCTAGTATTCGGGGGGTGTAATGCTTGGAATGTAAGACGACTGATTGGTGTGTTGTAGTGAATGCGCCCGAAAGCGTTCTGACCTTTACCCAATACGTCGGCAATATCTGTCATGATTCCTATTAATAGGGTACCTCGGTATTTTCTATCTTGATTCCTTCAGGGTACCTCGGTTATATTACTGCCTTGGTTCCTGGGGTGATAATCTGCCTCGATTCCCAGGGTTGAGGAACGAGTCTTCGGTGACACTCGTTGATGTCCAACGCAAGTTCTACCCGTATGGTGGGTGCGGCTGTGTAGTTGTTCAGCTGGCATGCGAGATTGACACTCGCCCTTGTTTGTGTGGCGTCTAGCAACTTTTTGTCCGAATGGAGAGGAGGGAGGGAGAGAGAAAGAGAGAGAGTTTGGGGCAGTTTTTGCAGCCAGCGCTAGCCCAGCGAAAAATGTGGCGTTGTGAATGGTACGTGCAGTTGCGCATCTCGCGAAGCGTCCATATTTTCTCTCGTTATTGCTACATGGCACTTGCGCTCGTCTTTGTAGGACTTGCTCCTGAGCCTGCCGCGCTCGCATCGCGCTTTTTTTCTTTTTTTTCTTCCCTGGACGAGGCCGAGATTCCCCCCAACATGTCCGTGCTCGACCTGGATAACATGTCGGAGGAAGTGTTATGTTTAACAATCTCGCCAGGAAATTGTGCGGTTCTGGAGTGTTATACTACACCCGCTAGACTACGGCGGACGACTGTACCCGCGAAGCTTAGCCACAAAGAGCAGCCTTGGCGAGCATAGAATGTGAAATTGTCCAGTCTTCCTATGCAGGTTGATAGCGCATGTTTACTGCTGGGAGGCCCGTGGATCCGTCGCTGACAAGGGACCCCCACCCCCATCACCCCCCTTCCCCTTCCTTATGTTGATTTTACTCTTCCTTGATAGACGAGCCTTGAGGCGACCGGATCCACTCGTGGCGCTGACGGAGGTTCTGCCGCAGCTAGCTTCCGCCAATCCCGTGAGTGAAACAAGGGCATAACGCTTCCGGCCTGTGTCAGCAGTAGTTGGTTCGGTGGTGACCGGCGTGGCTGCAGCGCGTCGTCAGAGAGAGGGTACACACGGCGAAACCATCATCACCTGGTGCATACGATCAACTTTGTACGCCCGCCGTCTTTTTTGCGTGCACGTGGATAAAAAGCCTTATTCAAGAGGCGCTATGCGCTGTTGCATGTTTCGTTCTAACCGTGAGCGTGTTGTTTGTTCGTGGTGGTCTTCGTGGTCGTCGGTGCGAGTGCTGTTGCTGTTGCCGCTGGCAGTGTTTGCAGTGGTGGTGTGTTGTATACATGCCGTCGATCGTTTCGCGCTGTGTTTGCTGCATTCGTTTTTGCGGACCGGACCTCGTCCCACCAGTTTCGCATGGAAACTCATTTTACCACCACCACCACCACCAAGTCTACAGCAGTCATCTCCAAGCACCGTCCTCCTGCTGTGTCGAGCGGGTTGCTTCCATCGGACAGCCTATGAGGCCGTGCTGTGTCGCCTCAACGTGTGAAGCCGTTACGTGCACGGATGCATCTCAGGTGCGAAGATGGGGCGTCGCCGGGTGTGTCCGAAACTGCTGCTTCGAGGAGCTGGACCACCCGTGGCTGCTGCACGAGGTGAAGGTTGTGCCGCATCTGCTCATGAGGCTCGCCGACGACAAGGACGAGTACGACTTCGAAGAAAAGGTTAGGAGGAGGAGCCGATATATCGTGTACCATTCTGCGGCTCAAAGGGACGTAGCCGTCTCTGCTGTCTGTCTGTCTCTGTCTCTGTCTCTCTACTCTCTCTTTCTCCTTCTCTCTATTCTGCCTCCCTCTCTCTCGGGTGTGTACCTCTCTGTCTCTTTTATCTCTCTCTCTCTCTCTCTCTCTCTCTCCCTCATACCCCGAACGTTAATCCCCCTCTGCCTGCCTTTTAACTTGTCTTCACAACCCTCTGGTCTAGTATTTTCCATCATTTTACTGTCGTCGTATTGTGTCAGGTCATCCTCGACCCCCGAGTGTGGAGGAAAGAAAAAGAAGAAGGTTCTTATGAAGATTCCCCCGCAGCGCCGAGAAGACGAGAGCCCGTTCAGTGCATCAAGCGGGATATTGTCGAAGCCCTGCTTCAGGTAAACGAAGGCTTTCCCTCACTTACGATCCGCTCGTTTCCCCCCCAAGGCTCGCTCCGTTGTGCCTCTGTCGTGAAACGAGCTGGAACAACGCGTCCACCATGGGGTGGGGTTGAAGGTCTTGGCGATGTTTGACCGTCACTTTTCTACTGTCGTCTGCTCGAGCGATGACCCCCCCGGTCCGTGCGCCCTGCCCTCGTTCTACCCCCTGACCTTGGCTGCACGCGGACGCCCTTAGCCGCTTGACTCTTGTGGCGGCAAGGGGCTCATGCCCTTTAGGCCAGCCCCCGAAACGACGAACAAGCCATGCTGTATGTAGATCTCGACCCAGCTATGAAGGACTCGCTTTGGTCATTTGTGTTTTCGAGTGGCATCGCCTCCTCCGTTGGGGATTGCCCTTCTCCTTGACCGTGCTGCCCTTGTATTTTTCTTTTTGCGACCACCCGAACCTGTTGCAGCTGTGCGCCATACTAGAGTCCCGGCAGTCGCTGCGAAAATGCGGGGTCTATTTCGTGATTCGGGAGATGGACAAGTCGGAGCCCGACGCGGAGATATCGCAGGTGACGGAGCAGCCGCGAAGTTCGTTTGTGCAGGGCAAATTCCGACCCGGAGGAGGGCAGAAAGGACACACACACGGCTATTGCCTAATATCGATCACGCTGTTTTTTTCGTGTGGTCATTTGGACAAGGGGTGTTCGTGTGAAGGCTTCAACCCTGCACCATCGTTTTGTCCGCCTTGCCTTAGTTCGCTTGAAAACCATGGAGTTGCTTGCGGCGGAGGCAAAATGAGCCACCACGAAAAAATCATCGTTGTCACTACTGTCAGACGTCTTGCTGACGCTCCCTCCTGTTTGCGTGCCTATTTCGTGTGTTTGTCGTTTTGGATGTGGTGACCTTGTTTCCGCCCCAGTTTGAGGGATAAGCTCGATTTTTGCTCACCGGTTTTGAGACCTTGCAGCCTTGTCTAGCGGGGTTTATCGCTTTTAATCCCCCCCCACCACCATCTCGCGCGATGGCCGAACGCCGCGTAGGTGTGCTACAACCTCGTCAACTTTCTTCAGCGGGACGAGCAAGACAAGCAGGGCCGCATCGACTACCTCAAGAGCCTCGCAGACAGCGAGGGCAAGGAGGTACCACAATTTGCGCAGACGGTATACATCACGCACCACCCCTTTCAGAACCTCTTGTTTCGGCCGAGGCTCGTTTTTTTTTTTTGTCTATGGGGTACAACAACAGACTATATAGGTTCTAGTGTCGGCTTCTTGACGAAGCACCTGTTCCGAAGGGCGGCCATGATTTTGGATTTGTTTTTTAGGCTCAAGTTATAAACTATTATACTGCGAAGTTCCTAGGTGGTAGCGCGTTCTGTTTACCTCCCTCACGTGTTTTCATGAGAGCTTGTTTTTCACAAAACGCAACGCACTCGAGACCCTTTTTTTTTTTTTTTGCACTCGGGACCCATACAAGTCGACGGTTGTTGCTGAATCGCCGAGTCGATGGATGGAGAACATGCCGGCAGACAAGACCTAACTAATCGGAACGGTGATGGATTCGGAGATGATCGAAAGTTTGATGGGTTCCGATGCCCGACCGACCTATCAATTTATCAATTTTATGTCGCTGTATGCCTCTCAACAATCCCGTGCATGTGAAATGTTTTTTTTTTTTTTGCGACGACGTTGTCTTGGTCGTAGGCGGCAGGGTCGGCGGGAGAGGACCCTGCAACGACAGAGCCTTCCTCGGAGATTGAAGTGATGCCCCCGTCTACCGCATCCCCGGGGTCCACAGCCGACAGGACGGCATTCCTACGCGACAAGCTTGTGGTGGAGAACGGTGGCGGCGCGGCTGTCGAGAAGAAGGGCGGCAGTGCGCAGGGCGGGGGTGGAGCGAAGGAGGAGGAGGCGGTGGAAGAGTTTGTTGGGGAAGAGGGGGGCGACGCAATGATCGAGATGTTGTCGGCGTTCGACGACGATTCCGGGGACGACGAGACGTGAAGGAGACGGGCTGTTTTTGTGCAGGAACCGGCACGGGCACGAGGAGACGTGGTTGTTGGTGGAACACGCCTATGTCGAGAGGTTTTTGTGTCGTTGGCGTAGATGTTGGCCATGCAGGGAGTTGCTCTGAATGAGCGAAGCGGCCAGCCCACTTCACGAGCCAGCATCGGCAGGCGTGCGGAGAAAACCTGTGGGCTAGATAAGGGTGGACAAGGTAGTGCCTTGCCCATGTTCTTTGGCACGTACGCGTATGTTCCTGATCAAGGAGAGAGGCGGGTGCTATGGAGCTCGTCAGGACGGCTCGAATTCCTCCCGCGGCAACGCCGAACCACGTAAAAGATGATAAAACAACCCATGACGCCGACAGCCCGACCGACTCAGCCATTCGGACTCAAATCGTCCTGTCGCCTTGCAGCCCTCGGCCTTTGTCGTCGGTGTTTTGGCCATGTCCTCTTGCGTCGCCCCCGGGATGCAAATCATCAAACTCCCGAGGGGGAGCCTTGTAACATGTACTTTTTTGTTTGGGCGTCTGTATTGTCTTGCTCTACAACAGCCGAGCTACCCAATGCCCGCCGCCTACGGTTTTGCTCTTACACAGATTGAACGTCAGCTACTCTCGCGAGAAAAAAACGCGCCTCCCCAAGGTACGTACGGACTTGCGTCTGGGGTGTGTTTTCGTCCTGTTTCATCCCGAGGTATTATGACGGCCGGCATCCACGCTGCGTCCATACAAGGGGAGGCCTACACACCCATGCGTGCGTCATGTGCTCAAAACATCACCGAGACACAAATGTATACATTCCCACAAAAAAAATCACGATGGTCACGGCCCCAAAGCCGTTCACGAAGACCCACTTAACTCCCCATTGCCGCAGCGACACCACTCCCCGCCCCAACCACACCGCACCCGCGCGGAGCTCGCGGTGACATCCATCATTCCGCAACGCCCGCCCTCCTGATCCTTCCGTACCATGAAAATTCCTCGACCGCCGAGAGGCGAGCAACGTCCGCCCTTCACCTGTACCATGAGAAACTTTACTCGATCACCGACAGGCTCGCGATTCCCCCCAGCCCCTCGCCGGGGAGCCCGGCCCCGCCGTGCCAGACCCCGTCCCTCCGGCGCCAAGACCGGACGACCGTCTCCCCGGCGGCGAACAGCCAGTCCCCGCCGCTCCCGGCGCCGCCGGCGGCGAGGCAGTTCACGGCGTTCAGCATCGTGGCGCCCGTGGTCTCCCCCTCCCACCGGCCGCTCTCCCCCCTCGACCTCGCCCCGGCAAGCCCTCCCTGCAGGCCTCCTTCCCGCTCGGCGACGGACATGCCGGAGGAGAACGCCTCCGACAAGGAGGACGGGTCGGCGGCGGTCACCTCTCCGCGGAGGATCGCGACCGGGGAGCCGAAGTTACGGGGGTCCCACACAAGGAGGAAGCCCTCGCCGCCGCCCGAGGCTATCCAGCGGGGGGCGTCGCCGGAGTGCGTCCCCGGGTCCACGGCGACGCCGTGAACGGCGCTGGCGTGGCTCTTGAGCGTGGCGAGGGGTCTCCGGCTCTGAGGCGACCAGACGATGACCTGGGTCGTCGGGGAGGCCGGCCGGGGGGTGGGGGCGGGTGCTCATTTGCTTCGTGCGGAGTACGTGGACCCCTTTGAAAGCCGGAATCGACCAAAATTATCGGGATTTTCAACGGGTCGGCATATGCTGCACCAAGTGCGAGTCGCCGTGACCTGAGGGGTCCAACGAGTTGCCATTGAGGGCCAGTCTGTTTCCCTGGGGACCGTCCATGACGACGAGGCGGTCACTTGGCGCATAAATCCTAGAACCTCCTACTTTAATAAGGAATCACCATGATTTGTTTTGGCGTTCCAATCTCACGACCATAGATACGTATTGTTCGCGATGCACGCCATGAGATGGCTCTATAGAGTACGGGGCCGAGACGCTAAATGCCAAAAATGTATCCGAGGATGCAACAGAATAAATGCCAGACAGGCGGAAGGAGCATACCTTGTGGTCGTCGCCCCCGCTGACGAGAAGCTTCCCGTCAGAGGAGCACGCCAGCGAACGAACCGGGTGGCTGTGGCCCATGAAGGACAGTCTGCCCAACTCACGGAACTTTACCACGTCCCACAGTCGAACCTGCGTACAGAGGGGGGTAATCACGGGCGCTTTTTTGTAGGCACTTCTTCGATGACGATGATACCGTACACTAGCTTCAGTGGAGAACATTCTCAAGCGCCAAGGTTTGGCGTAAACACAAGGAAGAAAATTACAGCACTAGTGTCAACTTTGTCGGAAACGCATGACACCATTATCACGAAAGCACTGCAGCGAAAGCTGATTGTGTTCGGAGACGACGTCGAGCTCTGAAGCAAACCCAAAACGTAGCCACAAACGTGTCCAACGGATGGATCAAACCCCCATCAACTGCACATCGCTCAACTCATGTAGGCGACGCCCAAACGCAGTAGGCCTCCTACTCACCGACCAATCGGTGCCCCCGGTCGCCACCCAGCCCCCGGCCGCTCCCGAGGACCCACCGGGGGAAGCACAGCACGTGACGAACTCGGATGACCCGTGCGCCGTGGCCACGGAGGAAGCCAGCGACCACCCGCCATCGCCCGGCGGCACAATACCACCGCCCCCGCCGCCCCCGCTTCCCAGATCTCTACCGCTGGAGCTACGGCTACCGCTCGCGAACGCCGCCCGGAGCGACGACTTCCTCTTGCCCTGGGCGGACTCCTTGGCCAGGGCGTCCGATGCCGCTCGGGCGGCGGCGGCCTCCGCGGCGGCGGCGTCGGACTTGTGCCAGAAGCGAACGGACGCGTCCCGCCCGCCGGACACCGCGACCGAGGGGGCGACGCCGGCGGTCGCGGAGGGAACGAGAGCGCAGCAGGAGATCCAGTCGGTGTGCCTGGGGGGGGGGGGGGGGGGGGGTTGGGGGGGTTTTTTACCCCAGGGGGGGGGGGGGGGGGGAAATGAGACCGAAGCACACCGGCGCATAGCGGGGGGGGGACCCCCTTGGGGGGGGGGGGGGGGGGCGGGGGCCT
>FN649743.1:4092806-4242888 GCA_000310025.1 Ectocarpus siliculosus | reverse complement strand
GTCTTCACTCGGGGGGCCGGGGGGGAGAGTGAGACGGATGCAAGCTGCGGCATGCAGGGGGGTGAGCGCACTGCGGTGGTGGTGTGTGGGCTGGTGCCACCCATGAGCAAATGGTGATGTTGGAGGGGTGGTACGAAGAAGGTCGAAGAGAGCATGAGATAGTGAGGAGGGGGGGGGGGGCACGGTGGCTGGCGCCGTCCGGCAAGGGTTACTCAGAGCGAGGATGAGAATATTACCATCGCATGCCTTTAGGACGAGGGCTGGCCAAAAGAAGCGCGCTACAGATGCTGCAGAGCTCCCGGCTCACTATTGCTACGCGGTGGTCTATTTAACGCCTGCCCTATATACTGGCACTACCGCAGGGAGGAATATAGCGCTGGGAAGGAGGCGAAGCTTCCCATGCTTACCCCGAGATGTGGGCCACCAGGCGCGGGCGCCCCTCCGCGATCTCCCACTCCCTCAGAACGCTGTCCTTCCCCCCCGTGATGAGCGTGCCCGACGCTTGCCCTGATGCGATCGACGGGACGCACGCCGAGCACATCACGCCGCCGTCTCCGGCCGGGTTGTCCTCGGACCGAAGTGCCCAGGATTGGCTGCTGGGTGCTGGGTGTCGGGAACGTGCTTGTGCATGTTAGATTATCTCCCCAAGACGATTGGCTGCGTGTTATATATTGTTGCGTCATCGAGAAGGGTGTTGTCGTCGAATGCAGTAAGGGTTCTCTACAGGAACAGGCGTTAAAAACTAAAGCAGTGCTCAGAGGAGCCTTCTAACTAACACGAACAGGCCCGAGATAAATAGCATCAACTGGTATGGGCTTCCTTCTAGATGCAGTCGGGCGTGCAGCCATCGACAATAGGCATCGGCAGGAGGCCTGGAACAAAGGTATGTCAACCCAGACTACACCAGCAAAACCGGATCATACATCTTTGAATGCGGGATAGTAAACACCGTGGTTTCTCGGTCACCGTAGGCTGGTCGGCCTGTAAATTTGCGAGTAGATTTCGGGAAAAAGGACTGGCATCGACATTATAGGAGGAAAACGCCTGACCCACCACGGGTGAACATCACCAAAAGCTTGAACATCTCCCCTTACCTCCTCCTCCGCCCCACCCCCCGGCGCCACGGCCGGCTGCTGTTGCCATTTTTTCTTTGACGGCGTCTGGTTGTTCGCCGCCGCCACCGCCAACGAGCACCCACGAGGACATGCACCCCTTGACGTTGTACATCGACTTCCCCTGTCCGCACGCGACAAGCACGGGGCCCCCGTCGGCTACGTAGTCTCCGTCCTTCATCGGCAAGGATCCCCCGCCTCCTGCTGATGTGTTCGAAAGTAAGGACGTGCGTCCATGAGAGAAGGAAAGAAAAAAAAATCCGTATACTTGCTGAGGTGGCACATTTAGGCTAACGCAGCCCGCTCTGATATCTACGTACTTGCTTTGCGTTACGAGTGACTTCGGAATGGGTTTCGTGCGCGGAAGGGAGAGCGGTGGTCTGGCGCTTTACACAGGGCGAGATCGATGTTCAGCATGTCGACGCACCTGCAGGAGTGCGCGAGAGACCGGCGGCGGCCCCTTCAAACGACGGCAAAACTGTTAAGAGAACCACCTCGACGAAGCTATTTCTCGGTCGACCTAAGACTTGCTCGTTGGGAACAGTCGCCCCACTACTTCTGAGGCTGAGAACCCACACCATTGTAAACAACAGACACATAGAAACCGAAACTATGCTACAACGCCCATCACAACCCGGTAGCAAATCACAAGCCTGCCTGTGTAGACTGCGCCCTTCGGCACTACTATCAGCCTCCTTCCTGCTCACCCGGCGCAAACGGAGCGCCGCGAGATTGCCTGGCACCGCCGGCGGCCGTCGTCGCCGGCGCCCCCTCCCCGAAACGCCTCCCCCCCGTGCTGCTAGCGGTACCGCAGCCGGGGACGTTCTTCGTCCCCGTGTGTGTCATCACCGGCATGTACGCCCCTTCCCCACCAGCAGCAGCAGCAGCAGCAGTAGCAGAGTCTCCCTCACCGCCACCTCCGCGTGCTTTCCCTCCCGGGACCGAGCCACCGCTGCTACCACGTCTAAGGCCGCCGCTGCGGGCTCCCCCCGAAGTGCTGGTCCCAGCGACGCTAAAAGAGCCCGTGCTGTTGTGCATGACCGGTGCTGCGTACGAGGAAGAAGATGAAGGTCCCCGCGCGGTGGCCGCCCAGAGAGTGTTGTCGGGGGTTGTCCTTAACGTTGCCGATACCGCGTAGGCGGTTAGCGTCGGGGCAGGAACCAGCTGTCCGACTACGACGGCGACGTCGTCGTCTTTCCTGTTTCGGTCATCGTCCTGTCGACAACGGTGCAGCAAGCGTTGCCGATAGCGCGCGTCCGTTGGGTTGACAAGATATCAAGAAAGTTAGGGACCGTATTCTACGTGCAAGCTAAACACTCACCCATCAATCAATATGATCAGCACGTGCGAGGGGTGACTATGTACGACGCGAAAAGACAGTCCACCCCCCGAAAGGCATGACTGAAATACATTTATCCATCCAGAATGGCCGCCCTTCTGTGCTCCAAAGATTGATCCCTCCCGTGTGCCGATGCCTATTCAGTGGTACTTGTCTCTTACGAGAGAAAAGAAAATAGTCTCACGTGTCAGTATATGTGTCGAACTCTGTTCAACTTCCGAGTGATACATGTGCCTTCATTCTATCCACTACTGTATACATACTGCTGCCTGTTGTCTACAGCAGTTGTGTCCGTGAACTGTTGTAGGTCGAGGCGCGACAAGGCGCACGGTAAGTACCACTGCCATGCATCTAGTGCCTTGTCGATCAGCCCAAAACCACCAATTGCGTCTGTACGGACTTGTACGACGTGGTATCAGGCCGTTGGTATCATATGCTTCGGGGCATGCACCGAAACACGACATGGCTGGACACGACAATCGACAACAAGGCATATATATATATTTTTTTGTATTCCGCAAGAGCAGCGGTGTACCACACGCGGGAATCCCGTCATCCCGTCCATTTTATTATTCCTTAATTCCTCCGTCATCCTGAAATCGGTAAAAAGCAACGGTTTTGTTCCATCCCCGTTGAAAGGTTTGTTATCCTGTGGACACAGCCTTTTGCACGAGTGACTCTCGAGCTCTCGAGACGCGGGTTGCTGGTGGGCGAAGCGGCGTCGTAGACTCCAAGAAGTTATAGAAAGTAGAATACTTCAAGAAGATGTATGCATAAGTACTTCAACGTGTTCCCAAGACTCCGAAGGACGAGCCCAGAAATCTCGTGGGTTGCACGTAGACAATCGGCACACACTCTCTGAGTCAACACAGACAACACGAGAGAGCGATGCGCCAAATGTTTGCGGCGAAACCTTGGTGTGTACCGAGCAAGCGCTCAGCAGACAGGTTTCGTTCAAGAGAACTTACCGAAGGGTGTAAGATACCACACTCCCTTTGGAACGATTTTCGAAGCTTCATTACTTCACAACGAAGGGGGTGCTGAAATCAAAGGATGTGTTGCCGGAAAGCTCTCGACGGGACGGTCCCCAACGCCTCCTTTGGTAACGTCGCTGTTTTTCCTGCCAATGCCAAGTAATCGAGCTTTGAAAATCGAACTGGGGGTGCGATATCCTACGTAGTGCAGCTAATCAACCTACGTCACATACAGCAGTAGGACAGCAGTGTAGGTCGGTGAAGGCCAACACACCCACCAGTCTGTCGACAACACGAGCGATGGGGACGTCATCGCCTTGCTCGTCACCAGTTCCCCCTTTCCTCGGCGTTGCCATTATTTTCGAATACCCGAAACGCACTGCCAGAGAGAACACAGCAGGCACAGAGGGCTTGTTGACGCCACCCAAACACCCCGGCCGGGCACGTCCCCCCTCTCTCTCCCCAAGGAAATTTCTCGGACCGCATACCCATACCCGTACCAGCAGAACGCTCCGCGCGCGCCTCCGTCCGCAGTTCCCAGATACCCCTACCAGCACAATCCGCCGCCGCTTCAACCATTGCACCACCTCGGGTCATACAACCACAGCGCCACAGGAGACACGCAGTCGCGGAGAAGTACACGGCGGTCCGAGAACACAGACACTCTTACATTGGACACCAAACATGGGTATGAGCTTGCTATGATAGGGCTTTCTGATATATTTGTAGGCAGCGTGGTGTGCTCAAGCAATCTACAGCTGTGCTGTAAGTCTCCCCCGAAACAACACTGCTGCAACACTTGTCTTCTCCCCCGCGGTATCGGGACCTGTCCGTAATAGGCTAACGCTTGCCTGCTTACACCCCCCCGCAGATGGTTCCCAGCACACCACAAGGCACCCTTACACTGCTTGGCAAGACCATGCCCTGCTCCCGTTGTGCACGGTACAGCAGTAGCAGATGCTCTCGCTTTTGTGGCCCTAGTGTTGTACACACGGTCGGTTAAAAAAAGTGTTCCGTACCTGGTGCACAACGCCGAACCGGCCTTATCTCCGACTGCCCCCCTTGACGTGCTATATTCTCGCGCCGTTCTCGCAGGCAATTGCATCATTACCCCGCCGTCCCAGGTAGCCGTTATTTCCGGCCCTGGTAAATCTCGAATGGTCATCGGGGAATGGTGAGTCCGTGGGCGGCAGCATCGCGACGAATGCGTTTGGTGCCGTGGCGGGCTGAACCGGCTCGGTGTTCCTTTTGCCATCCGCGCTAGACTGCAAGTAGCCTGTACTGCTATCACACATTAATTAACTGTTGTACTGCTGTAGTCGCCGTTTTCCGCACACATGTTTGTTGAACACTCAGGCCTACTTCTTTTCTGTCGCCTGCTGCTACAATATGCCTGCTGCTGTTTGGTTCTTTTTGCTCGTGACCTGCAGCGCGTTCCAGAAATGGTTTATCGGTGAGTTCAGCGCCTACTGGCGTCGGTCCACCGCTCGCCGTGTGTGAGCTTGTGGACAACGGCTCGCACAGGCGTCGTGTAGAGAGTAGAGAGACGAAGAGGGCATGCATGCATGCGGAGCTTTGCAGGATAGGTTGTCGATAACGTTTATGGAGTGCACTTGTGCTGTGGTGATTTGTGTCTTCCTTGGGTTGCCTTGTAGCATAGGCTACAGTTGGCGCCCGCAGTTAAGAAACGCTTATTTCAGGTCCAGCCTCGAATTCTTATTGTGGGCTATAAACTCAGCGCATGTATGTCGTTCAGTTTCTTATATCATGTTTCTTATTTCTTAGAAGGTGCTTCTTGATGTCCCCGAGCTGGCTCGTTGACAGCTCTTTCTTGTTGATCTCTGAGGGTGACCTCACGAGAGCTGGTGGAGAGCACCATCAAAGCCGTGTACAGCAGACAGCATGTCGTGGTTCGCAGCCTGTCCGGTGTGCTGTGCCAAAGCTTTAGCGCCAGCAGAGAGCGTGGCAGAGCCCGCAGGGGGCCGGAGGGGGCGCCGCAAAAAAAACACTCCCCCCTCGTCGTACAACTAATAATAATGCACTATGGGAGGGGGGGGTAGGGGGAGAGGGGGAAAGAGCGAGAGAGCTGTGGGGTTTGTTTCTTATTCGACACACTCCCCCGCAAACCCTCGTTTCTTATGTAGTAGGGTAGCGGTCGCCGCTGTGTTTCTTATTGAGACATTTCTTGTTGTGTGACCCAGATTGAGCTATGTTTCTTAACCCTATTTTCTTGTTTTTCGTGAAAAAGTGAGCCTCAATTTCTTAACAAAATGTTTCTTAACTGCGGGCGCCAACTGTATTGACTTCGCTTACTGCTGCAGTGCGTGCCTTGTAGGAACAGATGAACAAATTCTTAGGTCGCAACCCTCAGCTTTTTGAACTTGTTGGATGCGCACACCCTCCCAGTGTGGGCATCGGAAGGATGCTATTAGTCCGTTGCCCGCCCCAGCCCTCGGTGATCAGAGCTTGCTCTCATAAAACGGTTGCGTCGTGGATTTCGCGGTCGGCAGAGAGCGTGGAAATCCTAAGCCTGGAGCTGATTACCCTCTCCGTAAAGAGCGTGGAGGCCGAGACCGTGCGAGGCGTTCGTGTAACCGTCAGCGGAACGTGCCAGGTCAAGGTGGACGCCTTCACGCACGATGACCTGTCGCAGAACCTTCCGCAAATCACCTTGGCGTGCCAGCACTTCCTCGGAAAGGTCAGCCAGCCGTTTGCGTGCTCTTCGATTAGATGGCTGGTTCTGAGTTGTTTCCTCGTAACACATGGCGTTGACATCACCTGGCGAGACTTTGGTAGTTCGTCGTTATCTCCATGGTTGGCTTTGGTTGGTAACGTCTGCCTTCCGTACGACTTTCCTGAAGAGCTCCAATCCACGACCACGCAGAATGATTCCTCTGCGTTGCGTGCCTTATCTATTTGGAAGGGTTGAAAGGTACTCATGAAAGCAAGCGCTTTCAACTACCATGTACGAAACGCGGATAAAACGCACCTCCTGGGATTCGAACTCCCGTCCGATTGGTAGGTTGTTGTTCAGAAGATAGAGTTTGGTGACTTCAATTTCGGGTCCTTACATCGGCCGCTGTTTGCTTGCTGCGCTCGTAGAGGTGTGTGGCTGCCATGCCCCAGGTGTCGTCGGGAAAAAAAGCTGCTGGCACAGGGGAGTGTGGACCTAGAGCGAGAGTTGGATACTCCTTCGGAGGATATTAGCCAACAATATGTTGTTAAGCATATGGTTGAGCCCGCACTCTCCGTGCTTGTCGAGAAAGAACGCGTGCCTCGGGGCCATCGACAACTACGAGACAGCATTCACGGCTGCTTCAAGTGACAAGACTCTTAAAGTCTACTGGCCCTCGGACCCTTCCGTGGGGATGTTTCTCTCCCCGTCCGCCGTCCTCTCGCAATATCTTGTCTCCTTACCACCTGGTTGCTCCTTGATGCTGTGTTGTGCTTGTGTTTCGGCAGACGTCCGACCAAGTCCACCAAGCGCTTCTCAGGACCCTGGAAGGCCACCAGAGGCAGATCCTCGGTACCCTCACCGTGGAGGAGCTGTACAAGGCGCGTTGGTTGTGCTTCCGTACCTGGAGGCGTTTGCGGGCGTTTCGGGTGTGGGGGGCATGGTAGAGTATCGAAAGCGAGTGGATGATTGTCGACTATTGTTAACTTCCCTGCTTCTACCGCCTGTCTTTGTGTCCAGGTGGTTGAGTTTACGAACCTGCGAGTGTTAAGACGTATCACCTTGGCATGTTGTTTGTCTTGTGTCAAGTCTGGTTATTGCGGCGTGTCCTGCTGCCTTTCCTCGTTCTAATTGTAAGGAGTCAGATTATTGCTTTGCTTTATGACAACAGCACCACCAGCAGTGTTGGCCATGTCTACCGGGCATGATACAAGACCGCATGGCGTCACGCCATGGCGAGAAGCCGGCACAAACTAAGAAGATGTCTTCATCTCTCTATTTCGGGTGTTTTGGGGGGGTGAATGCGAAGTGGTCATTGTTGGGTTCAAGTATGTATCGACGGGGAGCGAAATCTGACCGCTTCTCGATTCTTCGACTTCCCTAGTCCAGCTCTGGTCACATCAGCATCCAGCCTTGCTCCCTCTTCTTCCCCCTCCTCGCTTCCCCATTTCTTTACCTTCGATACGTTGTGCAGGATCGTGCAGCGTTCTCCCAGCGCGTGCGAGAGCACATCAAGGAGGTGAGTCCTGTGATTTGGAAACTAGGATGAGACTCAGTTCGTACGGCCTGCTCTCGCTCAGGCATGTCCTGCGATAGGAATGACGCCTTTCCGTTGGTCAGCCGGTTTACGCTGTTGACGTAAAATTTACAGACACAAGCGATGTCACCCAAGTCTTTATCACGCGTTGGAAAGCTCTCTCGAAACTGCCCGCCCCATCTGTTCCGCGCTGTACTGAACCCCCCCCTAGCCTCCCATGTGATGACCAGCTTCTGGTTCATGCCTTGTGAAACGTAGGCTGGACCGGCGAAAACCCGGCATATCGCTCCATCCCTGTATCGTAGGGATGCGAGGTCAGTGATCTACCGACTTTAGCATGCATTAAGTGTGTGCACCCCCCCGTGTCCCACGTGCTCTCCTTTCGCGGCTTGTGATCGACGTGAAACCCCACGTTCCGAACTGTAGGACCTGAACAACATGGGTTTCGCACTCGTGTCCTACACAGTGAACCAGGTCCTCGACTCCACAGGATAGTGAGTATCGGCGCATTTTCTCGGCTCTCCCAAGTATTTTTTATTTTGCAGACGACATGCCACATGCCAGCTCCTGAAGTCAGTGCGACAACCGCGGTCTCTGTTTCTCCAGCCCAATATACTTACACGTGAAAACAGGCGTGAATGTTTCCCGAGAACAAAGGTCTATGGTGTACACACAGCTCCTGCGTTGTTGCGTGTGAACATTCCGCTAAGATGTAGTTTCATGACGGGCGAGTCGCTTCTTGCACTGGGTCGGGGTTCTTGGGGAGGGGCGTACGCATACACGAAAGTCTCGTCTTCGAGATCGATATCGTTTGGAGGCGTTGTCGTCTCGGGGTGTGCTGTCTCGTTCGACCGATCCAGCGCTCTTGACATCACAAGCGTTTCGTTTCGCCCTGAGTGATGCCGACACTATATTGCGGTGCGACTAGAGTAATCGTGCCAGTTAGGGCTTGCTCAACGTTAGGAATTCCACCGCACATACCCCGACCTTTCTTCCCTGCTCGGGCTTCTGTTTTCCTGCCGCGAAACGATGCCTGCCCTGTGATCGTGTGGTGATGACCTGGCTTCATCGACTTCTCTCTACAGTCTAGCATGCTCTTTGTCCTGTTTGAAAGCGTTGGGTGGGCTTCTTGGTCATTCTCGTCTCTTGTGGTCGGACTCGGTTTCTATGTTCTCTGTCGTGTGTGCGTGTCCCTCTGTCTGACTCTTGCCTGTCTTCCGGTCTGTCTGTCTCTCTGCCTCTCTTCTGTGCTTCGCCAACCCTCCTTCGGGACACCATCTCGGCTCGTTGGTGGGTACCCCCTTCTTGAATGGATGGCGTGCCATTCCCTCGCTCGTAACCTTGCAGCATGGAGGCCCTCGGTGCCACTCAGACTGCACTCGTAAAGGTACACCTGGTTTTTTGTGGTTTGACGTCGTGTCGTGCGACTGCAAGCGACGTTGTACTGCTGTGTTCATATCGTTGCTGCACTTTCGGGCCTTTTTGTGCCCGATGCGTCCCTGTGGAAGGGTGCGTCGCGAAGTTGCTTTGTTCGGGATACATGTGCTGTTGCGCCTCGATGGACTTCCCTCTCTTCGTTTCACGGTTGGCCACTTCTGACCCTGTTCACGCGGACGTTTTCATGGGCCGGAGATGCACGGACCCGCCTAGCCAGTGTCGAGTTTGATGACTCGCTCTGGCCTTTCCATTCCTCTTTTTTTCTCAGCGTCGCAGGGGTGTTATCGTCCAAGAACGTTACAAGAGCACGAGAACACCCGCGACGAGTCCGGCGCTCTTTCTTTCGAAGACCGTCTTTCGCCCTAACGTCTTCCGCCCTCACGTCTCTCGCGTCTTCACCGCATTTTGTTCGCCGTCGTCCTGCTGCAGAGACTATGCATGTTTTTGTCTCTCCGGGGGACCGTTTTCGATCCGAAGCGAGAAGCCGCGGAGGGCGAGATCAAGCAACACGTTGCTTTCTTGTTCGCTCCAATCAACATCTACATTAACATCACAAATCCGCTGCCCATCTCGCTCTCTTGTTGTCGTTTCGCAGCGCGAAGCCGCGGAAGGTGAGAGCAAGAACATGTCCGAGGCCAAGAAGCGCGTGGCCGAGAACGAGAGCTCCGCCAACATGGCCGAGGCTACCTACCGCGCGGAAGCACACGTCGGGGTGGGTGCATTCTTAGTGTCGCCCATGCGCAGACCTCGGAAGATGTAGCCTATCTCTGGAAAACACATCGGCCACTTGCACAGGGAAGAGCATGGTTTTGCGACGACGCCTAGTGTCAGGAGCGCGCTATTCATGGCAGGTCGTCATTGCCGGTATAGTAGTGTCTACTAGTCGAGGTGCAGTGGTACCACCAAGCGATTTTATGGTTGCTAACAGAGCACGTTGCTATACAGGGCATGTCACTTAGCAGGGGGCCGCTCAACCACGCCCACCACTGTAATATGTCCCATGTATGCTGGTGGTACTCATGGCCCGAATGACGAAGAGCTCCTACATCGCTCTGACGGGTGTTCTCTGGAAACCCGTCTAGTGGCGGAATAGGAAGCGAACCTGGTTTGTACCAGGAAGGGATAGACACTACGCAAGTAAAGGTGTGATTGGTTCGACAGGTTACTTTCCCTTTGGGTCTATCTGCCTCCAGGCCCCTGGACCGTCCAAGTTGTTGCCAGGCAAAGAGGCGGTGGGTAAGACACGCCTACCTACGTTTTTGTTGTCAACCATTGGGCAACGTTCACGAGACGCAATCCGATGCCTTCGCGTTGCACCTACGACGATTCACAACAACCTCCAATCGCCACCTGTTCAGGTGGCCATGGAAGACGAGAAGCGGGCCGCGGCTGACCGAGACCTGGCCATCAAGAAGGCGGCCTACAAGGCCGAGGTCAACCACGCCGAGGCCACCGCGGCGGTAGCGTTCGACATCGAGAAGGCCCGGCAAGGGCAGACGGTGGTGCGAGAGCAGACGAAGCAGAGGGCCGAGGAGGCCCTGGTGATGCTGGACGTGCAGGGTACGGAGGCCCTGACGATGCAGAAGCAGAAGGAGGGTGTCTCGAAGGCGATGCTCATCGAGGAGAAGAACAAGGCCGAGGCCATCCGCGCCAAAGCCGACGTGAGAATTTCGGGGGAATTGGCCGTGTATTGTCGCTGTTTAGTCGGGGTGGCAGACTAGAAGAAAGAGTTCTGATCGCCGTGACTTGCGCGGCATCTTTCCCAGTTACGCACGTCGAGGGCACGCTGGCTTGGAGGGTGATACTTTTTTCCATATGCCAGGGTCGAGACGTGCGCCCTACATCCCGGTGCGTTTAGCAGGCATACGCGCCGCCTGCTCTAGTCGCGAAACTTGCCCCCCGGCATGACATGGTGTTCGTTTTATTCCTCGGAGAACTCCTTGCTGCTAGCGGTTCGGGGCGGAGGCCACGAACGAATACCGGTCGCCCAAAGATCGCGGGGCAGGTCGATCTTTCTCACAGGCTCTTGGCCCTTCGGACTGGTCAGGCAATTCTGCTTTACACAGGATTTTCCGTCCAGGCGGTTTACGATCGTCGAAACCCGACGTGAACTATGCCTACAAGCGGAGAACCTTAGTCGTTTCCACGCAGAGGTCTGTTCGGGGGGGGTGCACCGATGTAATTGGAGTTTAAGGGAAGAACGGCACCGCGGGGTTGAGGTACGGTTGAATTCTGCAGCTATTGTGGCTGCAGCGAGTCGCTCGCAATCAAAGATGCGGGCTCCTCGCCGCCGCCCAATACGATGCCCCCCCGTTTTCCGCCATTAACGCGTGCTGTCGAACGTACCTGTACGCGTTTCCCAGGCGAAAGCGCACGAGATCAACCAAGTCGGCGTGGCAGAAGCGGCGGCCATTCTGGCGAAGGGAGAGGCCGAGGCTAAGGTAAAACGCGGCGCAGTGCCAACCACGTAGCACTGGTTCATGCTGCTGCTTTCGTGGTTGTGCATGCTTAGAGCTCGTCTCGACACTCATCGTGTGACGTTCTAAGAGGGTTTACAAGCCGCCCAGTCTGTAGACCGCTAGGCCATGCACTATACTTCACTGCGTAGTATACTCGCCGAGCTAGTATATTCGGGCGTATGGTCGACTTCGCTTTCGAAGCAATGGATGCGGCCAGAGTGAAAGAACTGCTTCGTTCACGCACACATTAACACCATGGCCGATTTTTTCTTTGAATTGAACAAGTCGCATGTCGATGCGAAAGTTTCCCCATTTCTTGCGATTGGGGGCAGTACTCCCCGTACCATCCCGACCGTGATTTGGACACGCTTCGGGGGCTTTTTTGTTGTCCTTTTTTCGTTCTTGGGCGCCAGGTTCTCGAGCTCCGTGGTGATGCATTCCAGCACTTTGGAAACGCAGCGGTGGTCCAGAGCATCGTCGACAAGCTGCCCGATATCGCCAGGGAGATCGCCGCTCCTCTCGCGAAGACCGACAAGGTGCGTGACACCCCCCGATTCCCGCCCTGTGTGTTTTTCCCCGCTTGGGGCACGTGTGATCTCAAACAGCACGTGTTTCTGCTTGACCACGCGCCGTTCGTTAGGCATGTGTTATTTTGGACTTGGGGGTCACGATCCGAATCTGGGGGTGTGTCTTGTTTGAGCGATACGCGTCTTGAAGCGGGCGACGCGTGGGCCCTAACAGCGGCAGAGAACGAGGTATCATCGGAGGAAAGGTTTGTCTCTGTGAGGAGGAGGGTTCGTGTCAAACATGCCTACGCCTCCCCGCTTTGGACCGTATCGCTCGCACGCGGCCACCGGTACCCTGAGCAGTCCGCCCCCACCAAGCCTCGGCTGACCCGGCCGTACGGTTCGAAAACTCGCGTCCTGTGGAAAACCGCGCTCACGTCGATTACTCTTCCTCTCCCTGTGATGTCTGTCCCGCACTTCCCCCCATCTTCTGTGTGCGCGTCCTGTTCTCTCTGCAGATGGTCTTCATCGCTGGCGAGGGCGGCGGTGCCGGCAGCCGCCTTACGCAAGACGTTGGCAACATCCTGGCGCAACTCCCCGAAACCGTTGAGGCACTGACGGGAGGTAACTTCTTCTCTGCCATCCAAGACTTGGGTAGACTTTGGCAGGCCTGGTTGCGACCACCCGGAGACGCCGTGATCGCGATTTCCGCACGTTTGCAAAGCTTAGTGACATCAATACTGAGTGTTGTGTGTAGTGAACATAAGGTACTATCCCAACACCCAATGGTTTATCCGCGGGTCTCAGCGCCAACCTTGACTGTTCTACGATATTGCCTGCTCTACTTGGGGGGAGGTAGTGCTGCCAGCAGGCCTGTGTCGAGGATCACCTCCTGGATGTTATTCATTCTCTAGTAGCGAACCTGGCCACCGCTGGTAACATTCATGCCTGCTCCGGGCGCCCGTCAGACACCCTACCTTGTCGTCCATACCATGCGGCTCTCCTTTTTGTTTTTCGTCGTCCCAAGCTCCTTGACTGTCTCCATTTGTTATCTGTGGGTATATGTACATCGACTTGCTTTCAACACAACGACAAAGAAGCCCACCGTTTGTCTCTGAAGCCCCGCATCACTCTTTTTCTCTTCTCGCAGTCGACATTACGAAGGGTTTGGAGCGCTACCTTGGGGGCGGCGGGCAGGAGAGGTCTGCAGGAAGCAACGGACCCGCGGCCGGCAAGGGATCCCCCCTCCCCCGTTCCACCGGAAAAGCGAATTAATGCGAACCGTGGCACAGCTCTACTCTACTCTTTTCCTGACGACGAAACAATTGTGGTGACGGCATCTTGGTAAATATTTGACCCGGAGGAGAGTACATCTCCTGCGTGCGCATGCGCGCACATGTTGTTTAGACTCTTTCGTGATGTTTTCCAGACGACAGTGTTGGGCGTTAGAGATGTATTGAATGCCATTTTCAGGATAGAAAAGGAAGCGACAGCCTCTGTGGCCATCTGCGGGGCGTCGGACGTTGACCGCGACTGCAATCCTGCCTGAAGTTCGAGACTGTTGGCGTATCGTTTTTTTTTATTGCAAAGAGGTCGCCTTCCTGTCACGCCCCCCTGCTCGCAATAGTCCAAGCAGCAAAGAGCGCACGTAGCTTAGCCAATCGGGCCTCTCTTTGTGGCGTGTGCCATAATCGCGGAAGGGTTTGTATTTCTGGCTCGGCATGGAGGGTTTGTGATGTCGTTGTGGAAGGATACAGCGGCCCATCTTTATGTATGTTTATCGTGAAGCAACAGTACAAAATAGTTCGATTGCAACCCGCAGTTGGATGCTCACCTCACACTTAAGCAAGATTGATTGTTGTTGTTTGGCCGTGTAACTGTCTGATTTTCGTACAAGATGTTGTGTTCTCCTCAGCCGAATCGGGCGAATACAAGAACTCTCCAACTGTTGGTATTATTGATACACAAGTACCTTTTTCGAATCGCGATTAACACCGGGATAATTAAGTCTTGTATTGTAGGAGTGTATGAAGTACAAACTCGGGCAACAATTCGTAGGAAGCCAATCACTACGGGGGGAGCTCCCTTGCTGTAGAGACGTAAGATTATGTTGAACGGCGTGCCTTGGTTCAACGCCCTTTTCTCGAGTCACGCGTGTGTCAAGCGAGTGCCGCACTCGTGTTGCTGGTAGCTGGTTGTCTTAATTTGTTTTTCGTCGTTGACTATCCTCTGTGTGCGCGATCTTACTCCGTTTTGAGTGCGCACGCGCCGCGGGGAGGCCGATGGATGCGGCCAGTTCGATTAATATGTAGTAGCTTGCAACAGGGTTTTCATGTTCGTTCTGCTGGGTAGATGGGTAAGCAGTATTTTGCCCGTGAAAACGCAACAATCCAGTACCTCTTCAACTCGAGTTTGCATGTATATACGTAGCACTGTTTGCGCCGAGACGAGTTTGGGTGGAGGCATGCGAAGGAAGCTGAGATTGTCATCATGTTCTTCTTGCGGAGTCGAAGAAGGACCGCTGGATACAAGGTTCGATATGTCGCAAGATGAAAATGTTCAAGTATTGCGTGACTGACTCCAGGCGCGTGTAGATTGTTCCCGGCGGCGTGCTGCACGCGCACAGCCAGTACGAAGTGTAGGGAGACGTAGCCCGTTCTCCACCTCGCCCGCGCCACAGACGAATGGGTAATAGTGTCCTTCGCATCTTAGAGGTTGTGAGCGGCCAAGCTCAAACCCTCTCAGACTCCGTTTCCAGACTTCCCGTCTGTGGCCAAGCCTACCCAAACGAGTGTACGGTAAAAACCGCTACCAAGGATGGAGGCCCCGGATTACCGGTAGGGCGACGAGTGCACAAGCACGCCGTGAACGTCCTCTCTGTAGCTCCATGGGCACGAACAGGTACCTTGGCGTTTCGGCCTCTCTCCCGCGCGGATTGAAGCGCGACATACTGCTGTGATTCGGAAGGCAATACCTTTCGGGGGGAGAGGAGCTTAAGGACCTAGGTACAGATGTGTCACGGCATTTTGGCACCATCACAATTGCTTCTTTTCACGATATCTCGAAGAGTTTATGGGGGATTAAAATATTGAAAAGATTGCGCGAAAGCGCCAGGTGGATGGAATCTAAAGCACAATTCTCGCGCATTTCGAGTATTGACCATAGCGCCAATATCTCGACAAATTGTTGGCCGATGAAAAATAAAACGTACCCGTTTTTGGGCCGATCTAAGCGGATGCATTCAAAGCCCTTTGACGAGGAAATGAGATTTTCCGGAAGGGTTAGGTTTCAACCTTTTTTTGTTTGAGGCCAAATATGGCCGTCCCGTGGGACGCTGTCGTTTACCTTTTTTCTTTATTTCCTATTTTCCTACCACAAGAAATTAGCAAAAGCTCCCACCAGAGGGTTCATTTCCCTGGGGTTTCGGGAAAGAAAGCTAACCCTTCGAGAAATGAGGCTCCATCGTAGGTTGAACGAATCCGCATGAAACAGCCGCAGAGACGTACGGTATGGAAGCAGTTTTTTAATCGGCTTAACACTCGTCGATATATCTACAAACAGATTTTTCTTATGGAAAACCGAGATTATTCCATTATTTCCGAAAACAAAGCGAAATTTCCTTACCGGAAGACCAATCAAAATACCGGCGCGTCGCATTCGTTTTCGATTCCTCGTGAAAATAGTTTTAGGGATCGGATGCCATAAGACCCGAGGTCCTGTTGCAAAGATCGAGATGAAATAAAAAATATTTTCGGTGTGTTTTGTTATCATGTCAAAGTTCTCGTCGAATTGCCGTGAAAACACCTGTAGGCTATCACGACACGATGCTTACTCATTCCTGTACCAACAATGTGCGCCGACAATCGTACTTCCTCTTCTCACGCCGATCTTCACCCCAAACTCAAGCGATACACCTTCGAATGAAAAAGGGTCTCGCCCAAGTCTCCCGAACCCGTGCACATGGCCTTACTTCAAGCGTACACGGTACAAGCCGGCAACTGAGGACGTGCCAAAAGCAACGCCGACTCCAAAGTTCCCCGTAACGCCCATCCATCCATATATGTAGTCGTCGATACACGACAGGGAAGGCGCAACAATTTCTGCATGTCGGCTCAAACGCACCCACAACCAAACACAGGAGTCAATTTTCCCTGACTCGACCCGACAGACCCACCTCCACCACACAGCAAACACAAATAGCTCAATAGTCTAGACCCTTACACGGCAGATACAAATCCATGACTCCGAAGGAGGCAAACGTCACAAAGTGCACAAGCATTGTTGAAACAGGTACGAACACATTTCCCAACGTACGTCGAACATCTACGAAAAGTACAGACGCCCCCCCTCCCAAGCCTCACAACGATGGGCTAGAAACCGCCATCGTGTTTGTTTGCTTGGCCACGGCGATGTCCCGCCCCTAGCCTCCGTGCGAACAGATTTCCCAACGTACGTTGAACATCTACGAAAACGTACAGACGCCCCCCTTCCCAAGTCCAACAACGATGGGCTAGAAACCGCCATCATCGTGCTCGTTTGCTTGGCCACGGCGATGTGCCGACCCTGGCCTTCACCAAAACAGACACACATTACATGAGAAACGGCAGTAAACTTCGTCTCTGCTGTCTCTACCAGACACTTGGAATCAACGGCAGTGTTTTCAATAAAGATTCGGTACACAGAGCGGTAGACTCGGACCTCTAGATAATGTTCAACCCGAATAATTACAGCCGACACAATGAAGGGGTACCACGAAGACGTAGCGTGTTCCCCCCCCACGGTCGCTTCCTGGCCTCTCACGAAAAGCAAAAAGGAAGGGCGGCAGCACATGAACCGATCAACAGGATGCCCTCCTCACGATAGAGGGGCACGCAGGCAGCACACAGAGTCGACAGAAGAATATTCGCCCTGCGCTGCATGTACGGCCGGAAAATTTCAGCGTGCCTAGGTTGTGAGGTGTTCCGGAAGGCAGCAATCTCTGGACCCCTAAAGCTTGTTGCTGCCATATAGTCGATGGCACTGGATCCTTAGTGGTCTCCTGGCGTGACGGGCTGGGACCTCTGCTTAGCGGCGGCCGCCCCCAGCAGGGCAGCAAGCTTCGGGTCCATGTGGCCGTTGCTGTTTCCCGTTCCCCCTCCTCCGCTCCCGACCATGCGGTCCAATCCTTTCGTGATGTCCACTGCGAAAATCAGACAGGGAGGAGGGGCGAGAAAGGCGTATAAATTGATGTGGGTCGAAAAACGAAGTTGACGTTCGCGTTGATAAAACACCGGTAAAGATTGCACCAATCGCACAGACTACTGCTCTCCGAAAAAAGTGACGGGGAAAGCGAGCTGAGAAATACCTCCAGTTAAGGCCTCGACAGTCTCGGGTAGTTGCGCCAGAATGCTGCCCACGTCTTGGGTGAGCCGGCTGCCGGCGCCCCCGCCCTCCCCGGCGATGAACACCATCTGCAAAGTGCGACGCACAACGCACAACGCACAACGCACAGGACATTGGAAACGCGTGGAGAACGAAAGAAGACCGAGGTTAAGGGTGTGTACCGACTTCAGAATATAAACGATTCGGATAGTGTCGGATCTTGGGTCGGTGCGGGGAGCATACCTTCAAGAGGCTATCGAAATGAAGTACGCCACCTGTCCTCAGTAAATCTCTCAAGGGGAAATATCACAGCCCCACCAAAGCCACAAGGAGACTATCGCGGGGACGCTGAGGTGGTGAGAGAGAGAGAGAGAGCAAAGAAAAGCCACATGCTACGCGGAGGTGCGTTCTACACTCGGCAGAGATGGTGGGCGGACGGTGGACACAAGTTTTGCGCCGCATGTGTGTAATCTGTTCCAAGACGAGCTTTCTTCCGCTCCAGATGATCAACAACACCGCCGCTCAGCTTTTCGGAATTTGTAGCTCAAAATACGTGCATACACCAGTGGAAATATCGTGGAACACCCCCGGCACATTCAAAAGAAGCTGGTGGGGGAAGGTGGTTCTCATCATGGTGCAAGAATGCGGCGAAACAGGGGCAGTGGGAGAGTCGAACCTTGTCGGTCTTGGCGAGAGGGGCGGCGATCTCCCTGGCGATGTCGGGCAGCCTGTCGACGATGCTTTGCACGATGGCGGCGTTGCCGAAGTGCTGGAATGAATCGCCACGAAGTTCAAGAACCTGGAAGGAAAGAAGGTGGCGAAAAAGAGCGATCGCCCCGCAGCGAAAATGTGAATTCCGAGTGTCTCCATCTAAACCGGCAAGCTACACCCTGGGGCGCCGTCATTCAGATGTCTTCGCTGCATTGTTGCACGAACACAGCGTCTCCTACGAGCTTCATCTGCAAAGTTAAGCTTCCGTCGGAGCTCGAGAGCCCTGCGCTTTTAACCACCAGTGTGTGTATCATGACCTTCACGTGAGTGTATTTGTCTGTGTTCAATGTACAAGTAAAAAGGAAGAACATCGGGAGAAGAGATTGAAACAAGAGGAGCAAAAAACAGATGTCAAAGCGACGTTCACGTGGGTGCGGGCGAAAACTCCGAGCTATGACGACCAAAAGTGAGCCAAAAGAGGGGTGTTGCAATCCATACCTTGGACTCTGCCTCTCCCTTAGCCAAGATGGCGGAGGCCTCGGCCACACCAACTTGGTTGATCTCGTGTGCTTTGGCCTGCTCAGCCGTAAGGGCCACACAAGGGGGTGGGTGGGTGCGGGAATCGTAATGATACACACTCTGGTAGCAGTAGCTCCCCGAGCATAGCAATCATCTGCAACGCAACCACGCGCACGAAAAACGGCGAGAGTGCTCAACAGGAAGGCTTCCCTTTCTTGAAAAGAACGCAACGGGACATGTACTACGCCAACCCGGCGCTGGCACGGTGCTTACGTCGGCCTTGGCGCGGATGGCCTCGGCCTTGTTCTTCTCCTCGATGAGCATCGCCTTCGAGACACCCTCCTTCTGCTTCTGCATCGTCAGGGCCTCCGTACCCTGCACGTCCAGCATCACCAGGGCCTCCTCGGCTCTCTGCTTCGTCTGCTCTCGCACCACCGTCTGCCCTTGCCGGGCCTTCTCGATGTCGAACGCTACCGCCGCGGTGGCCTCGGCGTGGTTGACCTCGGCCTTGTAGGCCGCCTTCTTGATGGCCAGGTCTCGGTCAGCCGCGGCCCGCTTCTCGTCTTCCATGGCCACCTAAACCATGATATTTTGTACAGCCAAACGTTATTTCGCCACGATGGAACGAGGATGTACATCCTCGGTGCTGGGATCATGAAACGGTCACGCAGCACTCGATAGCAAAAAAGAAAAATGTTTCGAGTTGCTGTAGACCCACGCTAGGGACACAACGTTTTGATCACGGGCCGTGCATGAAAAAGACTCGAATAATAAAAAATCAACCGCCGATTGGGGGTGAAAGTACATCGTGCAGACGTATAGTGTCTAGTTTCGAAAAACAAACTTACCCCGACGTGTGCTTCCGCGCGGTAGGTAGCCTCGGCCATGTTGGCAGAGCTCTCGTTTTCGGCCACGCGCTTCTTGGCCTCTGAAACGTTCTTGCTCTCTCCTTCCGCGGCTTCGCGCTGCGAAACGGCAACATTAGAAGCGAGATAGGCAGAGAACTTGTGATGCAATTGTAGATGTCGATTGAAAGAGAAATATGCTAGGGGATTGTGACGTAAATGTTGACATCGATGGGAGTGAACAAGAATGCGACTTGTGCTTGCTCTCAACATATCACGCTTCAACATGACAACAAAGAAGCGGTTGGGACGCGTGGTGCAAATATTCACACAATGGTTGTTTTTTTTAGCAACGCACAAGCAAAGGCTAGGCACGCGGCCAACGTGAACGACCACAGGTCACCATGATGTCAAAAGTGGTCGTGCAGAGGACAACTTCCAGAGTTAGCTAAGTTTGTAGCTGCAACGAAGAAGGCGCCAAACATCCATGCAACATTGTGTAATACTCTATCTGGCACCGACCTTGACGAGGGCGGTCTGAGTAGCACCAAGCGCTTCCATGCTGCGAGAAGGTCGCCAACAGATCGCATTAACGAGAGAAGCAGAAAACGCACGGGCAAGAGAGGGTATAGTGCAGCGGGAGATGGGTGCCGTCACACAGCATGCACGGCTTCATTGTCGACGATGCCAGCATTTTGTTACCGGTCCGCATCAACACAGGCGCCATCGCGACTTGAAGGGGCCAATGGTCACCACACTTAGAAGGTTTACGATTTATCCGGGAGGTTTTCACGTCCTCCACTGCACATGTATCCACTCGATTACCGTCTACAGACCTACAAGATGGTATCGCTACTTTTTCTCGGCAGAGGGGGAAAAAATTGGAGGATGCCAACGCCTCGCCTTCCCAGGAGCAATCCCTGCATGGAATGCACACAGCGTCGCACAAGCATTGGTGCCGTACTCACTATCCTTGGGAGTCGAGGACCTGGTTCACCGTGTAGGACACGAGCGCGAAGCCCATGTTGTTCAGGTCCTACCGAGGCAAGAGTTGGGACACAAAAACAGCGCGATTAGTCGTGACGGGGTGTACAGACTTCCGGACTAGATGCCATCGTCGCAGCACCGCTGGCGCAGACATTGTTGGTGAGTGGAAAAGCACGGCGCTTTGGCGGAGCATCCCAGCTAGCGAATGAAGAGCCTTGCGTCCCGCAGGAACGGTTCAGCTTCTGCGAACCTTGGCTTCGCGCACCTTCTACGTTGAAACAAACACAGGACTTGCAACAACGTCGGATCGAGGCATCACCACCTCAACCGCCATGAGCTCTGCGTCACGACGTGGAGGTCATGCTCCCTACGTAACGAGATGCTTCGCTGTTGAGGCGACCATATCCCGCAACCTCCCCCCCGGGAAAACACCAGCCTATCCCACCGATGTTCTCTCACCTCCTGGATGTGTTCTCGGACACGCTGTGAGAAAGCGGCGCGATCCTAAATTCCCGGTCGACATGGGAAAGAGGAAAAAAAAAAGCGATGAAACCATTTGGGGGGGAAAAAAGACCAGCGGAGTTCCCACAGGTTCCGCAGTTGTGAAGGAGCTGAATGCTGAAGAACCTACGTGCCAAAAGGGAAGTGTGATCTACAATCGCAATATATTATCCACGGGTTCATTCTACCGGCGGTGCTGTCGCGGCGCCTACAAGTCCTCAGAGATGTCATCAAGGCCGGGCTGCTGTTGCAAAAAATGTTCTAAACGTTGGTATAGTATGCCTTATCTCGTTTGGCTATGCGTATGTTTCTATTGAGATGTACAAATCTGCCATGCCTTCTCCTGTGGACGGGCCGACAACACACCTTGTACAGCTCTTCCACGGTGAGGGTGCCGAGGATCTGCCGCTGGTGGCCTTCAAGAGTCCGGAGAAGCGCTTGGTGGACTTGATCCTCAGTCTGACAGAAGGAGAACCGATACAAGCAGGCGACCGAAATGGGAAAAAATGGTTGTGAATAGCGAGGGGGGTGAGGATAGCAGAGAAATACATACGTTGCCAGTTGTATAGATGTGGTGGCGAGACCAGGGCAAGAAAACGTCTGCCATACCGGTCGAAAAGCACGCAGCAAGTGGGCCCCTTGGCCGAAAAGCAAAAGAACGAACGCTTAGGGCTGTTTGAGGCTTGATGGGGTTGTGCTGATCGGCCAAGATTTAGTTAACAAGCATATCACCGACCTTGCCGAGGAAGTGCTGGCACGCCAAGGTGATCTGCGGAAGGTTCTGCTCGAGGTCCTGTTGGGTGAATGCGTCGACCTTGACCTGGCAGGTTCCGCTGACGGTCACGCGAACGCCTCGCACGGTCTCGGCCTCCACGCTCTTCACTGTCAAGGTGATCAGCTCAAGGCTCAGGATCTCCACCCTCTCTGGTGACGGAGGCAATAGGGAAGGAAATAAGGTGTTGTGTCGACACGTGCGGCCGCTTTATAGCCTTCAGACTTCGGCGCGGTGTGATATGGCAGCTTCGGTGGGCAGCTTTTTTAGGCTTTGCGTGACGGCACCACTACTGTTAGGTGTGGTCGCGTCGCCGAGGACAAATATGACATGGCTGGAAACCCCCCTGACCAAAGTGTGGCTACAAACTAATATCGTTGCGGACAAGGAAGTCTCCAGAAAGTGTAGGGTGCATGCGGTGGCTAGAAACTCCCTTGTTGGACTTTGTTGTGTTGTTTACGAAAAACTTGGTCTCGACCCGATTATGGTGTTTCTTAACTCCACGCCCGGTCTGTGCAGTGTACATACGGCGCAGGATGCAATATTGGTTGCGCTTGTGCTCGTCCAATCCAGGCTACAAATGTAGACTATGTGGTGCCATTCTTTGCGACAGAGTAACATAGCAGGTATGAGCAAACATGCCCATCCTGGACGCAGAGCACTGCTGCTGTAGTTCCGTTTGTACAAGTTAATGGTTGGAACTACTACTGTAGAGTAAACATGTGGCATATCCATATGTAAGCGCCACTTTGTGCGGGCGGCCTTATTGAGAAACAAGAATTTTCCCCGGAAGCACTCTACAGTTTTCATGTCGGCATCATTTCCCGCGTTAGCCAGAAACCATGGAACAATCCAGTATTTTTTGGGCGATAACTGGCCACCACGGCACAGGTTAGTATTTTTGGCGGTAACTGGCCACCACGGTAAATTTCGTGCGGTAACTGGTCAAGACGGTAATTTTCTTGTACGGTAACCAGCCACCACGGCAATGCACAGAAATAAATGTTCATATTTTCACGGTAACTGGTCAACACGGTATGAGTTGTACAGTCATCCACATCATGGCACGTCGGACCCTGTTTCGCTTACTTGCTTTGAAGTGTTCCTTATGCGTGTGGCCACCGCACAACAAACGTGCGCGACACTTTCACTGAGCATCACGTCCGTCAACCAAACAAACCGGTCGCATAATAAAAAGAAGGGTGAAAACCAGACAGCATAATACATAATATATGCACTTCATTGCAGGCAGGCTCGCGTGGCCTCAAGACGACGTGGCAAGTCCAGCGCTGCGCCAAGTAATTATATAATTTTTATGCCATCAGCAGAAAGGGCCGGCAAGAAGAAAGCGCCGCGTTCCTCATACATACACAGAAACGATGTGGATCTGAACGGTTCAACAAAAAAACAAGAGAACAACCCTTACGCAACAGGCCCCCAAAAAAAACACCAACCATGAACACCTGTTGGTCAAATCAGCCAATCAGGCGAAAGAGGAGGAAATAACAAAAGAGGAGGAAAGAACAAACAAGAGGACGCACATATACCTACTTGGCGTAGAGTGAGCAGTCATTTTACTGCTGTGGTGTATGGGTCTCATCGTTCTTACGGCGGCAATGTACCCCGCGGTAACTCGGGAATTGCAATTTTTGCGCGGTAATGGCAAACATCAATATTTTCGTTTATGGTTTGGGCGTTAATGGTGATGTATCACGGGATCACGGGAAACGGTAATTACCGCACGCAGTGAAATTACCGCGGAGAAATTAACGAAGAAAGCCCGGGAAAATTCCTCGGGCTAGAGATGGATACTTGCTTTCTTTGGCCAAGCTACATACATACACAGATAGCAGTCTTGCAGACCAAGTACCGAGAAGTAGAAGGAGTACGTCCTTAGACCCATGTTTATGGTCGCCAAATCTTTGAAAAAAATCTTCAAATGTTGTCAAACATTTGCGCGCGAATATCTGCCAGAGGAACATTTGAGTACCGTTTTTATGGGCAAAAAAATCTTTATCGTGTGGTTTCTCGAAATGCATCGCACGTGCGGCGGCAATCGTGGTCTACTGCTACCAAACGATTTGTGACAGACAAACCACAAATGCGTCATGGAAACTGAATGTAACGAGCTCGCCAAGGGCTCCCCACAACCCTTGATGCACTGAGCTGATGCTGTGCCCGCCAATATGTGGCGATAGCGCTCCGGGCGTGCGAGAAAAAATGTTCTCGGTGTCAAAAAGAGACCAAAACGTGCGTCAGCACTTCCCAACGGCAAAAAGTCGGCCGCTTGAGAGGACACGTGAGTACAAAACTATCCAGCTCTCGTCCTCTAGACCATCGATTCATGTTTTGTCTTCTTGGGTGTCTTCTCCATCAACGACTCTCATCCGGTTGTGCGTGGGTTGGCAGTGGCCGCGCTCAGCCGGCAGGGAGGCACATCGTTATGCGCGCAAAGTTGTGGACACAACGTTTTTTTCGGTCTATTTTTTCACTTGAATATAGAGCTCTTGTTCCTCCGTCCCAAAAAAGACTTTTTCAACACATCGAGTTCACAGCGACGCGCCTCCCTGCCTGTTGAGTAAGTCCACTGCTGAACCACGCACACCCGGATGAGAGCCGTTGATGGAGAAGACACCCAAGAAGACAAGACATGAATCGATGGTCTAGAGGACGAGCGCTGGATAGTTTTGTACTCACCTCTCCTCTCAAGCAGCCGACTTTTTGCCGTTTGGAGACACAAACCACGCTTTCTCCGTGCCCTCCAAACCACCCCCGTCTGTTTGTTTTTTTGTGCACGCTTGACGAGCTCCCGCCATGTATCAGCCGGCAAAACATTGACACGGTGACTCTAGGGTTGTCCGGATCCCTCTATGAGCTTGCTACGTTGAGTGTGCGCTACGCAGTGGTTGGTGTTTAGGACGGAAGGGGCGGTCGTCTACTAATCCCGCCGCTCTTGGGAAACATTTCCGCGACCTGCCCCATTTCAAAATGTTGAGAATATTTTGTCAAACGAGCGACTTTTGCCCCATTTCAAAATGTTTGAGAATATTTTGGCGAAGATTTTCTCCCATAAACAGTGAAACAAAATCTTTGTCCGCAAATGTTTGAAAATATAAACATTTTCGCAAAGATTTGGCGACCATAAACATGGGTCTTAGTAAAGGTTCGACTGCTGTATGTACCGAACGTCGGACGAAAGACTGGGCAACCACTGATCAGATGGTCTAATTTTATCTAGGAAACCGCACATACATACATACCTAATGAATTTACCCATGCATAATACTTCACGACGATGACAACTGAAGCTGCACAAACATACAGCTGACGACTCTATGAGCCCCACACAGGATCGTTGCCTACTGAGCAAACAAACGCACATCAACAAACAAACGTTTCGATTCCGATCGCTCGTCTGACCACCGCTTTCAGTCTTGCAAACGCAATGAAGAATAGTCCTTCTCCACACTCAACTCAGAAAGTGGCAGCGGCCCTACTCTGACAGCAGTGTAGTCTACATTTATTTCCAGAGAAGAACCGGGAAGGAGTAAGGGCCGTTTTAATAACATCCGACAGGATCAGGTAGTTACCCTCACTCACCGATAAACCACTTTTGAAATGCGCTGCAGGGACAAACGACAAACAACAAAGGCAGGAGGATGGGAGGGCGCTGTTATTTAGCGGGCATGAATGTGGCGAATTGCGCGCTAGACCATCTGTCTACACGAGAAGTTGTCGAGCGTGAAACTATGTAACTACTACGGCTAAGACTGCACAACTAAATAACGAAACAACTACACAGCAGTCCTGCGCTGCTCTAGACTGCGCTGTTGTGCAACATATATATGTACAGAGTGGAGCAGTGCGTGACCTACAGCAGTGCAGAGCAGGTAGGCGTTAAAGTAGTTTGTTGGGTTAGTGCTCCGCACGCGCAATCCACTCGTTCTACATGTACAGCTATGCGCAGCTCACCACTGCCCGATGACCATGCGGGATTTACCAGGGCCAGAGATAACGGCCACCTGAGACGGCGGGGTGATGATGCAGTTTCCTGCGAAACAGGTTGCAGGACGAAAGGCCAGCAGTGCTCGCATAAACTAGAGTTAGGGGGTGGATAGAGTGACTCAGATATTCATCACGTCCAGAGTAGTTCAATGGCGGCATCTCCTACTTGAGGACTGGAGCACTTTTACGTGGTGCGACAAACCCATCGTGATGTAGCAGTACAAAAAAAGCAGACTCATGTTAGCCCTAGACTGCTGTAACCTGTTGTTGTGCTGTCGTTTGTGTCTTTTCGTATCTCACCCATGATGTAGTAGCGCTTCCTTCTTCCGCAAAGGGTGGGGATTAGACAGCAACAGCGTCCAGCAGAGTGGGCAGTACGCAGTGCAACTGGTTTGGTGTTGTACAGGCGTTGAAGAACACCGCTGTTGTTGTGGGTGTCACATTGACGCCTCGGAATTTCCTCGGGCCTGTGTGGAGAACGGTTCGCAGATCTGGGATTTTTCCTCGCGAGTTCAAACCGTTTTGGGGCTTGAACCATCGTACAGATCACAGACCCGCCACCTAATAGATAGATAGATAGATAGATAGATTATCAGGCTACTGCTCGACTCCTGATGCTTATGCGCCAAAGTTATCTACATAGCGGTATGTTACATAGTCTATGTGTAGCTCCGACCCCCCAGACGCCACAACAACTGTTGTTGAACACCACTCTGCAGTCTGCAGTGGCCCGCCAGCCGTATTCTGCAGTAGTATCCAAGATGATGATAAATAATTATAAAGAGGAAAAAAAGCGATAAAACAACGCGGCAGACGTCACACATTGGTGGGCTCGTTTCCTGCAGCTCAAGTTCGCAAGGGCTTTTTTTTGGGGTGGGATCTTCTGAGCTCTCGGTACACCGGCCGCTGGTGAGACGTGCGCAAGACGTGTTTGTTTGCTTTGACTGCACGTATGCGTATACGTGTTTGTTTACACTAATTATTCACCGGGCCAACTTTTTTTACGTCGTTTCCAGGTACTTCAGCAGCAGCTGCATGCACTGAAAATAATAAGAGAACGTCAACAAGCACACACTACCAGGGAGAAAGAGGAAGAAAGAGGGGCCGGGTTAGGCGTAGGTTTGCGATGAAAGCGACACTTGTGCCCGCACATGCAGATATATATGCACCTCGAACAACACTATAGACAAATGCAGATGATTACATAAGACACACAAGAAGATCTCGCTGACTCCGCTCGTCGCCTCCCACACATCACCACTTACAGCACATCATCAAGTGATCTCGCCGCCTCGCACCCCCATTTTCATTTTATTTCTATTTTCTCTTCCCCTAAAATTTTTACGGTTTCCATTTTTCTCTTTTTTCTCTTTTTTCTCTCTTTTTTTCTCTCTTCTTTTTCTGTGCCAGCTGTCCTTGTCTCTGCTTGCGTTGTGAAGTACCAAGATTGAACCAAGGGGGTGTACCTCTTTCTCTCCGGCCCATGACAGATAGTGACTGCTAGTCTCAGTTGATACCTCGCATAGCGCGAAGAGGGAGTGGAGGATTCCAGAATATCTGTCCTTGATTTCTATTGACTTGCGGACCCCTCGGGGCCAGTTTATTTGAGTGTACCTTTTTGAGGGTAAGTTAACCTGTGACCACGGGAATCGACCGCGTCGAGTGTTGGATCAGTACGGACATACGAAGGTACTGGGTAGAGAGAGATCGGAACGGTTTTTATTGTGAAGACAACAACAACAACAACAACCCCCCCCGCCCTCCATTTCAATCTATCTGTTGAGACCCCGATATCAACGCCATATATATCAATGCCGGTGCACGGACCAGGCATGTCCTTGCGCAACGTGTGGAGGGAGGCTGGATACACCGTGAAGAAAAACAACGACTTCGAAAGGGGGAGACACTGCAATCATGCCTGATGCAGGGAAGTTAATCCTCTATCCGGTGAGTTTTTCTGAATTGTAGAAGCTGCCACCGACCAATGACGTGTACTCATGCAGCCCGCCGCATGCGGTGGAACTTCACCTGCAGCCGACCCAACGCAGCGCTTCCTTTCTCGATACAGTTTGCCTTGCTACCGGCTTTCGCTGTGGCCAACACGTGATTGTTATGCGACAGAATATCTTCACCATGCGCCCGAGCCACGGTTTGAACGAAGCGGTTGGTGAAGAGCATTGCTATGCTCCCATTGTTCTCTCTTCTGGCTTCTCACGGTTACTTTTTCCCGACGAGTCTACCCACATACACAGTTTACAGTCAGCTGTTTATCACACGATCCCACCTCTGACGAGAGTACCGTAACCTCGCTCGCTATTCAAAACGCATCACTAGAGCAGCAAATGTCGAAATTTATCCCAACAATAGACAGTTGGGGTTAACAAGACAGCAGTCTAGATGCTCGGAGGCGGCGAAGAAATACGAACCTGGAACCTCGACGCAAACGCAAAGACAACGCTGTTGGATAGCGGGGCCGGTAGAGCAGTCGGGGCGGAATCTCTTGGCACAGATAGAATGACAATAGTCTGGGCGGGGTAGGGGCCCGCGATAGGGCGGGCGGACCTGCCTGCCACAACCCCACCCTATTGAAGAAGCCCGTACTGCTGTATCAGGGCTGTTATTGAGCGGTAGTCTTCAAGTGCCGCAGTATGCATCGGATATGCGGATGCAGAACGCGCCACACGCATGAGAAAAGAACCTGTTGAGAATTCCGGCTCAAGACACGAGAAATTTCAGAACAGGACCATTAGTGGCTGCATCAGCGTTGAACATCAGCGTGTGTGGGACCCCTTCTCTCTCTCTCTCTCTCTCTCTCTCTCTCTCTCTCTCTCTCTCTCTCTCTCTCTCTCTCTCTCCCTCTCTCCCTCTCTCTCCCTCTCTTTCTGTCTGTTGTTTGGTGACCTTTGATTGACGATGACCGGCGTCAGCCGCACTCGTGCGCGGTCATGTCAAAACCGCGCGGCCTTGCTATGTCGATACAAAGCAGGTCAGATGCTTTGTACTCCGCTCATTAGTGCTATGTAGACGGAGAAGCGCAATCCCGACCAAGACCTCGACGCTCTCGTTCCGGATGTTGAACAAACATTCATCTAAACACCGTCCGTCGCCACACAAAAATCACAACACGGTGTAACAGAGGGAGTTGTTCCAGGCGATTCCCAACGGCGGGAAGGGGGACTGCGGCCCGGCTGCTCTGTGGCACTTGATTTACGGCGGGCGTCCCACCAGCCGCGACCTAAAGGAGATGCGGAATCAGGCGGTGGACCAGGTAGGGCTGGGTGTACGACAGCCAAGCAGAGGTTCAGATCGATGGGAAGATGAAGACTTCGTTGCCGGAATCGTGTTATTCGAGTTTTCAACTATTTTTTTTGTCCGTACGTGTGTGGGTCGGTGACAAGCGGTCAGACCATATTCTATGTTGGCACGCCAGTGCTGTACTTTATGTTGCATTGCCATCAACTTCTCAAAAGAGAATGGGTGAGGAATGTGGTGGTTGACTTGTCCGCCCGGACGAATGCACACTCCGATTGGCCAGTACCTGAATGGCCCCAACGATTAAAAGAGCAGCTCCTGCACAACAAAGACAACTACAACATGACTGGGTAACGAGACGTTCAGGAAACCCTCCTTTCATCGTTCTTATGGGCGCGAAAAACAACTGCTCAAGCCACAACAATGGCATTGTGTTGACCCCCCGAACCCGCTATTTTGTTGCTGAGCTACAAGGTTTACAGCCACCCTACTCGGTACATGGATTTTTTTGACGGCGAGACGGAGGGGAGGCGAAAAGGGATGCTATATAAATGGACAAGGCTGATGAGACAAAAGGGCGAGTGGGCGGATCAGCTGTTTATCAACGCAGTCGCCAGAGCACACGAGGTGCGGGTGGCTTCCGATGCCATCGCCGTTTGAATAGAGCATGGATCGCTGCTTGTGTTGCCACAACTCGTTGGCACGGCTGACCATCTTGCTCACGCCCTGCTCGAAACCTGCGTTCGTGATGCTTGCCGTGTCCCATGTTTGCTTTGCTGCGGCTCGATGCCACCTGGTGTGTTGAAGTACCATCGCGCGTAACTTCGTCTGTCTGTCTGTCTTGTCTTTGTGTGTTGGCTACTTCTAGGTACCCGTTTGATTTGTGCCAGGTAGACAACTCTTCGCGTTTTCCTTTTTTTTTTTCGTACCTCGATGGTAAAGGTCAACATTCGGATCCTGGTACCGGAAAAGAACAATACTCTACGTGACGAGCAAGGAAACTACGCCGGCCAGGGCACCGCTCGAAGGACGTACTACATGCTGCACACCGGCGGCAACCACTTCGAGGCCCTCAAGGCGCTTGGCGAGGTCAAGCCCATCGACGGCTGGACGGTTCAAGAGGTGTAGAAATGATGGTTGACGGTGGCGTTCGCGATGGTCGTGCTCCATGTTCATGACTTGGAGATGTTCTAACTGGTTGTTTTTTGTTGTGGCGGGTGTTGATTGCATGGTGCTACACTACCGTATCACGAGCTGTGCCGACGCTTCGGTATATCGTAGGTTCTCCTACGTGCACGTTGACCTGACAACGAAGAATCTTTTCCATACTGAGGCTCAAGAATTGGGGTCCTCAATATGAGGTATTGACGCGTCTCCTGCCAACCGTGGTATGCATATCCTGGATTTTTTTTTTTTCTTGTGGCGTTGGGTGTTGTGGAGAAGAAAAGCAACGAGGGCAGGAGCCCCATTCGTCGGCCCGTTTCCAAATGGTTATTGGCTTTAGCTAGCATTTTATCCCGAAATGCCACCGAGAACGTCGGGATATCTGTTGCCCACCCTCGAATTCGCGCTGCTTACGGATGGCTTGATTTTTTTGTTTTTTGCGTTCACCCCCGTGGGTTGTCCTGCACGAAGGTGATGCTCGAGGAGGATAGGTCATCTTCGACATCGCCTGTTCGGGCGGGAGACCAATAGGAAAGTCCGAAGGCGCCGAGCACTGCTGCTGCAGGAACGAACGAAAATATACTGTACACACGAATTAGCACAAACATGGGACGGGGGAAAGCCTACAGGGCAGGTCCCTAATGGTGGCATTATCGGCAAGAAGACATGGTGGAGCTCTCTCGCTTCCTGGAAGTATCGAGATTGTGGGGTACAGCGGGTGGGTGGCACGGCTAGAGACGGAGAAAGACGGCGGCGCGCATGGCGGGGAAATAGAGAAGATGGTCAACTGGATGACCGTTTTTCAGACAGCCGGCGGCGTTAGCTTTCGGATCCATGTCGGGACTCTCCTCGTGCGACGAGAGGGGGGTCGGGAGCTTGTTCCGCTGAGCATGTTGGCAACAGTGCGGTGAGGTGGGTGAGAAGAGAAGGGTGTTGGAGTTGTGGTGATGTACAGAGGACTTGATGTGAGTACGACTGGTGCACATGAAAGCCGTGCTTGTGCTAGATAATAGCAGTCGAAATCGGCGATGGCATAGATGTGTGGTCGGGAAACAACCCTTTTTGTGCGTTCGGTGTGTGGGGTGGAATAGAAAATGATAGAGGAGTGAGTGGTCATGAGCAGTACGCAGCTGGTGTACCCCCCGGTGCAACAGCGCTTGCAGTACGAGACCTATTTGGATAAGAAACGGAATGCCAGGTACTTTCAGGCTACCTCTGCCGAGCGTCATGTATATTTCCCACTGGGAGAGGGCAGCACGGAGACGAGAACGGATAGTTGAGGCTCAATCAAGGTTGTGAATGCGTGTCTCTCGTGCGTGAAATGAGCTCGAGACGGGCAAGTTTGGTGTCGTGCATGATGCGTTTTGAGTGAACTAGTTGTTTCTCTTATTTCCGGAAATCAAGCGACAGCTGATGCTAGTATGCAACGGAAGTTCTTTGTGCCATATCTCAGGACAAGGCGGTGAAAGACAAGTTGATCTACAACTGCTATCGTATGATAGCCACCATTCGCCTACGTGGAGCTCGGCTGTAGCTAAATGTGAATATTTCCGGGGTGTATCATTGCATATTGTTTTGGTGGTGCTAAGCTTATCTTAGTGTTGAAAGCACGCTCATGCCGAAGGGTGGCACTGGCTTTGGCTCTCTGCATATATATAGCCTGTTTTAATTCGAGTGTCGGCGCTTGAAAATTATTAAATTACGGCATGTATATTTTCGTCATGCACAGCCGACAAGGCCATGTCCTAGGGTCACACGGGATTGACTTTCCAGGGCACTTACAATGGGACAATATGAGAAATGAGCTGTCACAGAGATCGTTTTTCGACCAACATATGAACAGGATGATATTTTCGGGAAATGGATACCGGTATATCAACCCCCGTTGTCGCCTCGGCGACGTGGATTTCACGTCAATCGTCCAAACGGCACAACACGGCTTCTATTGCTTGGCGGGTAGCCTGTCTAGAGATCTCAAAGCTGCAAGTGCGTGATGTTTGGTGGACATTGCGTTGATGTTGCTGCAAATACGCTTGTCATTACATAATAAATCGTTCCTATCCGATCGTTGCACAGAAAGCCTCTGAAGTCATTCGTGCCCAATCCACAGGAGACACCTTCGGTGACCCCGGCGAGCTACTAACACAGATACCACAAGGCAGACGAAGACACACGACACCAAGAGAAGCGCACGACGACTGGAAAATTAACACAAACCAGAAAACTGAAAGCAGACACAAGAGGAAATCGCCAGAACTGGGGCATACCGCTCTCCAAAGAAAAAGGTCACGGAAAATTGTGAAACCTAAAAGAAAAACCAGTACATGAAAGAAAAACAATGAAGGCGACCAAGGTCGCCAACCGCGACCCGAAGATAAAAAACATGTCATCAAACGATAAACCGCACGCAACGATATACCCTCGAGCCCGTCTGGGACGTATTCTACATCTGTTCTTTTCAACCTGGCCATGTGCCGCACACACACTTACCTGTGTTAGCGATCTTGAGGCTAAGCATGCATGCGGTTTTTGCACCCCGTTCAAACACAAAAAAAATCGTTGGAGGGAAAGGTAGCATCTCCATCCACGAGTACTGCACACCATAACTAAAGCACATCGTGGTCGGACCCGAACCTGCAGGCGCACAGAGTGGTGGCCATGGCTTGATTGTCGACCGTGCGCATGCTGGAGGGTCATTTGCGCCCTGCGATAAAAGTACGGAGATCCCGGCAACACAACGGGTCAGCGACCGGCGAACATTTGTGTCTTGTTTTCGTCTCTTTGGGCAAAGCCAACACAATGTTTCGCGGCCTTAGGAAGCGTGGTCCGCAGCACAGGCGCTTGTGGTGGAGAAATGAACCATATAGCAGGGGGCAGGACAATGAGTTAGCTTTGTGATACCCGCAAGGAAAACGAAGTCGAGCAACGGAAAGGCTGCGATTATCCTTGTAAGTTATGCAACACCAGCAGAGCTGCCGCTTTCACGTGGCCCGGTGAACGGCACGAGAGAGACGGGGATGAAACATGAACGGTGTGAGGGTCGAACAGAGCTCTTATGTGCACGACAAGAAAAGGTTTATCGAGCGGCGCAGAGAAGGAAAAAATGCAACTACATGTGTAGGCTGTGCGCGTGACCTCCGGAGAGCCTCCAGGAGAGCCTCCGCTTGTTGTGTTTGCCTACAACTCATGAAGACCGGCTCAAACGAAACCAGGCGTGCGATAAACTCAGACTTCGGCACATACCGTACATCGGGTGCCCTGCGATCAGAAACGTCTTTGGGTCATGACATACATATCTCAAAGTTTGGGATAAAAAAAGGCGTTGTCAAACGAGATGCCAAAAGGAGGTGGTTATTCGTTCTCCCAAAAACAAGAACTTGAACGTGTCTTTACAAAACAATCAACCAAAATTACGTTGGGGTTCGTTTTTCAAGTGCAAAAGGCTCAAAACAAAGAACGTCACTATTGCCTCCCCGCGCACGAAGAACGAAAACTCACCAACAACAATTTGAACTTCACTGCTCCACCAGGCTAAACTCTATGCAAAGGGGGATGTTTGCCCTATCAAGGCTCGCATTGTGTTGGCACGGCTCACAACGATCATACAAGCCATCGGACACGCTGATCGGACCAGTGGGTGCAGGGAAACGCCTACCCACGGGGGTTCAGTGGCTCAACGGCCGGTGGAGCAGATAAGCTTAACTGCTCCACCAGGCTATACTCTATGTAAAGGGTGCTGTTTGCCCTACCAAGGCTTGCATTGTGTTGGCACGGCTAACAGCTATCATGCAAGCCATCAGGCACGCCGATCGGATCAGTGGGCGCAGAGAAACGCCCACCCACGGGGGCTCAGCGGCTCAAGGGCCGGTGGAGCTTAAATGCTCCACCAGGCCAAACTCCATCCACATGACATCGTTTGTCCTTCTACGACTTGCATTGCCATACAAGCCCTCGGGCACCCCGATCGGACCAGTGGGTGCAGAGAAATGCCCACCGACGGGGACTCGTGGCTCAAAGGCCGGTGGAGCAGATTTGTGGCCTTTGAGCCATTCCCTCACATTCGCTGTATCCTCTCGGCAGATTCACTGTATTCCCTCATCAGATACGCTGTATTCCCTCATCAGACACGCTGTATTCCCTGAGCAGATACACTGTATTCCCTTGTCAGATTCACTGCATTCCACGGAGTACCTCGTGTCTGATGAGGGAATACAGTTAATTCGATGAAGGAATACGGTGAAAAGTACAAGGAATACGGTGTGTCTGCAGGGAATACAGTGATCCTGACCAGGGAATACGGTGTATTTGATGAGGGAATACAGTGAAACGAGAGAGGGAATACGGTGTATCTGATGAGGGAATACAGTGAATCTGCTCAGGTAATACAGTGTTTAGCGTATCTGATCAACAAAGGGCCACTACTGCGGTCGGTTGACGAATTCTTGGGCAACGTCCATCACTTCGGAGGAGCGAGCCACACCCTGCCGGTTGAGTAGGACCAGGACATACCTGTGAGGTCGTTGCCGCGCAGAGATAGCTCCACAACGCGGCCCTGGTTGTTGACCTATACACCGTACCATTGCGAGAGGTCGGCGCTCATCTTCCAGTTCGTTTTTGGGATCCAGTCCCCCCGCCGGTCGCGTTATACAGGGCAACCAGCACGTCACGCTCCGTCTGAGCCATTTGTAGAGGGCAAAGAGAAAGAACGGAAGTTGTTGGAGATACGAAATGTGCCGACGTTGCGCTTGGGAGAGGCAAGGTCGCTTCCGGTCGGTCGTCTTTTTTCACGTGTGAGTACCACAGGCTGCCAACGATGTGACATTCTTTAGCTTTCGATCGTGAGATGAGAATCATTCAATGACTGCCGCTGTGGCGTGGTCACCTCAACCTCCAAAACCGGGTTTAAGTCTCAACGCTGAGCACGCGAGGACGGGTACAACAGCAATATGATGCGCACGCGCAAAATAAGCCAGTGTGCCCACACGCAACCATTTGCCACAAAAAAGTAAACATCAACACAACACGTCACTCCACTTCGTTGGTGCTGCAGCGTGCACCCTGCGTCGCAAAATGTACAAAAAACCCGAGGGATACAACAGCAAACTGCTGTAGTGCATAGAAAATGCAGGAACGCATGTACCGTAAACGTCGGAGTTTTCCCCCCGGGGAGGGGATCGTTTTTTTTTTCTGAAACCAACCCCCCCGGGGGGAAATTGACGTACCGGGGGGGTTAGTTTTTTTTTTCGAACGCTACCCCGAGGGGAAGCCCCCCCCCGGGGGGTTGTGCAAAATAATTATGATCCACACACCAAACACACAGAGAGTGGCGAAACTGAGATGGATAAGGTTTACGAGCAAGCGTTCAACAAGCAGAGGGAGGAAGAACGTAAGAGCAACGAAGGCGAAGAGAAAAAAGACAGCAAGGAGGACAGCATCTGAGGGAGTTTGTTTCGTCCCGCAAGTGATTCCAAGAAGAGAAAGGGCCCGCCTTCCAGTGACAAACGGTACACATAAATCTCGCTTTAAGCGCAGATCTGCAAATTAAGTTTCCGCTCCATATCACGCTTTTTGTGCTCCGCGATGCAACAAAATCGACTCAGAAAAATAGAGAAATACATCCCCGCCGGGGGGAACTCGTGGGAAGACGGGTACCCCGGGGGGAAATTGAAATACCCGGGGGGATTTGTTTTTTGGTCGAAAACGATCTACCCCGGGGCTAAATCAAAGAAACCATGCTTCCAGGCCGAAAAGGTAATGGGGGGAGGGGAACACTCTACTAGGGGGGGGAAACTCCGACGTTTACGGTATGTCCCCTGGAATCCATCAGCATTTTCACGTCAGTTCTTCTCCTCAGATAGTATGGGATGAAACAGTGGCATCACCTCCCACGGCCGGTGTATCCACTCCTTCCCTTACTTCCAAGACCTGCGCTTGGTAACAACCTTCGTACGGCTTAACCAATCTCATACTCCTTAATTTACATCAAGGTTTTGAACAAAATCGTACATTCATGTCTCCTCCAGCTGCTACAGTAACGGTCGACCGCTAGGCGCTGCCAGTGACCGAGTTTGCTCGCTCAAGGGAAACTTGTTGAGCTCTCGGTATTGTTCCTCCGTCACTCCCCAGACCATACCCGATCCTTCCGAACCTGGAGTTCCTACCTCCATCAATCTCATGTACCGCCAGGCCGTCTTCGGGCTTTTCCAGTATGCGTTTTTCGCATAATATCTGACAAGGAATCTCCTTGAAGAGCCCGTGTGATGGCTCCCCCGGACCTAAACGAATGCATTGAAGACCCTGCTTCTGCCCGGCGGCTTGCGCGTACTGTTTCAGGGCAGTGGCATCTTTGGCGCCGTATCGGGCAAAGGAGCTCGCGACGGTATTCCCTTTCGCCCTGTTGAGATGTCTGAAAACAGATATCCCTGTGTCATTTCCCCGCCGACTCCTTGCCCAATCTCTACCAGTTGTGCTACTGCTCGAACAGGGCATATCGCATCGCCACGTACGAATCGTCGTAGGGTATACTCAGCAAATGATCCGCCCCGTCACGCTTTGTCTTTCCCCATTGGAAGTTGAACATGAGTCCGCTTCTATTTGGCAGTCGTAGGATACGTTGGATAAGTGTCGCTGTGAGCTCACTGCCCCGCTTTGTTGAACTAATAGCGAGTGTGAAGGAGGCGATGTCTCTATAGTAGCCAACGTGATTCGTTCCAGCTGTGATGCGGTATTCTGGAACTTCATCCTCATACTGTAGGCCTCGATCGCGTCTAAGTGGCAGCGAAGGATCGCCAGTGCCTGCTTCACCAGTACTCCTACCCGTTTCTGCTCTTCCGTAGTAAATGCCATGTACCGGGTAACCATCTTGTTCCGAACCGGGTTTCCAACGTGCAACGTACTGCTCCATCCACGATCCCCGACTCTTTCTCAAACACCAGAGCCAATTTGGACACATAGTTAGACCGGAGCGAACAACAAGCGTATCTAGACAGCATTCTCCCGGCTCTGTTGAACACGCAGTAAGATCATTTGTGCCAACCGCGGAACAGTGACGCGCACGAACGACAGTTCGGTGCCGGACGCCACAGGAGTCTAGCCAACCGAGAAACTCAACTACGCCCTTAGGTTGGGCTGCCTCTATGCAGGCAGTTTCGCGATCGAACCTGGATTCGAGAAATCGAGCAAAGAGATCCCACGTTGCTGACCTACTCTTTGTTGACGCTTTCTTCGACCAAGCGGCTGGAAACTGCCGGTATCGTTGCGAAAGAGCTATTCTCGTCGATCTGCAGCGGCGCTTCCTTGTGCACCTTTGAGTGATCGCCCATCCCTGAGCTCCCGCACCATTGACAACAGCGGTAGTTTTCATCGTTTTCATTGTGACAAGCTGGACCCAACACTCTGCCCCGCGATGCTGACACTCTCACAAGCGTGCGAACGTGTCCTTGTCCACGGGCCCGCGTAACTCGTACAGGTATGAGTAGAGCACCCAAGATGTTCATGACGAGACTGATGGCGGTATATATGACCTTCAGAGCCTGACAATGCACTCAAGTAGCCGTGTTGTGCAAAAAAACGCCGACACACATGGTGAACGGTTTGCGAAGAGACTTTGATCAAGAGTTTGGTCTAAAATGGACCTCGACTGCCACCATTCCCCAGTCCTTGAAATACAAACGCCCCTGTCCTCTCTGATGGTGAACACGAAAGAGTGGCGAGTTCTCCCCCGGGACGGAAAGGATTTTGGATCGCACCCGTATGGCGCTTGCCAGCCTCGGAAACCTCGACCTTCTGGTCCGGCACTACCACTACCGCCCGTTCTTCGCACTCCTCAAAGGTGTTGTAACAGCACTCCCATCAGGTTCGTCGGAGGGGAGCAAAAACCGAAAAATATCTGCTTCGACCTCGGCATACACTTAATGTCTTGGCTAAACACGTCCACCCCTGCACTGCCGGAAGTGTGATACCGCGAGTCGGGCGGCAGGGCTTCCCCCGTGCATTGACCCTCGCGCCATGCTTTGTGTACAGATGTCGGCGAGGCCATCAGGTCCATGTCAAAACCACCCGCCCAAGCGCGTAAGTCGCCAAATCGCGCTTCGTCCAACCTTACGTATTCGTCCGACCCGGACCGCGACATACCATCCGCCTCAAAGTTGTCCGCGGATCGCACCCATCGCAACTTGGGCGTGAAATCATGCCGGTCTTTCACCAAAACAGGTCCGTAATCGTAGCATGCTTTCGCGTACTTCGCGCTCGACCGCCATTGAAGGAATCGTGCAGGAATTTTGTTGTTCACGTCGACAACGAGGGTGGACATCCGCAATGCGGTCGGGGTGGTCAATGCAGAACAGCTGTAACGTTTGTTGCAAAGCATACCCCTCCTGGACATCGGCAATGCGGTCGGGGTGGTCATTACAAAACAGCTGTAACGTCTGTTGCAAAGAATACCCCTCCTGGACATTGACATGCTCACTCGCGAACTCCGGCGGAAAATCACCCCCTGCTTCAAACACATCCGGACTAACGCCGCGGATCAGACCACCCAATCCGCTAGAGGATGCATCTGACGCCCCCGTCAAAGACACCGCCTTGAGCTCCGCCCTGTACCACGACGCTCCGTTCGACTGCGTTCGAACATCCAATCACCGCCTTAGCTCGAACATGAGGTCGCTATTCGGAGGCACAGAAATCTCTGTGTCTCGTTTCCGCCCCCCGGTACGTTAGAAACTGGCTATCTGCTTGTGCATGTGGTGCGTGTATAAAGCCGCCACCGGCACCGCGACCGACAGGCTCGTCCATTTGCCCGCAAGCTTCTCGAGCGTCTGAAAAGAAATAGCGTTCGACCCTAAAGCGTCGACTAAGATCGCCTCAAGCTTCTCTAACTTGTCCTCTGGCGCCTCAAACCGGCACTCACCGGAATCACAAATGATACCAAGGAACACCAGGCGCGTGGTTGGCTCGAGGACACGTTTGGATATTGAGATAAAAAGCCCAGCCCGATAGAACACTTAAAGCCCCAAGTACACCGCCGCCTGGGCGGCCTCAAATTGCTCCGTAGACTGCAGGAGGCGGGTGGAACGGAAATTCGTGATGAAAAAATCATCGATCCAGGTCAGGATTGGAATACCCTGTGACGGCACGTACCTGGCTACCGCCTCGGAAAGAGAGGAGTAGATGAAAGGCGCCGAACACCAACCGAAACAGAGCACCGTCAACACGTAAAACTCGCCGTTCCATTCGAACCCAAAGTATTGCCAGGAATCTGTCTGCAGCGCGACATGGTGGCAGTCGGCTTTGTGGTCGATGGTCACTTGGGGGGCTCCACGCCAGGCACACTGAGCTACTTTCCCTACCCCGTCCATGGTAAAAGGAGAATGCAAGCACATGAAGTTGAGCCATCGTGCGTCCCAGATCAACCTCGGTTTCTTGGGCCCCACTCCCAGGGGTAACACCATATATGGTTTTCTGTGAACGCCCGTATCAGCTACATCGTCCCATCGAGCAACGCATCCATTCCCCACGAGAGCTTTTACCTCTGTGGTGACCCACGAGTGGTCTTGATATAGAGCGCAAGTGTAAAGCCAACCTCGACGCTGGTCTCAAGCACGCCACGTACGGGGGGCAGCTCGATGCAGCAGGCATGTGGCTTCACACGAACCCGATGAGTACATCCGAGCAGGGCCAACAAGTCGATCGCGCGGCGACCATCAAGGAACTAAGCGCAGCAGCTAAATTGATAAATGGTGCCAAAGGCAAGGGCGGGGGTGCCATGCATGCGACAGCAGTGGTCCCGATATAGTGGCACCCTGAATAGTGAAATGCCCGATATGGTGGCATCAAAATCTCTTGTCACAATCTCCACCCGGAAAATGGCGTTGTACCACTATTGCGGACGGGGCCCTCAATAGTAGCATTTTGGGCATCTCACCCCACCAATAGTGGCAATTCAAAAGGTCGGAGCCTCCCCGTATTTCACCGCACGCACCACACACACACTCGAGTGCAAGGTAGCAGCCTTGGTAGACGCGTGCAGTTTTCTTCTGTTGCTACCGTTTCTGTCTTTCATCCGAAAAATAGTTTAGCCTCCCCCATGCCGCCCCCTCACGGGGTCCAAGTTAATGGCATTTAGAAGTGCTTTATGTTTTCAACCGCACTGAGACCGACGTCTTTTCATTGGTCAGCCGGTTGGCGCGGTCGATGCCAACATTAAAAACACACACACACGACACTCACAGCAGCGGGCGCCACGCCACACGCATCATGCCGGCATGCGCGAGTTAGAGCTAGGCAACACCTAAGATTCTGAGAGTGAGGGGGGTGGAGGGATGAAGGCGCCGACGTCGTTCACGGAACTTTCTGCGCTTTTTGGTCCTCTAGAAGAGTACGCGGAGCTGTGTGGCATTGACGAGCGTGGCCGGGCATTTCCTCCGGAAGGCAAAGATGGCATTCTTCGCAGCACATGCCGCTAGACCGGCAGGGCAGTTGGACATCAGAGCCTTTACCCAGTCAAGAATAGTGGTGGCATTGGTCGGTTGACGCCTGTTGGTGCACAATATTGCGACGGCTGGGATTGATGCGCCGGAGTGGGGAGTGTTCGGCGTTTTCCACTTGCTTCCTCCAGTTGGTTTCGCGTACATTGATGTGTTGAACCCTATCATGGATCGCCGGACAACAACAAATTGATGTTAACTTGTTTCTGTAGTCCGCCTGCACACAAAGGTAGGTTGCGACCGCCGAGGGCCTCGTTGTCACAAGTACGATCAAAGTGTCAATGCGCACGTGATGGGCAGACACCTGCGTTTTCACGCAGATACTGATGCACACAACAAAGGAGGATACATGCAGTTAGCGCCCGCAGTTAAGAAACGCTTATTTCAGGCCCAGCCTCGAATTCTTATTGTGGGCTACAAACTCAGCATATGTCGTTCAATTTCTTATGTCAAGCTTCTTATTTTTTCGTGCCGCCAAATCCTGCTGAATTTCTTATATCGGTCGCAATTTCTTATTTTCTCTGCTTCCTCACATTACACAACGTTCAAATTAAACAAATGATTCGCCCTCACGAGAGCTGGCGGAGAGCACCATCAACACCGTACAGCAGGCAGCATATTCGTTGTTCGCAGCCTGTCTGGTGTGCTGTGCCAGAGCCGGAGCGCCGGAGGGGGCGCCGCAAAACACACTCACTCCCCCCTCGTCGAACAAGTAATAATGCACTATAGAGTTTCACTGATTTTTGACCCCACTCGTGGGGTAATACCACCACCAACAATACACAACCGCCAACACAAGACCAACCAACCCACGCACACATCAGCCAAACCCCCCGAAAAAGACACCGCACGCCACGCACACCATCAGTAGTAGTACATCAACGTTCAACCCCACCAGCATCGAAGATTGACGTTTTGGGGGAAGCTTGCAACAACACCCCCCGCTCCAAACAAAATGCACTACTACTGCTGCTGTTGTTGTGGGTCGAGGGGTTCGTTCTCGAGGACTTTCGAATAAACACATGCATCGAGTGTCCCAGAAAAAGAAGCCCCGTCTGCCCACAGAATTGTTGGTAAGTGCGGGGGTGGGTCCTGTTGCAACAAGAGAATTAGCATATTTGCATGTAATTTCCCCGGGTCACTTTCCGGGAAAATAAGATCTAGTCTTCCAGGGCGATGAGCTATAATGTGACCTACGTTGTCTTCTTGTTGTATACTTTTTAAGTCCTGCGTCCACAGCATGCAGCAGTAAAACAGTGTATCGAACGAACAAAAGTATCAGAATTTGTCCTTTTGTACATTAATATTTCGAGTTTCTCCTCTCCCTGTCTCTGTTAACATCTATCTCCCTGGTTGTCGATCGTGACCTTCGCAAATAAACGCCCGCCCTTATCAATGTTGCACCAATATTCAGTAAGCTTCGCTTAGTCACCGCACCGAATGCCTATTTTTTGAAACCCACTTCCCAACTCTTCCAAATAAATGTAATTCACATAAGTTAAGCATGTTAAACAGCTACAGGTCATCATGTACAAGTTGGCATGCACGGTTCCTTGCCTGCGCGAGTATATCCTTCCATGTGGTTCGTTCACCTGCTACATAGCTTTCTTGAACAAGCGAAAGAAAATCGGCATGACCTCATTACCCACAGCCCTCTCGTTCCGTATGGGTCCAACCATTGGAAAACGGAATGTTCCCATTAAATCTTCCCACGGAGGCATACGACAAGTACAGACGCACAAAAGCAGGCCCTGCATGCACCGACGGAACATTGTATTCGTAAATATCTGAAGTGCTGTCTTAACCCCCACCGAATTACTGCTCGGCTATGACATCCACAAGAACGAGATACGATTTCCGACTACAGTAGTAACGGCGCCACCCAAATCAGAAAAACAACTTATTTTTGTGTGCCGACATAGAAACTGCTGTACGGGAGCTGGACAACTGCTGGATGTCCCACCAACTGCAGGCATGTTCTGAATGGCATAATCGCAACAGGCACATATCGTGACAAGGCTGACTTCAATTACACAACAAAGATTCGTAAACAGCAGTCGCGTGGTGGGAGTAGTTTTCCCCACGTAACGTCTTTTGGCTGAAATTTCTCGCACGTGAAATTCCTTCTCCGCGACATTTAAGTGCTAGAAAGACAGCAGGTGTCAAGTTTTTCAACATCTCCGCTGCCACTGCTGTCTTCAACAATATGACGTCGTCACCCACAGACCTCTCTGCCCACCCGCATGCATGCCCGCTTCTCCGTGCTGACTCTGTCTCCGTCTGTCTCTGTCAATTTTTTCGCCCGCCCTGTGATTTCTAATCTACCCACCCACCCCCTCCCCCTCTATGGTCTAACGACTAAGGCATGCGTTTACACTCCACCCCCCCAAAAAAAACCTCTCATATTTCTCACCTGTAGGAAACATCTCTCTCTGCCGTTGAGGCCGGACCACGCCTCCTGGTAGCCCTGCACGAGTGCCGCCAGGTCTTGCTTCGTGAAGCCACCGTCACGATAGAGGTGAATGCTGTCCTTGCCCCCGCGGGGCCCCGTGGAAGGGTCCTGCCGGATCAACAGGCTCCCGGTGCGATCCTCCTGTGGATATCGTAAATACAATACAACGTTTCATGGCAGTTGTTAAATCACAAAGCACAGGTGAAAAACAAGAAAGAAATCGATGGTTGGGGCAAGATTATTCGGGTCAGACCACAATATTTATAATGTATGGACAATCAAGGCAGATTTATACTTTGGTAAAGGTTAGTCTACGTAATAAGAATTTTCCAATTCCCCACAAAGGAGATTGCAGCATTAGTCTAGACATTCGTTGCCTGACAAAAGTTCGTTATTTTGCCTCCAAAACATAATTTCGAAGCATGGAAAAAATAAAGAAATGCAGGCCTCCAATCAATGAGGAAAGGTCGTCCTTGGCCTTGGAGTTGCTCATTGTCGGCGGTGGCGCGAAGCGCCAAACGTGTATTGAAAAAACGTTTCCTTGGAACAGCTTTTACCATGTTCGTATATGTGTTCTTGCCATATATTCTGGCGCCAGTCTACACACACCTGACCTCTCGGTGCATACACGAAAGTTAATGTTTTTGACGTATCAGCCGGCGTCACACGGGAATCTATTTATTATACTATTGTGCTGTGGCGAGGGGGGTTAGCCGTCCCTTTCTCCCTCGTCGACCGTGAACTCGAACCTTGTATTCTCACCACGAGAATCGACCGTTTTCCACAGCAAATTTGAAAAAACAAAATGACTCTAGCTGTTCGGGTTCCGGTTACACTAAGAACCCTTCTTGCCTATAGTAGCCAACAAGACTAAAAAAAGGGGGGGGGGGGGTAATGCAGAGATCACCTTCATAAAAAAGGCTACAGTCTTCCAACGTCTGTCGAGGACGATTCCTTCCCTCATTTCACAAGCGAGAGAATTAAAATCTAACATCACCGCTTGCAACAGGACCCCCCGCACCAAAAAATCTTTAGGCAGACGGAGTTCTTTTCGAGGGAAGTAGAAAAAAAACATAAACCTTGTGCCCATTTCTCGGAGTTAAAAAAAAACAACGAGTTCCGGGTAGTAGGTGAAAAGCCGAAGAAAACTTGCACTTAAAATAACAAACGTTAATAGAAAGGGACACCAAGGTTATGGTACTTACTTCTCCCCGGTTTCCCCAATTTTTCGAAAAAACGAAACTAACACCAATTGACCGACAATGGGGTAGAAGTACGGTAACCTTTGTGTCTCTTTCTACTTTTTGTAATGCAGTGTTTTCTTCAGCTCATCAGCTACCCAGAGCTTTTTATTTCTTGAAAATCCGGCAGCAAAAAAAGCCACCGGGACAGATTTAACTTGGCGTCCGCCAATCAGCTGTCTCCATTTAACTTGGCGCCTACTTGGCGTCTTCTCTATTTTCGAGAAATTTTGGCAATTAGACTACACCGCTTTTTCTTCTGCGCGTACCGCATTCGAACCGACCAGTTCAGAGACTGACACACATCAGGCGGGAGCCTGGGCGCTGCAACTGGCGCATACCAGACGCCAACAGCAGCAGAGACCACTCTGGGTTCTGTGTGCACGATGTTTCGCAATGTCAATCCACACTGAGTGTCCATGACGAGCACGCAGCAAGCACAGGCCAGAAGAGCTACAGCGAGGAGAGAGAGGGAGATCGCACAAACACGCACGCACGCACACACGCGAATGTTTATGTCGAGCTACTACTGCAGCACAGCAGTAGTACCCACACCAAGGGATCCATGCATGATATTATATCATCTGCACGCCCGTCCTCTCGCCACAACACTTCGAGTATCGTGATGATGATGCTCTGGCACCTCCTCCGCGTTGTTTTTTTTTCGCTCTCTTGACTCCATCTATCGGTAGGTTCTTCGGAGTGAACACCCCACCCAAAGCAATCCCCATCAATCATCCATCCCGACGGGTCGGTTTGTTGACAACCCGCATGGCAGAATATATGCACGGTGATTTCTTTGCTGTCCCGGTGACGGCACCTCTGCTCTGGTGTCTCCTTTCCTTTGTTGATTCATTGAGTGAGGTAAAACATTTTGAAAGCGTGTGGCCCGCAGATGAATGGGTTTCACCGTGTATTTGGCGGGCTTCGCCCGCGTAATTAACTCCTAAAAGCTCTGTCCCGGTACATTCAATTTTTGCCGAAAATCCGAGCAAGGATCACAAATTTTCAAAGGTGCTTGAGAAAGAACCCCCTCCGCCCAGAGCAAATTTCGAGTGAGGGGGGGCCTGTTGCAGGTGGTCTATTGCTATTTTGTCCCGGATTCTTACCTGCCGATAGCAATGGATTACTTGTATTATGCACAAGAAAAAAAATCTGCAGTAGTACCTCCTACAACGTACCGTACGCATATATATATACCTACATGCCATGATGATGGTGTACCACTACTTCGTTACATAGATAGACCGCGGTGGATATTCTTAATCGTTGCGCCTTGTCTGTATTTCGGGTAAATGTGTCCTCTGTAACGCAGGGCATGCGTAGTATGTATGGTCGTGAGCTTTTTGTGTGTGGTCGGGGTCGTGGTTTGGTTTGTGTGTTTGGTTGTGTGTTGTTTGCACCGTTCCTCAGGATCGTCGGCAGAGTCGGTCTCTTTCGAGAAAAAGACCGCAGGTCATCGAAAACAGGACATGGGCCAAAAGAGGCTCAAAGTCACTGAAAAACCATCACTGCTCTGCCGACTTTCACGTCCTCATCGGAATCGGTGGGTTTGCCTTGTTTTGGATAAACAAAGCGGAGACTGACCTATAGAAATGATTCTTTTGAGTACAGTCATGGTCTATTGGCGGGGTCCGACACACGACTATATAGTCTAGAGGCCTAAAGGGGGGTATTTTGTGCTGCGCCAATCGTGCAAAAATGCCGCTTTTACCAAAAACATGAAAAAAATCCAAGTGTTTGAGGTGTGAGGCGAAATTCACGGTGGGTAATCCTTGGGACAGAACCACACTGCTCTAGCACATGTGGCTACACTGCCACCCAACATCCACGACGTATAGTACTCCCGTACGCCCACCAGTCGTTGGTATATAGTGGGGTTGTGTCCCTCCGAGGCACAAGCAAGCAAAATTCTAAATTCGCAGCGAACGCTCACGTTCATGTAGATCACGAGTTCGATTCTCACCTGAAAGATATTTTTTTTCCAATTTCAACATTGCTTCAGTATTTTATTTTCTCCTTTTCTTACACACAGCAGGTGATTCGTTCAGTGTTTTGTAAGAAAATACACCAGGCATCTCATTTCCCATGCATGTGCAAAATCACTTTGTTTTTCTTGAAATACAAGTGCATGGCGAGTTTATATGTGGTTACAGAAGTTATGTTGCTGACCAAGGTGGAACAGGACTTCTCTGCACTAAAACAATTGCTCTGGGCGGAGGGGGGTTCTTTTTCAGTGACTCTTGAAAAATCACAACGTTGTGCCCCTTGCTCGGATTTTCAAAAACTTAAAAAGTCCCGGGTAGCTGATGAGCTGAAGAAATTGTTGTTAGTTTTTAATTTTTTCTTAGAAATGGGCACCATATTGGTTCATTTCGTGTTGCCTTTTGTCGTAAAACGGGGGAGAAGTACCATATGACTGACTTTGTGTCCCTTTCTAAAACTGTTTTAGAAAAAAATGCAAATTTATCTTCAGCTCGTCAGCTACCCGGAACTTTTTTTAGTCTTGAAAATCTGAGCAAGGGGCGCAAAGTGGTGATATTTCAAGAGTCACGTAAAAAGAACTACCCTCCGCCGAGAGCAATATTTTTAGTGCGGGGGTGCTGCTGTTGCACGTGGTCTATATCGGCTACTTCACGTACACACGCGTGTTGACACACAAAGCACCAGCTATTTTAGTACCGATACAACGCTGCAGCTCTGGTTTGTTAGTAATTAATTATTCAGTATTGCTGGTTATGCTTCGATTTCAGACCAGAAGAGAGTAGCTGTAGCTTTCGCGTCAGTCTTTGGTTCTTGATCAAGCTTTTGGTTGATTTATTTTCCCCCCAACACAGAGTAAAATACAACACAACTCAAACAAAACACGAACACACATTTTCTTTTAAGAGAGAGGGGGACCCATCTTGTGCTGCTCATGAGTGGACTCGAAACAAGGGGGGGGGGTGTACTCATAGTCGTGCATGCCGTAGTCGTTAGACCACTGACCTCGCATCCCTACAAAGCCGGGACGGAGCGGGAGAGGGGGGAAAGAGCGAGAGAGATAGGGGAGCTGTGGGGTGTTTCTTATTCGACACACTCCCCCGTTACCCCTCGTTTCTTACGTAGTAGGGCAGCGGTCGCCGCTGTTTCTTATTGAGACATTTCCTATTGGGAGACCCAGATTGAGCTATTTTCTTATTTTTCGTGGAAAAGTGAGCCTGAATTTCTTTTAAAAATATTTCTTAATTGCGGGCGCTAACTGTATGCAACCAACAGATATCCGTAGCGTAAGCATCAAACCTTATCCTCTTCAATAGTGGCATTACTGTAGTGCCACAATATCGAATAGTGGCATTGCCCTGAATAGTGGCATGATTTTCGCTTGCCACTGCAGTACACGCCACTATATCGGGACCACTACAATACTGCTGTAAAAGTCAGATATGAACAAGCACACCAACACACCGTCTTACCTTGGTAGCAGGCACAATAGAAGCGAGGTCGTGGGCGAGGTAAAGCAACAGCCCGTAGGCCTTTTTTAAGCACCCGTTGCTGTCTTCTGTGTAGCTCAGCTCTCGCACCCACAGGGTCTTGCTGGGCGGGCGGCTTGATTCAACAACACAACAACAAAATGACGTCCGGGTGCCCGCAAACTGGAACGCAATACGCATAGGTATGGGGGTGCGGGATGCGGCGAAACCATGCGGCTGGGGGGCTGCTACATTTTGTTTTCTGCAGTACCCCCGAGAGCGCGCCAGAGAGAGGTACTGTGAGCGAGCGTCGAGGCCGAGAGTTTACACCAGCAGCCTTCGGTGGAGAGGGGAACCCCCTGCTTCTCTCGTGGGCGAGGAGATCAAGGCTCGCTCTCTTCAGGTGATCTCGTTGTTTGGGGTACTGTTGCGGCAGTAGGGTACCAGTGTTGCCACCTTGGCAGGATGGCGTGTGCTGCTCGCTGACGTTGCGTGCATGAGAGGCACACATATGTGCCTGCAAAGCTTGGCACTATAGAGGTCATGGAGTAGCGAAGCATCAATAGCTTGGTTGAATAGAGCCCGATGCTTGGTGTCCTGTCGAGGAAGTGAGAACGGCAACGCTGCATTTTTAATGCACGATTGTGCGTGACGTATTTCACTGGAGCCGCCCGTTCGCACATCGTTTGTGGCTATTGTGGCTGATGTATGCTACAGGCTTGTAGGAGTTCAACTGAGGGGCTGCGGAACGCATGCATACTTGAAAGGTCAAAGTTAAGCCACGACTGGTTATTGGTTAGACGCCACGAAACAATACAGTTCCTTTTGCGGTATGACGTAATGCAGCAGTCGCTGGTGGCAAATCGTGTTGTTGAAGCCATGTTTCCAAACTATGAGGTCTACGAGAAAGGCATCATGTTGTTGAATTGACTCATGAGGGTCCGTCCGACCCGCATGTTCATGCCGACGCTGCAGTCAGAATACTCCATAGCTTGCATGACAAGAGGTTCATGTGTTGGTGTGCGTCAGAAGAACATCAACAGCAGCAGCACCGGGCGTCCCGTCTTAAGGTGCTTGTTCTGGCACAACCGTAGCAGTAGCCTATACTGCTGTTACAGTTGAAGCTTCTTGGCGTACTGCCCCCTCCTTGTGAGGACGGTCGCCACTGGGGAGCAGTTACGCATACAGTTACAAGTAGGGGTCCCCGAACAAGGCGGTGGGCAGCTGATAATGTCCGCCGTATGTATGAGGGGAACCCGCCTTATTTCAAAGTATCAGTCCACTTGTTGTGCCAAGAGCTTTCGGCCGTCGTATGTAGCATGCATCGGGCAACAACCGCCGTGTTCTGACCGCCGTCTGCGGGGACCCCTACATCAAAGGCGGCCGCCCGGATCGGAGAGGTCCTCGGGCGATACCTACGGTGATGAACGCCAAACAGCTTCGTTTTTTTTTGGCACCGTCGTATTCCGTGGCGTTCGGGCGAGCCGACCGGCCGGCCGGTAAACGAGACGGAGGCGGCGCGTCAACCACGCCGGTTGCCACCGTGGCCCTGTATACAAGCGCCGGTGAAATTGCTGGGCACAGACGTGAATCACCGAGTAATTCTGTACATTGAATGGCGCCGTATCGATGCGCCGGGCACATAACGGCGTCGTTGAGGGGCCCTCGCAGCAGATAAACATTTGTGGCCGGGAACCAACGGCATGCACCCGTCGGCCAATGCATGTCTGCTACATCGCAGGCGTCCTTTGGCTGCATATCCTGTCGGAAAATGGAATACATGGCATCATAGTTCTGCCCCACTCTGTTATAGGCGTGACACTTTTTCCAAACATCCCCCCTTGTCCGACGAAAACTTCAATCCGTCGATCCCCAGGGAAAGGAGCGTTGCGGAAATCCCTGGTCTGTCTCACGACAACGACCAGCCGGCCGTCCGCAGCGGCAGCGATGGCATCGTCAGCAGACGGCTCAACAGCGGCAGCAGCACCAGCACCAGCTAGAGATAACCCTGTTGCCCGCAGGAGCTCTTCCGCTCGGTGCAACGAAGGGCGCGGACATCGCGCCAATGATTCTCCACCCTTGGCCGCGGCATGTGGCAACACCAGCGGCGGCGGTGGTGGTGGCGCTAAGCTCGGTGTTGTTCGCGTGGGCCTTAGCCTCCTGGCCATGGGCGACTTCGCCGTAGCGAGCCGCCGCTCCCCCGCGATGCCCTCCGCCGGCACGCCGACGCGCGTGCCTTCGTCCACCGCTGGATTTCATCACCAGGGAGGGGGAAGGGCCGAACACGCCGCCAATCAAATCACCAAGCGTAGGGCAGTGGGGAACCGCGGCAGCGGTGAGTGCTTTGTGGCGCGTGGTGCGGGAATCGGGTTTGTGAGTGCCTCGGGAAGGGGTGGTCTTGTTGCCGAGAGCGGCGAAAGACGGCGAGCGATGAAGACGAAGGCGGTGCTGCGGCGGAGAGGTAGAGTGGCGGTTGCCGCTGTCTCCCCGCTACCGTCGTCCTCTGAATCGACGTCCGTGGCGCTACCGACGCCGATGTCGTCGTCCCCAGACGACCAGCAGCAGCAGCAGCAGCAGCAGCAGCAGCAACTCTCCGATGACCAGCAGCAGCCGCCGCAGCCGGCGTCTCGCGCGGGGATGAGCGCTGGGCTTCCCGCCCCCCCGTTGGCGACACCAGCAGAGCCAACCGCAGCAACGGCGATGAAAGCGACAACACCACCACCTTCTACCCCGGTGACCTTGCCTACCCCTACCAACGGTGCTAGTGCTAGCGGCGCTTCTGGTACTAACGGTGCCGCTACCGGTACTTTCGGCTCTGCAAGCACGAACGGCGCTGCTAGTGCCGTTGGGGCCGCGTCGGGTACTGTGAAAGCGGTGGTGGCGCCGCGGACGGTAAACGGAGTCAAAAGCGTCGTGGCCGCCGGAGGCACGAAAAGCCTCGGGGTTCTTCGACCGGCAGAAATGGGCGGTTCGCGAGCCAGAAGGATTAAGGTTAAGGTGAGAGAGGAAATGGAAGCGGTGCGGGGCCAGAAAGAATGGCGGAGGGAGCGGGGCGTGTTCCGCTTTTTCATAAGGTGTTGAGGACGAGAAGTACGAGAGATTAAGAGAGCGATCAGGATGGGGCGAAGAGCGTTTGTTTTTTGGGTGGGAAAGAACGATGTGGGGGTGAGAGTGGTCAGGCACGAGAAAGGCGGAAGGCGGGGGGGTGATGGAAGGAGACAGACATGAACATGCAAACAAGGTGGATAGAGGCAGAGGCGGAGACGAGATGGACCGGAAACGATCATCACTTGACTCGAGAGTAAAAGAACTGGAAGAGACGCCCGCAGAAAGAGGTTGTTCTTTGGTTGTGTTGGTGGAAGATGCAGGTCTACAACGAGCCACTATCTCTCTCGTGTGCCTCTCGTTCTCGACGTCCTAATCCCGGACCACACAGACCCCCACCCTCTGTTTTACCCGGCGGGGACCCAGGTGTCTGCCAAGTTCTGAGCCCAGACTTGAACATCGCCGCCCCTTACGATTAACGCATAGCCACTTATAGCGTTCTGTGTGCTTGTTGCCGTTTCGAGATTCAGACACACACAAACACGTGCAATTCTCTCCTCTGTTGTTGCTACGGTATTTGTCTTAAGTCCGGGGAGTAGCGCAGACTCGCCCATGACTCTCGTTTACAAGATCCCAGATCGTGGCCTATGGAAGCATTTTGTGTTTCCGCCGCCCTGAGACTGGCGTCTTTTCATTGGTCAGCCGGTTAGCTCGGTCGATGCTAGTAAAAATGACACACACGCGCTCACACTTGTCTGTTACATAGGATCGACTCCTTCTTCAGCCCGAGCGTTCCGCAAGGGCAGCACCCGTCAAGTATCGAGGCTTCCCCTGTCTTTGTGTGACGCATGTCACATCGTGTTTACCTCTCTCCTGCTTGCTCGCTCGCGGGGTGTTTGCTTTCTGGCAGGGGCTGTACGCGCGAGCCCGCAAGATTTTGCGGTCATCATCGCCCTCGGCTTCGGAGACCGCAGCGGCCATTCTCGAAGAGGTGCGTTCGCTCGAGTGCGGCACGGTGTGAGGCCTTCAGTGTCGACCAAACCAGCATACCGGCACTAATCAGAGCCACCGGCTCTGTATTCAAAGAGTGCAGGATGACTCGGTTATACCGTCTGTTCCCGCCGAAAACACTGGCATTGGCAATATCCAACCGGCACTGCTGAGGGGCCCCCACCGTATGGTCGTGTTGGTCGTGATGAAACACTAGGGAACACGTAGCTCACACGGTAATATCCCAAAGGGGATGATGATTATGGCCAAACTTTGTTAATATTCTGACCTTATTTTCGGGATTCCATTCTTATAGCTATAGCTGTGCAGCTCTGGATCGGAGGTTCAGATAGAAGGGAGAACACCCCCGGGAATGAATGGCGTGCTGATGCGGGAGAAATTGTGCTCAGCGTTCGCTCAGCCTGTGTGTTGGAAGTTGTGGTCGTAGAAACAAGGGAGGGGCGTGGCTATAGGGGTATTGCAGGGAGGGTGTTGCTCAAATTCCCCTTCCGTCCCCCGTCCTCCGTGTGTTGTGGTAAAGCACCCCTTTGGTCAGTTGCCCCCCTCCATTTAAGATAAGCATGATTCCTCATTGCCCCCCCCCCCCCGGAAAAGGCTCTCACCGTGGACCCTCAAGACGGACACTCATGGCTGCTGTTGGCGCGCACTCGGGAGGCGATGGGGGACGTCAACGCTGCCTCCGATGTTTTCAAGAGGGTGCGTTCGTTGATGGCGTTGGTAGCGTAAATAGGTTGCCTCTGGTGTTTTGTCTTGCCGTTAGTGTGCCATTTGTTGCTCCCATCTTGGTCGTGTTTTCCTGCTGCTGCCAATTTCGTGGTGGGATCAAACGAAAGAGAAACGATCGCTCGACGTAGCCACGCGGTCGTTTCTTTACGGCGGGGGAAAAGGGCTTGAAATATTACCCTTTTTAGTGGCGGTGCGCTTGGTATTTATTTTAGGTCGTTGCAGAGTAGGTCGGCAGCAGTAAGGTATTGAGCGTCTCCCTGTTTTCTTTCGTTTCTGGGATACGTGTCTCAAGGCCTTCCACTCAATCTCTCTCGCACTCTCCCTCTCTCTCTTTATCTCGATCGGCAGGCGGTAGTGGAATGTCCGGGAAATGCCCACCTGTGGCAATCTTGGGGTATGCTGCAAGCTAAGGTGAGGGATAGAATTTTCCGGGAATTTTCTTGGTGCTTCCTCGCCCCATCAACGATCTGTGTCATGTCGTGGGGAACCCTTTCTCCTTTTTGGACTCTTGAGAATTCAGCTTCGCACAGCAGCCATGCTCCCTGTTCTTCTTCGAAGCCCGGTGATTCTGGTTGTTTGAAGATGCGTTGCTCGTGGAAATACTTCCGGTCTGTGGCCTCCTGTGCATTTTTCACGAAGGGCCGTGTGTTTTGAACCAGCTTGGAAATCAATCGCGCGTGCGTTTATCCTCCTGTCCACCAGCGCGACCTAACCCAACCCCGCGTTCCTCAATCCACCCGATGCTTCGGCGCAGTTTGGAGACTGCGCCAAGGCGCGAATAAGCTTCTCAAACGGTCTTGAAGCGGACCCCGGTAATCCGTTCGTGTGTCACGCGTGGGCTCTGATGGAGCAGCGGGACGGGGACAACGATCGGGCTAGAGAGATCCTCGAGGTGGAGAGGGTGCTGCTGGTTGCCGCCGCTGATGCGAATATCTTCGGTTGCTTTCGTTGCTGATGCTGGTGCTGGCGCTCTTGTCTTTGGACTGTTGTCGTTGTCTTTGTGGCTTTGTGGTTGGTTGTGTTTTTTTCTTCGCTGCTGCCGCTGCTGCGATGCCTTGCCGCTCTGCGTTTGCTCGGTGGTTTCACCGATACAAATGTATTCCAAGAAGCGTAACGCGAGTTAGTTGCTCTGAGTCGCGTTTTAAGGTCGTCTGCCTGTCCCTGGCTAGACTGTACCACAGGGCGCATGCGGTACTCCTCCCCCACGTCCTTTTCGTCGTACTCACACGCATGACATAACGAGGCACCCCTCGCCGCATTTTGTACCCACCAAGATCTATGCTTGTTTGCATGCTGCACACGCATGAATATTCACCCCCCCCCCTCCCTTCCCGACTCAACACAACACAGGGCTCCCGCCAAAGCGTGGCGATTTCCCAAGCCCTCGCGGAGCTACTGGCCACGCACGGCCAAGTGGAGGAAGGGCGGGGGCTGCTGCAGAAGGCCATGGACCGCCTGGAGAAGGCGGCGTCCGCGCGCTCCAAGCGTAGCGGCGGCGGGGGCTCGCCCGACCCGAGCGCCGCGTGGGCTGCTGCCGGCGACCGGCCCAAGAAACGCTCGGCGGAGGAGGCCGAGGATGCCGACCAGGGTGTGACGGCGCTGCTGATGGCATGGGCGAACTTCGAAGAGAGTGTGAGTTTTTTTTTTTTTTTTGTGATCCGGTAACGTTCAACGATGAGTTCCATTTTTGTGGTCCAGTGTTGTTAAAGGATAGCTTTTGTTTTCCAGTGTTGGACGGTAGCGGAGAGCTTCATGAGCGAACTTGGAAGAGGGGGGGGGAGGGGGGGGGGTGCTCATAGTCGTGCATGCCGTAGTCGTCAGATCATTGACCTCGCATCCCTACAAACCCGAAACGGAGCACGCCGGGCTCTCGCCCGACCAGGCTCTCGCCTTACCAAGCGCGACCCGCCGTGAGGTATTCGGCGAGTCGTATGGAGGGTGCGCTGCGTCCTGCTGCAATATTGTAAGGGTGTTCAACTTGGAATAGGGCATGAATTTTTGTGATTGTGTAAAGTTGGGGATTTTTGTTTGCTTTCGCGCCTTGTTTGGTGGGTGGGGCAAGGGAGGAAGGAACCCCTTTTCACGTGGAGGGGGATCTCTCTGATATTGTCAAGCTTTCCAAGAGAAAGGTTGGGGTTTTTTGTTGTATATTTTTCTTAGTCATTACAGTGTTGGTAGTTAAGTGTGTATTGGTTTTAGTTTGTTGGGGTTGAAACGCCTGGACCTTCCGCATGTGTCATCAAAACGAGTGTTCCCACCTCTGCATTTATTCATCGCCCTTCTGAATTTATTAAGACCTTCACCTTGCCTAGCGTACGAATCTCCCCATCTCACCTACAACGCAAGCCTCATTTTGCCCCCCGAAACCAAGCTTGATGTTCTAATCTCCGTTCTCTCTCATTCGACGTTTTTTTTTTTTTTGTCACGCGTGTTTTTTTTTTTTTTTTTGCTCTGCGTGCACTTACTTGGTGCAAACATCATCATGCTGCTGCAGAGGGGAAATGAGAAGCGATCGTTGGAGCTGATGGCGAAAGCCATGGAAAATGAGCCTGACAACGCAAGGGTGCGTGCGAGTCCGCCTTGTGTGCGCACTTTTTGTGTACCGTGTGTCTTGGACGGTGACGAAAGAAGCCGTTCCGCCCGGCATTTTCTGTGCTGACCCTGAAGATTTGAGCCTGCGTGTTTTTCGAGTGTGCATGGCGTTGACCACGCTAGCCGGCTGACCAATGATATTCGATTGTGACTGGAACTATGCATAGAAACGCAGCATTATGCGGAGGTGTACAGATTCTGGTAATAGCCATGCGATGGATACCCTGCACATCGGGTCATCCTTATCGCTGCTGTGTCTACTGTATGCATGGAGGGGCCAACCCATCTCCCGCAGGTGACACAGCTCTCATTGTTTACTGCTCGGGCCGAATCGATGACATCGCCGGCGAGAGGAGCGTGTTTTTTTGTTTTCCCTTGTCCCCCTGTCGAGAGTCGAGAAGAAAACGACTTGCGCCGAAGGGAGGTGGCCGCGTGGGGGTGATAGCCAGACGGACCCCTGTTGATGAGTACAAGAAGGCTGTTGGCTTTTCCTCGTCTGCGCATCTCTTGATTGTTGTACCCCCGCTAGGAGTACCTCCTCCTTCCGGCTCGTGGCATGCCTCCGTTGGCGATGCTCGCGTGTCGTGTCTGCCTCGTGATCATCTAACCAATTTAGCACGCGAGAGTACTCCCCGCATGGTCGATGGTCTAGTAGCTGAGTCATGCGAAACATGAGTTCGCCCCGCCTCCCCCCCCCTCATGGACATGTTGTGTCCCAGGCGCGAGTCGGACGTGCCCGGTTCGAGATGCGCAGGGGGAACATGCGGGATGCGAGGATTTTTCTCAGCGAGGCGGCTAACCTTCCGCAGGAAGACGGGACGCTGTTCAGCATGTGGGCCACCCTCGAGATTAAAGAGGTTAGTTCGCGTATTTTGGTGCGGTTGTGTTGGTATTTGTCCAGTACTCGTCGGGTGGGTTGGTGGTTTGTGTTTTCTTCGTCGAGGTTTGGTTGCGTTCTTGTTTTGTTGTCGTGTCGTTGCTGTGGCTGTTTGCCGTGTTTTCGTGATTTACTGCTGCTATCCGTTGCGGAGACTGTTGTTTTGGTAAGCACTGCATATTGAAAATTCATATTAGTTCATACTTCGTATTATATAGAATCGAAGAAATCCAGGATCAAACCGTTTGATTCCGATCGCAAGACCCCCCCCCCCCCTGAAACAATAATTGTCGGCCCCCGTTGTCAGGGCAACCTCGAGACGGCGTTGAAGATCGCAGAGGCTGCCACGGCTCGGTTCCCGTGGGATAAGTTCCTTCTCCAGACGATGGGCACGGTGAGAAGACTAGTCCCATTTTTGTTGCTGTTGCAGTTGCTGGGGTGTTGTTCGTGGTGTTTTGTGATGATGTTCGGCACGTTTTCACCTCATGATGAGGACACAGTTTCTCGTGTTTTGTTCAAGCGGTGGGTAGCATCGTTGTTTCAATTCGTCGCTGTGGGTGGTAATGCCACCAATTGCTGCGGGGGACTCCCTGGGGCGGTATATTATTGAGTACACCCACGCCCTCGTGTCGACACACGCACACACACCCGCGGCTCGTTTTTGTGGCAGACAAGGCAATCTAGGAGTCTTTTCTCCATATTTCCCTGACAATTCCGATACCGAAGAATGTCCCGCATGTAGAGATCGAAGACAATCGCCGCAGGGGGGATTGTTGTTGTTGTTGTTGATGTTGTCTTCACATTAAAAACCGTTCCGATCTCTCTCTACCCAGTACCTTCGTATGTCCGTGCTGATCCAACACTCGACGCGGTCGATTCCCGTGGTCACAGGTTAACTTACCCTAAAAAGGTACACTCAAATAAACTAGCCCCGAGGGGTCCGCAAGTCAATAGAAATCAACGAGAGATATTCTGGAATCCTCCACTCCCTCTGCGCGCTGTGCGAAGTATCAACTGGGGATGCGCGGCAATGAAACATCGTCCTTACGTTGCGTTCCTCGTGTGCACCATACCCCGGACTGCTACAGTATGCATACGTCGAATATATCCCCGACAGATGTAGACTGGCGCCCACAACAGTACATGCGACGTAACACACAAACACACACACGCGCACGCATATCCCGTTGCATGCTGCGTAGGCCTTCCTCAGCTCACTTTTTCGCAACAAAGCTTTGTTGCGCGTAATTTTTATGCCGATCGATTCTACTTCAAGTTGTGCATCAAATCTTTGCACCGTGGGTGCAAACGCAAACGCGCGCGCACGCTCCCCCATGTGCAGGTGCATGGCAAGCTGGGGCGGTACGAGGAGGCGATCGAGTGCTACCGGCGGAGCATCGCGCTCAGTCCTGCCGCCCCCGCCTATGTGGCCTGGGCGCTGGTAGTGGCCAAGCTGGCTGAGCGGGCCGAGAGAAATGCCTCGAGCAAGAAGGTGCGGGGAGTTGTGTTTTGGGTGGTGGTCCAATAGCTTACGCACGTTTTTCTATGTAAGCAAACGTGCTGGATGAAGTATATAATCGGCTATGTTTGGGTAGAGTCCTAGTTTTTTTTTTTCGTTCTTGCTTTGCTTTCTTTGCGTAGGTGGTCTGGCTGACGGTGGTTGTTCTGCGGGGCAGAAGGCAGCAGCAACAGCAGCAGCAGCAGCAGCAGGAGCGTCGGTAAAACAAGCTTGCAGAAGAGCTCTGATGAACGTGTGTCGGCTTTGTATGAGGTCCTCAGGGGCGCTCCCAGCCTGTTTTTGTGATCGCCGTTGTGCCACTGGCACTGCTGCCGTTGTAACGGCCCCATGGTTGGGGGGAATTCAAGTTATTGCGCCTCATCTTTAGCATGTGTCTTGTCTATCTAGTTGTCTAACCAGTATGCATTTGTCGCCGCCCTCCCACGGTTGGGAGTGAACCAAATTCTTGCGCATTACTCCCTTCACTTTAACCCCCAACGTCTCTCTTGTCCTTGTCTGTCTAACCAGACCGCCGCCGGACCAAAATACGGCGTGGTGGCCGGCGATCCCGTCGTCGAGTACGTCGGCGACGCCAGCGATGACGGCACTATCCTCGGAGAGGCCTCTGATGCTGTCGCGGGAGGCTCAGGGGGGACTGCGGACGAGAACGACGGCGGTGCCGCGGGCGAGGGGGGGGTCTCCCGGACCGAGGAGGAGGAGGGGCCGCCGTCGTACGAAGAAGCAAGGAGGCTTTTCGAGCTGGGGATCTTGGCGGACCCGACGCACGGACCGCTCTACAATGCCTACGGGTGAGAGATGGAAGTGGAACGAACGGCGTTTGTCGAACGACGCCTGTAAGACTGAAAACCCCTACCTTGTACCTTGCAAGCGAAGTGGGCATCGTTTGTTCTTTTTTCGGGGGGGAGGGGAAGGCATTCCAAAAGCATAGGGCTCCATGACGACCGAGAGCAGTTCTTGTCTACGCGCGGGGTCAGCGCTGTCCCACCCCTCCGTGATCGATCTCCTTGCTGTGGTTTCCATTGCGTCGGGCCCCCACCATATGCATGTTTCCGTTTTTTTTTTTTTTTCGCTTGCCGTTGGGTGGCTGAATGTTTTTGTTCGGGATTTCCAGCTCCATGGAGGCCAAGCTGGGCAACGTTGAGCACGCGCGCAACGTCTACAAGCGGGGCATCGCGGCTCGCTGCAGCGGGGCGGTCCACGTTTGGCAGGGCTTCGGGAAGCTTGAGGCGTCGGAGGGCAACAGAGACGCGGCTAGGAAAGTGAGTTGAACGTAGTACAGGGCCTATGGTGTTGTTTATCCCATGACGCGGCTAGGCAGGTGAATCCAACGAGAACAGGATCTACGGTGTTAATTACCACCACGCGGCTAGGGGGGGTTACGTGGAGTTTGTATTATAGCATCTTCCAGGACCTACGGCGTTGGTTAACCATGGAAAGTAAGGGTTTGGCGGCGGAGTTAAATAGTGTCATCTTCCGAACCTACGGTGTTTGTTTAACCACGGAAAGTAAGGGTTCTGCGTGGAATTTGTTCCGTCTTCCAGGACCTACGGTTTTGGTTAACCGTGGACAGTAAGGATTTTTGGTGTGGAATTTGTTCCATCTTCCAGGACCGAGCAACAGTACGGCACGATAGGCGGTCGTGCGTGCCCCGCTTGCGACCAGCTACCTCACTCGTCAGTCGTTGAGCCCCGGTGTGGTTTTGCGGGGCTGCTGTTTACTGTTGAGCACTTTGCGACCACTTGTACGCTGCTTGAGCAATCGGGAACCTGTTGGAAGATCTGTTGGAAATCATGCGCTTGGCGTCTTCGATGGCTACTACGCTTGGCGAGCACGAAAATGGTCACGAAAAATGAGGGCCGCCTTTTTGCGAGAAATTGAGTTTTTTTTTTACGAAATAGAAGAGGGACGGCATTCACAGACCCTATTCGCTAACCCTGACCCAACTTCCCCGATTGCATGCATTTGGAATGTTAACGTGAGAAGAGAATGGCCCTGCGAGTGCTGCTGGCAATGAACATCTGGAAGGACGCACGTGCACAGCGGTCATCACACAGGACCCCGTATGCACCACCAACAAACACGATGCCCCCCCCCAACCCTTTTAACAGATTTTTGCCAGAGGAATCAGGGAGTCGTCGGAGGATGTGAGCTTCCTGTGCCACTCCCTGGGGTCGCTAGAGCTTGCGGCGGATAGGCTAGGGGAAGCGAGGGCGGTGTTCTTGGCGGGGATCGAGAGGTATGGGCACATTCGGCGAGATAGGAGGCGGCGACTACAATAGGACGAAACTGGTCCGCCGTTGGGAAATTCGAAGGAGGCGATGACGAGAGGGCGAAACTGATCCCGCCGTTGAGATTAGCATTGAAGACAAGAGCGACTTATTAATTCATATGCATGCGACGCGTAAGAAACCTGCCTTCAAACTCTAGTACACAGCAGGAGTGACGCTCACCAAAGAAACGTCCTGAGGCTGCTGAATTGGATACTATCGACCTCGTTCTTTTTTTCTCAAGTTTTTGTCCATACGCCCGAGGCTCAGCAGGGGAAACGTATTTTTTGCATGGCCGTTTAAAGATTTGAAAAACGAGCATTCGAACTTCGACGCATAACATGTGATTCATGATGATGGCATCTATGGTGAGTGAACGGCGCGTTTGTTGACCAATAGGAGTCCCGGGATGGTGTGGCTGTTCGTGAGAATGTTTAGCTCCCGGCTAGACAAGAAAAAAGCAAGCTTGTGAATGGCTGGCTGACTCCCTTGCTTTCGACCTGCCAAGCGATCACTACCTCATTCAACATTTTTCTGCAGGGATAGTTGCGGCTGGTTCGCTTCTCTTCTCATGCCTGTATGCCTGTCTTGTGGAACCCCTTTTGGCAGGTACCCGAGCGGATCTCAGCTACTGCTCGGCGCTGGCCTGGCCATTGCGAAAATGGGCGAGCCCGACAACGCTCGCGAGTACTTCAGGAGATCAGTAGAGGTGAAAGAAGGCCTTGTCGCTGGCGTCGTGGGTGACATTGTTTGTTGCGGTTGGGTGCTGCTGTTGGATGCTGTCGCTGCGCCCTTTCCCACCGCCGTGCGTGGTTCTGAACGTCATTGGTCTACAGATACGTCCCACCGTGCGTCTGGTAGGTAATGTGCACGATTTGGTGTATTATGGCAGCATCGACGGCGCTAACCGGCTGGCCACTAGAAAGTCTCAGTGCGGCGGCTCCTTGCTGGAAAACGCTTGTGAAGGACATGTTCTAGAGCCTCGTGAAGGGTGTTTCGGGTTTCGTCGGAAGTGCCCGGGCCGTCTTTTACCCTTCCCGGATTTCTGTAGTTTCTTGTTTGTCCTTACCCTGTGTGGCGCAGCTCGCACACTTGGGCCTTCGTTTTCACCCCTTGCCTGACGCGTGTAATTTGTCATTTGTCCTACACCCCGTGTGGCGCTTCTGCTGTCTCTGATGCTCGCTCACGCTTGTCGACGAAGGCGGATCCTAGTCATGCGCACGCGTGGCAGGCGTGGGGGCTGATGGAGACCCGCGCCGGCAACTTCAAGGCGGCGCGGTCTCTGTGGGAGAGGGGGCTCAAGGCTAACCCCACTCACGGCCCCCTTTGGCAGGTGGGTTGGTGACGGCGCGTAGTGAATCAGTTGTCCTGGCTGATGTTGTTTGTTTCCCATGTCCTCTTTTTGTGAGGCGACGAAACGTGTACATCGAGCGATGGTAAGTTGCCGCGAACCCAGACCAAACACGAAATCCTCCTGTCAATATTGTACGCAAGGTGGGTAACGTCACCAAAGTATTTTACCAAAATGTTGCGTCTCACGCACAAACGGTATGGCAACCTTACCGAAACCGAGGAAACAAGACTCTGCGGTACTCACGACTCTTGACCGCTAACGGTACGTCATTTATATATCCCGTCAGGCGTACGCCGTAATGGAGGAGAAGGTGGGAGAGCCTGAGCGGGCTCGCAAGCTTTTCGAGGCGGGACTGGAGCGCTGTCCGGACCATGTGCAGCTTCACCAGGTGTGTTGTGCTCGTGTTTTTGTTCTTATTAGCATCGACCGCGCTAACCGCCTGACCAATGAAAATACGCATAAATGCGGTTGAAAACACAAAATGCTTCTTGAGGCTACGATCTGGGACCCCGTGAGGAGGCGTCATGGGGGAGGCTACGCTACTTTTCGGCCTAACGACAGATACCTCAGCAATACCAGAAGAAAATTGCACGTGTTTGCCATGGCTGCTACTGCTTTGGACGCGCGTTCGTTTCGGATCGCGTTCGTCGTCCTCCCTTCACTTTCTACCGACACCCTCGTTGCCAATATTCCCCTACTTTGTTTGTGCGTGTTTTGGAAACATTTCACAATTTGTCCATCTTTATCCACAGGTAAGGGTGCAGGATAAACTGGTGATGAGCGTTGTGTCTTTTTTTTCTTCTCTAGATAACCCTCTTCTCGATGCGTGTTTTGCCTTCTTCTAGCAAACCCTCCTCTTGACCGCGTATGTCGTGTCTTCTCTAGCAACGCTTCTGACTGCAGCCACGCGTGTACACGTTCGGCATGAATTGTGTGTCTGACCGGTCGTGTTTAGTTGTGCTATGTAGTCGTGCTGCGGGGGTGAAGTTGTTTAACATCCAGCACATGCTGTGGAGAATTTAACATTTTCCCTCTCAATTATATCGCAGTGTTTAGCCTTTTCCAGACCCCAACAAGTCGAATATCATCCACAAGGTGTAGGAAAGACTTCAACACATCAGCCCCTTCGGAACGGGGTACCATCTCCCACGGGAATCGTAGCATCTCTTTCGACACATGTTGTATTGCTATTATGCTTGGGCGAAGTACACTTTGAAAGTTGTGCTTGAAGCTGCGTCGAGACACACAGGTCCACCCCAGCCTAACCCTTTCCTTGTTTCTCGCTGCGTGGCAGGCGTGGGCGGTGATGGAGGGGATGCTGGGCGACCTGAAGAGAGCCAGGGAGCTGGTGGTGGAAGGGCTTCGGCTGGACCCTCACCACGGAGCTCTTTGGACCGTGTACTCCATAGTAGAGCGCCAGGGAGGATCCGATGTCAAAGCTAGGAAGGTGTGTATTCAGTCGTGCTCCGATAGAAAGAGGGTGGTGTGACAAAGGCCCTTGGCCCTCTTGAATCGCAGCCCCCTCTTATACCGGAATAAGAGGGTACCCGATGACACTATATCGCGGGTGGAGTCCGCGGCAACCGATTTGGACCCTCTTGTATCGGAGCTACGACTGTGGTATTGGCAGGGGTGACATTGCCAGCGGCAGCAGTTGTTCATGTATATCGTGTCCTATGCTGCTGTATCCGAGGTTGAAGCGCCAAATCGAGGCGATCTGGATTGAACGACTGGACGGCTTGTCCTACAAAAAAACGGGGGGAGTCAGAGAGATATGGTTTTGAACACAGAGGGGTTGGGGTTGCGCTTTGGCATCAGGACATGTTGCATACGCTACTCTCTGGGGTACGCTACGCTACTGGGGCAAGAAGCATTGTGGCTCGAAAGGAAAAACAAAGGATGTAGCAACACCAAATCACACGTCTAGCTTTCCACTGACCAGTATGTGCATTCCCTTAGTCGCCCACTGCCATTTGAGCGCTTGAGACATATCCCCAATGCTGTCCTAACCCTTTGGACTCCCCTTCCTCCTCCCATGGTCTTGGTGTTGATTACCCACCGTCCTGTCCCATCTGTCGCGTCTTATCCCATCCCATTTCGTCCCATCCCGCTACATCACTTCACGTCCCGTGGCGCCCCGCCACGCCCCGTCCCGTCCCGTCCTGTCCCATCCCGTCCTGTCCCATCCCGACCCATCCCGTCTCACTAGGTGTTGGAGCTGGGTGTCCGTGCATGCCCGGATCACGGGCCACTTCACCGCTGTTGGGCCCAGATGGAGCACCAGCTGGGGAACACCGCAGAGGCTCGCAGGAGGTTCGAGAGGGGGCTGGAGGCATGCCCGACCTACGCCCGGCTGTACTACGCCTACGCGGACATGGAGGCCGCCATGGTGCGTGTTTGTTTGCGGTTGGTTCCTGTGCCCCGTGTGTGCTGTGTGAAAACAAGATCTCCACAAGTTGTGGCCTAGGGGTTTTGTGTGCAGAAGCTGCCATGTGGCGGAAATGGTCCCTCCCAAATCCAGCAGAGTTGTGCATGGTGGCATATTCTCGAGTCCCCGCCACCGTTGTTGTGGTCGGTCAGCAACTTGAGGTGTGCGTGCGTAGCGGCACTGTTTTATTTATGTCTGTCTCCCTTGTGTGTGCCCGGGTGTAGGCTAGCCCACTGCTAGTTTTTGCGGAGGGGCGATCCTGCTGCCCACGCGGGTTCAACGCACCTCTGTTTGATCATCCTCGCGATACATGTGTCGTGGTTGCGTGCATTGCTCCTTTTTTCTCCTCCTCATTTGTCGCAATAATGTATCTCGCTTTTGGATGGAGAATGGTGATGCACGATAGATACAGCTGCGATGCTCCACCATTACGGGCAGGCCATCTAGTTTCGATATTTGTAACGTTTAGAGAGATTGTCAGCATGCCATAGAATACCAATAGACACGAATAGAATGTTCACGTACTCAGTTTTCGGCGGGACATGCTCGCAACTCGCCCACGTGTGACTCGTTGCTGGCCTATTCTTGAGTCACTACTGTGGTCGTATGATATTTTGTTGGCAATAGATGCGTCCATGCCTTCGAAATTTGATGATATGCACCATGATTTTGGTATGATGTGAGTTATTTTTTGTCTTTCTTTGTTCTTTCATATGTTCGTGCCGGGGTATTGTATGTGTGATTGTGTTTTCATTGTTTTTTCCGTGTTTCCGTGGTGCAGGGCAATACGGTATTCCTGGAGAAGCTGAAAGCGAGAGGGGAGAAAGCCCTCGTGGAGAGCGGGGCAGCGCCGGACAAGATTAAGGAGTTCCAACAGCAGATGGAGGCGTTCAAGGTGAGGGTATTACCGTAGGTTGCATACGCAAAATAGCACCCCCTGGACCCTCCATGCGACTCGCCTAGTACCTCACGGCGCTTCGCGCTTGGTGATGTGAGAGCCTGCCCCGGTGAGAACCCGGCGTGCTCCGGCCCGGCTTTGTATGATACCATGGTAGTGACCGTGAGAATATTGCAGGTAGCGCAGTCAGTGAGGAACTTGCCAGTTGAGAACGTCATGCTCTGTCATTTGTGCTGACGGTTGTGGTCGTCCGGCGAGCTCGCTGAACTCGAACCCCGCTGGCTAAGTGTGGATAGACACGGACACAACAGCGGAAAACACGAGGATGGTGTTGCTGCAATGTTTGTTTCCTTTTTCCTCCGCCGACACCACCAGGCAGATATGAGGCGAAGAGAAAAGGTTTGCCGCACCGCGGTTGAACGCATGCCTTTTTTTGGTGTGATGATGACCCGCGTATGTTTCTTGTTTTTTTTTCTTGTTTTTTTTTTTTGGTTCAGACCTCTTGCTGCACAGCCAACATTCCCACTACAGAGCCCAGCGCCTTACCGCTCTTTTGGTGTCAGCCAACAACTCAGTTCGACCGCATCACCGCAACTCCTTTACCACAATGTTCCGTGCCCGCTCTTCCGTTATTTGCGTGTCTGTTCTCGGCAGAGTTTCGCGCGGTTCGACGCGACCTTCAGCTCGGAGCGGATGGCGTCATCGCTGGACCAATCCTCGCTAGAAGACTTCGACTTCGACTGGTAGACGTAGGCGGCGGCCTCGACAGTTTTCAGAGTTTCGTCGGTCGCGCTGGCCATCTATCTAGTCGTGATGAGCGTCTGCAGTTCGTTTTCAGAGAGACGTCGGGTAGTCGCCGGTCGTGCTGGCCATCTAATCATGATTAGCGTCTGTTCTCTCCACAAGGCGGCGTCATTCTAGTTTTCCAGACATGGAGGGGTTCTTGTGTTTGGCCGTCGGCAGGTGCGTTTTCTTCGACGTCGCGAAACGAGGACCACTCCGGAGCTTCCTGCCTGCTACTGCTGCCGTTAGTGCGCGCAGAGACGGGAGCGGTGTGTTTGAGCAGGCGAAAATATGCGACGAGAGACTAAAAGTTCGTCTTTTGACACGGTACGCATGCGTGTGGCAGCGGGTAAGGTTGCGTTCCACACGGCTCACAGCACTGCCAACCGTTGTGCGCAGCAATTGCCGGTGTTTAGATCATGCTGATATTACTAGGGTTGGGGGAGAGCGTGCCCGGGCTGTGGGATGTCAATCGCTTGGCAGGCGGTTGCTTGGCGGGCGGTGTTGCCTGTGTTTCTTCGTATTGGTGCATGGCTGGGTATACCCGAAAAATCGGGGGTATTTTTAGATCCTGGAGGGTTTGGTAGAGAAGGGTTGGGGGCGGCGGGGAGGATTTCGAATCGGTCGCGGTGGAGCAGACGGGCGCTCTTCTGTCTGAGGAGTGATCCTGCGAGGGAGAGATTCACCGCAGAGAGGAGCGGATGCGCTAAGCCACAGAGATGAGGGGGTGATGCGCTATTTTGTTGCTCGTTCACACGATGTCGGCTTCACCTGTTCGCTTTGTCGAGAAATCATTCGTGTGACTTGCTTGCTTGCGTAAGGGTACGGCGTCATGGGTTGTGTAGCATCCGACGCGCGTGGTGCATGGTTATGGTGCATGTGGATCCGCTGACGTTGTCTGGGTGTGTGAACGGCGGCTCTCGCAGAGCACGAAAGATTGGGTTGATGTAGTACTGCATGGGAATAGTTTTTCTTGGAGAAATACAACGTGGGTCTTGAAATGGGTGTGATGATCTATCTGAACGGTGAGTGAGGTGATCGGACCAAGGGCTCTATCGTTAGTCCCATGGTGTCGTTATATCTGGCTGCTGTGTTGGTGGCCTTCGAATGGTTTCGTCATCAACAGAAATGTGGCGAAGACAGTTCGTTGCTTTCGAAAAAGCTCGCCGAGTCTTGCGGCCAATTTTGATGACGGAAAGCCAACTTTGTCCCCAGAGCAAAGTTCAGCTAGCTGTGGGTGCGGCGAGCCTCATGCTGGATTGAGCTCAGTGCAGACCAGAGACCTGACCACGCGCGAAGCACAGCCCGCCTACATGCTGATGATGATTCTGATGTGTCTGGCTTGACAAAACCACAGCACAGCTCGCATCTGACTTGTTACCAAGGATAGAAGGATAGACTTCCAACTGCTGAGAGTCCTGACAACTGACAACGATCAGACCAGATCGTGACTTTCGCTACGAGGCTCTCCGGATCACTCATACTCATGCCGAGTAAGGGCTGTTGTGTGGGCAATGCCATCTGCTGGACGTGGAACATTCAGCTCACCCGATGAAAAATTTCGAGCCTGTCTGTAGCGAGGCGGGAAAGACATAGCATACAGACTGATGATCGGGTACGCAGACCGCATGCCTTGCCAGCGGCTTCCCGCCCTTTTTTTTTGTGCCGAAGACGGCGGACAGCAGTGTAAGCTACGTAAGAGCTCAGCAGTAGGTGCAGATCGTGCCACAGAGACCGTTAACGCCAAACGGGCGCTTCTGGCCTACAGAGTCGTCACGGGAGTCTTGGCGTCTTCCTGGAGAACGACCGGTGGGGTGGAGTCGAAAACAACGGAAATAACAAAGAACAGAGACCACTTGACCAGACGATGCATGCAGTGCATCTGGAGCCCCTTGCATATTATTAGAAAGCAGTCCCACTGTCAACGAAAGGCACCAAACGGTTGAGGAACCTCTACCCTTGTCTACCCTTGTCTACCCTCCAAGAAATAATCTTAGAATGATGAGTGCGCTTGGCTATTTCCCGCTTTGCTCATAGAATGAAAACCCTATACATGTATAGGCCACGCAACGGCCCGAAGGCGGCACAACGTCCCGAACAAGAAGCCGACTGCTGTTTGGTGGATAAATTTCTTAGAAAACGTTGGCGGTGTACGAACGTCCCCGATCACGCATTGCCCAATAGCCGCCCCCACACCCCCACGCGCCCCGTCCATCGCACACCTTCCCCTCTCTCCCACACTCACATCATCCCAAGATCAGCCCCACCCATCTGCCCCAAGTGATCCTACTCCCATCGCCCTATCGACCGTCTCGTTTCATCAACGTGATCCGGAGAACGTGAGATGGTTGGGTCTACTGCGGGTAGCTTACTAAGATAATATCATGCACGTGTAAGATATAACAGGGTCGTCCGTCGTTGCTCCCCTATTGTGCGTTCTGTTTGAGGGCAGTGCGTGGGCACACCTGCTGCTGTAACCCTTCTTGCTGAGCCAATATGTTCGTACGTGCGTTGCCAACACGCCATAGGGCATGTTTGCCTTGCTGCTGTCCGGGGGCAAACGAGGACATGTAGTCTGTGTAGAGAATGTCGCCACAGTAGTGCAGGGACAGTTGGTTGCGAAACGAGGAGAACCTGCACCCCCCTCACGCCTTGCCCACTTCATGCCACCGGCTACACTGCATGCAGCAATTCGCCTGATGTAGTAAAAGTCTGTAAGCTAGCATGCTTCTTCATTCCGTCGCCGTGTTGTCACCAAAAGAAAAAACGGCGAAAAAATATGTCAGACCCGTTGGAGACCGCGATGTCCATCACATCTGTACTGTACACAGAATGGTTTTCTCATCCATCTGCGATTTGGCTCTCTCAATGGATGGTGGAGAGACACACAGGCATGGCGGTCTGCTCATTAGAAAACTACCTTTACTTACTGTAACTAAAGGTTTGTTCTGTGATGCTTTCTGATGGCTCCACTCGCACCGCTGCCGTCTTCTCGCGTTCGAACACCCGGGCTATTGTAACTGCTATGTGCATAGTCTACGTGCACCCGAGAAGATCCGAAAGAAGATCGAAAGGATACGAGAGATGGCAAACGTCAGTGCAACGGTCATTCAGTGTCAGCCTGGAGGCGAGGAGGTTCCGCCGAATACGGTACGTTCCCGCCGTAGCGGACTTGGGGCAGTCTGTCAGGCAGTTGAGTTTCTTCTGTGGTAGACTATTATTGTAGATGGCCCAGAGAATGGAGCCCCAAGCGCACGCACGAACACGTGCGTGGTGATGACAGTATTTCCCTGGTCGCAGACTGACTGGTTGCGGGACAACATTCATCCAGGGCCCCACCAGAGTTGGTCTGGCTTCGACCTGTAGGCTGTTCTACTGTTGGCGGTACTCCGTTGTTAATGCGGCGTCTCCGTGTAGACCTCCGTGGTTGCCAACAGCCTGGATTCTACACAATAGGGGGTGCAGTGTGCGATTTTTGAGGGGGACCTCATTGATTACCGTACTCTTATTTAGGAGCGCTTGAGCGCGCGAACATGTCTCCCCCTGGGTGTGAAGTGTACTGTACCATTGACCTGTACACGGTGGCGCGTACTGTACCGCAACATATGAACAGCAGGAAGTACACAGCAGCAATAACGAATGATACTTCCCGCGTGGTGCGGGCACACAAGCGAAGGGAGATGCACATGATTTTACCGCGATAATAATTAAGTCTCGAAAATTAAACAAAATGTAACAACTCATTCGATCGTTCTGTATTTATTTGTTGTCTCCGCTTCACCTCGCTTCCACGCAATAGGTTCCTGCCGGTGGTGTTCCTCCCGTGGAAGGTACTGAGGCCGAAGGTAAGGATGAACTCTTCTTGTCGGTTCTATCCAACAATTGGCTGGGCGATCTCCCATACAATTTGACAAATGTGTCCCGCTTCCACGGAAGAAGTGGTATCAGCTTCCATCTACAAAACTTCCATGGAAGCTGATACCACTTCCTCCATGGAGCTGATACCACTTCCTCCATGGAAGCTACACGTTTTGCATTTCCATGAAAGCACAAAACGTGTCTTCCATAGAAGGCGAGAATCACTTCCATAGCACTAAAGATCTTACATGTGGACGTGCCACTTCAATGAAAGTCAACTTCCACGGACGGCCCATGGGTTTCCCATGGCAGTCAAACCTTAGGCTTTCGTGGAAGCTATTCAAAACAGGTTTGGGGCAGCTTCCATAGAAGTATTCAGCCTCGGGTTAGCTTCCATGATCTTTTGGGGTAAGCGTTAGGGTTGGGGTAGGGAAGCTGGAATGACGGAATAACCACGTGTCCAGACGCTGCGGTGGAAGTTGCTTTCGGTTAGGGTTAGGGTTAGGGTAGGGAAGCTGGAATGACCGCATGTCCAGAGAAGTTGCTCTCATGGAAGTTTTCGTGCTGCCATGGAAATAATAGCCGAGACTCTGTCCAGCGACGAGCTTCCATGGAATTACACTACTTTCATGGAAGCTCATCGTCGCGCTTCTGTGGAAGTCCGAAATGCGACTTCCATGGAAGCAACGAGCGGTTAATATTGGATGCTTCCATGGAAGCGGATCGACTTCCATGGAGGAAGTGGATTAACTTCCATGGGAGGTGTTTATCGCTTCCATGGAAGCATCATGGAACCTAGAACCCAATACAGACTAACAGATTCCTTGGAAGTCAGAATGACTTCCATATGTGACTTCCACGGAAGATGGAAGCTTACTCCGATTGTCAAACAGTGTAGGGTACCCGCTTAGTATCTGTCTCAACGCGGAATTTCGTCGCTTTTCCAACATAGCGTTTGACAGCATGGATACGATATCCTTCGGTACTCTGGCACAGACAATACTCTTCTCGACTGCATGTTTCCACGAAAACCTCTTGTGATCGGCAAGCACTGGTAGGTTGGGCCCTATCCCGAAATGTAGCAATAAGGGATCATTTTTCACAAGTCTGTTCAACCTGACACAAAATTTACGTTCACCTGTCGTGCTTGCCCCCGCTCTTCTCGTAAAACCCGTCACCAGACGCAGGTTGCTGCGTGTGCTGCCGGAAGGTAGGACACGCGTTTGGGGCTTTGGCCAACTGCCTCCTGGGGTCCTACCTCTGTGTGACGGAGTGTTACTACTGCAGAAAATACGACCCTTTGAGCTACTGCCTCACTGCGTGTTGTTGCCCGGAAACGAGCGGTGCTACGACGGAAAAAAAAACGGCAGCCAAAGTGGCAACTGAGCCAAAAGAATACTACCGTGCTACGACCGGGAGTGAACAGTATTCGGCAAATGCTAGGGACCCGATTCCTGCTTATGTTGGCTGATAGCCCCTACAGCTTCAACCCCCAACAGAAGGCTCTTGTACATGCAGCTAGGCCGATCCTCGAAAACAGTGCAGTGAGTCATTCATGAGTGAACCACTGGTACTTTCAGAATCCTGCGTATCAAAGTTACCCGATGGTGTCATGATGGGTTGACATTAAGATCCGTTGCGTCGTGGTGTAGCTTGAAAAATCGGGTGTGCCCTCTTTCAGTTTTGTATGCATAGCTTGAGATGAAAGGGCTAAGCGCTGTCGTAGAACGGCTCGTTCGAAGAGCCGAGTGAAGTGATTGATGTGTAGGGAGAATTGATTTGTTTTTGTCGATGGAATGGTGTGTTGCTTTTTTCGTTGTCCTGTCGTCTGCGTTTGCCCGTGTTGTCATGCTGTCTTGACATTAAGAACCGTTGCGTGGTGGTGTAGATCGAAAATTGGGTGTACCTCTGCCGGCGTTGTAACCTGAGATGGAGGAGATAACCGCTGTCGCTGCGCGACTCGTTCGAAGAGACGAGTGAAGTGATTTGAGTATTGTCGGGAGAGCTGTTTTGTTAGTGTCGATGGAATGATCGGTTGTTTTTTTGTCCTGTCGTTCGCTGTTTTGTCCTGTCGTTCGCCTCGTAGATGGTGTGAGGTGAAGCGAGCAAATGGTGAAAAGTGAAGTGATCGTGTGTACTGTAGCTGTTGCTGGAAATTTTATAAAATCAGCCTTCGTTTATGCGAATATTAATGTCTTGTTGGAGGGTATCAATACTGAAGCCTGCTGTCACTCGATGGTGAACATTTGGACGTATGGTTACGAGCGGTGGTAAGAACTAACAGTGAATTCGTTCATGCTTGGTGTGAAAAGCCGAGATTGTTCTCTTTCCTTTGGATGGCGTCCAGTCTGCAAGAAGACAAGTTCGATATTTATTTGTGCAAAGAACGCTGCACGTTGCAGTCCGAGTCTTCCAAGCAGGCATTAATTCGCTCTTGTCTTCCAGCATGTTTGCTCGATCTCAAGGTTCTAATCAATGTGCTGGTCACAAGCGGAAATAAATATCGACCTCTGGCCCAAGCGCGAGGCAACGGGTAAATTCGTTATTTTAAATAACATATATCTTGTGAAATTATAACGAAAAATACTGAATTGGGCTGCTTGAAAGACGCACGCCGGCTTGTTGCCGGAGTCACGCCAGCAACACCTGTTCGACAGACTACCAGGCACATGATGATATTCCGTTCGGCCGCCCTGCTCGAAAATTATGAACACCTTTGCGCATTGCTCACCAATGGATACGAGTGCGGCTTCATTTACGCCACAAGAAAACAGGCGCAACGGTAACACGCACACTTCCATCACAAGCCAGAAACACAAGTTGAGGACAAAGCATATCACAGGCAGCACATATGATGTTCCTTTCGGCACCCATGCTCGAAAATTCACACCTTTGCGCATGGGTCGTCAATGAGTACGGGTCCGGACCGGAACACAAACAGGTGTCACCAACAACGCCAAAAATCGTTTTCACGATGGATACACGGGGGCGCTTTTTTTGTTGATGGCTTACAAAGTGACGGACAGCGTATAAGCTACCAAAGTTCGGCGGGTAGGTGCTGATCGGCCACAAGAGACCGTTTTTCGCTGAAATGGGCGCTTCTGGCTAACAAGAGCGAGTCTTCCTGGAGGGTCTTTCCGTCTTCACATACATATGAGACATAGTCTAGACCGACACGACACAGCAGAATGCATTAGTCCTAAACCTGGACCCACTCGCATACGGCAACCCCACCGTAAAATATTTTTAGCGTAACCTCTATCCTTGCAGCAATAGTCCCAGAATGATAAGAAAGCTTGGTTATTTTACCCGCTGATACGTTTCTTTGTACAGAAATGATCACCCGCGAGGCAATCACTCAACGACCCGAAGGTGGCACAACGTCCCGAACAAGCATCGCCTGGTTGTCTGGTGGAGAAATTTTCCTGGAAAATGTTGGCGGTGTACAATCAATCGTCGCCCGATCACGCAATACCCAACAAGCTCCCCGCGCCCCCGCCCTCCGCACAACTTCCCCTCTCTCCCACTCTCACATCATCCCAAGATCAGCACCACCCCCATCTGTACTTCCATCGCCCATCGCGCATCTCGTTTCGTTGGCGTGATCCGGAGAACGCAAGTCAAAGTGAGAATGGTTGCGTCTGCTGCACATATGCATACAGTAGCAGCTTCGAAGATATGCATGAGAAAGATATTACACGGACCCCTACACTGCGGTAGATACTAGACTACGGTCGTTCGTCATTGCTCCCCTGTTATGCGTTCTGTTTGAGGGGAGTGCGTTGGCACACCTGCTGCTGAAGCCTTCTTGCTTAGCCAACACGTTCCCACCTCCGTCGCCAACACGCCATAGAGCATGTTTGCCTTGCTGTCGTCCGGGGACAAACCAGGATAGACAAGTCGAGTGGAGGATATCGGTCGTTCGACGTGCACCACCATCACCACCAGTGCATGCATCAAAGTGCTCAACATTGAGAGAGTTGGTTGCGAAACGAGGAGAACCTGCACCCCCCCCCCCATGCCTGGCCTTGCGACCAGCTACTGCATGCAGCCATTCACCTGGTAACATAGAGTCTATGTACAATCTAGCATGCTTTTTCATTCCGTCGCATTCCGTCGCCGTCGTGTTTCATTATCGCCAAAAGAAAAAACCGCCACAAAATGTCGGAAACCTAGATGTCTACATATCACATCTGCACAGAATGATTGTCTCATCCATCTGCGGTTCGGCTCTCAGTGGATGGTGAAGGTGAAGATAATCGCGGAACTAGACCATCCGACTAGTCAGCGCTGACTAGTCGGATGGTCTAGTTCCGCGATTAAAAGATATGCGCTGAGCTCGTTAGCACCCGGCCGGATCACATGGGCTTGAGGCTATTAGAAGCTTAATCACTGGGATTGAGCGTAGAGATCTCCGGGGAAGAACCCCTCGCCAAACGCTGCTGTTCTGTCAATGGTAATTCTACGCAACGAAAAGTGATCCGGCCGGTATTCGAACTTCGTGCGGGAATCCTTTAATCGCGGAACTAGACCATTCGGCTAGTCAGCGCTGACTAAGTGGTCTAATGGTCAAAGCGTTCTTACACAAGGTTCCACGCACGGGTTCGAATCCCAATCGGTCCACATACACAAGAATCACCATTTGTTTACCAAACAGCGACGTCTGGCGAGTTGTCCGTCCCCGGAGATCTCTACGCTCAATTCCAGTGATTAAGCTTCTAACAGCCTCAAGCCCATGTGATCCGGCCGGGTGCTAACGAGCTCAGCGCATATCTTTTAATCGCGGAACTAGACCATCCGACTAGTCAGCGCTGACTAAGTCGGATGGTCTAGTTCCGCGATTAGAAGAGACACAAGCGTAGCGGTCTTCTCATTTGAAATCTACTTGAATTACTCTATGTAGTGAACATGATTGTCTTTGATGGCTCCACTCACACCGCTGCCGTCTTCTCGCGATTGAACATCTTGTGTAACCATGGCCCGGGCTATTGTAACTCAATGCGAACTTGCAATGATATGCCGTTTGGCGAAGTTCTAGGTTGAAGTTCCTACCGTGGGCAGTTCGTGGGCAGTTCACAGCTCATGGGCAGTCCATGAAGTGCCCATGGGAGGCCCATGGGCGGTTTATCAAAACTTTCAGTAGTGTGGGAGATTGGGCGAACCAGGGGGAGACATCACGGTACACAATGCCGATCAATATCGCCACGTAGGTAGCACGGCCTGCCCTCTCCGATTGTTTCAAGTGAGCTAAGATATACTGATCGGGGGTAACATTCGACGAGGTTGCTCGACTCCCCCGCAGCGAAAACAAAATCCTGTGGGTACGCGTCATCTGGTTTCACGCAATGTTGTCAAGGAGAAACAGACGAGGTGTCGTGCTCTATCTCCCACAGAACACCCGCCGCCCGATTCAGTGTTCGACTGCGTTCTGTGCATAAGATCGATGATACGGAGTTTAGAATAATCAGACCACACCGCCGACAAGTTCCGCATCACACAGGGTACGAAACTCGTCGACTCCAAAGAAACGTGGATCACGTGATCTCTCTCGTTGAATATTTCAACTTCAATCCGGCTCTTGTTTATCAAGAGTCTCGGGAGGAGAGAAACAGATGTACGCGCGCAATGTTCTGACTCATGCTGGCCCACCACACCGCTACTACATGAACAGAAGACAAAAGGGCACGACGCGGCAGCGGTGCATTGTACATGTATCGCTAGGTTCGATGCGCGAGCTTTTTATTCCTCAAGTCGTGTCGTGTAGTCTAGCCAAGTAGCAAAGTTGTTTTCTGTGACCCGTTGACGCTTGTTGTACGTTCGTTCCTGGTCATGTGGTGATATTTGTTCATTTTTCTTTGGCCCGCCATCGCTTCTCGTGTGTTTTCCCTCAACGAGCGGGCCGTCTACATAGATAGATCCCCAACCAAATGCAAACCATGTTCAGCTCCGCACTATGTACCTAGAGAAGAAGTCAATCTGCGTACGAGTGTTGCACCCGCTTTGTATTGTTCCCCCCCTCCAGCCCCCTTGCGCATTCATTGTATTCAAGTGACTGCCAATGGTGTTTGCACGGCCCTTTTCTATGCATATGTTCTACTGTAGGGCGCTTGCTTACCCTGCCGTATGGCTTTTCGGCGTTCCGTCATCACAACTGATTTTTTCGTGAAGTTTTTTCAGGGGGAACGAACAGGGGTAAGCGATTCTCGACGTCACATCGCACAAAGCTCATCATCCCCAAACGATCAATGCGCGCGGGCATCTCACAATTTTTCTGTCCTTCCCCCGCCCGCGATGTCTCCGCCGCTGCTTCGCTACAAGTCAGGCTTCGCCCCAACCAGAACGATCAACAACAACAACGCCATGACTTCCGTGTGCAAGTCCGACCTCTCCGGCCTGCCCACCTTCAACGTCGCTGGCGGTCGCCCTGACGAGCGCTTTGGTACTAGGGGGTCCTTCACCCGCGGCGTGCGCATCATGTCCGGTGGCCATACTCGCGACGTACCGCGTGAGGCCGAGGTCGATCACGGCAAGGTGCTCTTCGTGTCCGCCGTACACAAGCCGGACCTCTCCGCCGAGGCCCGCACCAACGCCGTCCGCCCCACGGAGCGCCTCGGAACCCGAGGCCGCTTCACGCCGGGAGGACGTCGCTGGGTCGGTGGCAAGCCTCGCGACGTACCGCTCGAGGCCGAGGTTGATCACGGCAAGGTGCTCTTCGTGTCCGCCGTGCACAAGCCGGACCTCTCCGCCGAGGCCCGTACCAACGCCATCCGCCCTAAAGAGCGCCTCGGCTCCCGGGGCCGTTTCACCGCGGGCGTCCGTGGCTGGGTCGGTGGGAAGCCTCGCGACGTGCCGCTCCCGCGCCTGCGCGACCCGGGTACCGTTCTCTTCGAGTCCGCCTCGGAGCGCAGCAGGCCCTCCATGTCCTTCTCCGGCGAGACCAACGTATCGGGCGGCAGGGAGGACGAGCGTCACGGGAGGCTCGGGTCGTTCGAGCACGGGGTCGTCGAGGCTCGGGGAGGGCCGCTGCAGGTTCAGGCGGCGTTCGCGAGCGAGGTAGAACTGCTTTGGCACGAGGGCGGGCAGAAGGAGAACAAGTACCGCCGCTGTGGGCCCAGCCACTTCGTCGCCGGCGTGTCTATCCTATCCGGCGGCATGCCGGTCTACTGAGAGCAAAGGAAAGCTGGTGCTACGGTAACGAGCGTTTGAGACGCTTGTCATGCTTTCGGCCTCATGTGTGCTTGGTCGTTCACCGAAGTTGCTATTTGTTGGTACTTCTGTAGCGTGTTTGGTCTTCCACCGGTACCAGCGCGAATTTTCAGTATATTTCGTTGTTGAGATAGGCTGGCACTGATGAGAAGGTTGCTATCCTTTTCTTCGGCGGCGGGGTTGTGGTTCTGTTTTGCTTGCCTCGTACCGCCGGGCAAGTTTAGAAGTGCATATGTACGTGCAACAAAAAGGTGTTTTCAAATCACGGTAGTACTACATGTAGCTGCTCCTCGTTGCCTGGGGTCATACGTTCTACATGTACAATACGACTTGGATCATCGGCTTCAATGAATATTGTTTTGTGGCTTGTTCGTGAGGGGCATTGGAGAGGCAGAACAAGTAAAGAAGCATGTGGTGTTTTAGTTGATAGAAATAGTAACAGTAGGGGATGCGAGGGGCACTGTTGAGGATGCGGTGCTTCACATCCATCATCCTACGCTCAATTGAATACTTAAGACTACAGTACATGAATGTCTTGTTGTGTGGGAGGGTGATGATTAGTGATGTCCTCTGTTTGGTATGAAAAGTCGTTGGCGTCTCAAGGGGAACGAAAACGGTGTTCGTCCGTGTTATCACTCCCCCCAAAATAGTCTAACCGTTAGGGCGTGCAAAACATGACTACCACCCTCCTCAACCCCCTTCGGCACGGAATCCAAATGGAGCAGGGTTGGGCGAGTGGTGTTGTCGCCGCTAAGGCTTTGGTGTGGTCGTATCGGTGTCTGTTGCAGTGGTCAATGGGGTTACGCTGGTCGGTTTTGACGTATCGTCCGGAGTGGCTGAAAGAGTGAAAAGTGAATTCCATCACGCGTGGTGTGAAATGACGAAGTTATTCTCTTTCCTTTGGGTGGCCTCCGGTCTCCCAAGATGGCTTCCAAGCTCACGAGCCTCACATCAATTTCCTCTTTTCTTCCCGCATGCTTCCTCAATCTCTCGGTTGAAATCGTTGTGCTGTTCAGTAGCAGAAATGACGACCTCTGATCCAAGGCACGGTCGGGGGGTAAATTCGTGTGTTTACATATTTTTCTGTAGTGAATGGAGCAATTGCTGCTGTGGGATTAATGCAAAGCAACCACGTTGAGCTTGTGAAAAAACGCGCAACCCGCTTGTTTCAGAGTCGCGCCAGCAACGCCAGTTCCACCGGCTATCAGGCACATGATGATACTCCTTTCGGTCACCCTGCTCGGAATGAATGCCCTTGCGCACTCCTCTCACCAAAGGTTATGAGTCCGAACCGGCTTCGCTCGCGCCACAAGAAAACAGGTCGCAACTGCATCATGCAGATTTCCATTTAACAAGCCAGAAGCACAGGTCGAGGTACGAAGAAAGTCACAGGCGGCAGATATGATGTTCCTTTCGGCATCCATGCTCGCAAATTCACACCCTTGCGCACGGCTCATCCAAGAGTAGGGGCCCGGACCGAAACACAGACAGGCTTCGCCAAAGAACACTTTTGAATGGTTCTACGTACATGTACACGCACTCAGAACAAGCCAGGATAACGAGTCAAGCCCATCGGACAGGAGGGCCATTCGCGAGGGGTGAGTGTGTCTCGATGCAAGGCAACAGCTGTCGCAGAAAGCGCTTTGAGCATACATAACACGCATGCATCAGTGAAGCAGATCCATCCGTGGTTGCCAGTATTCCCCAGGTGGTACCGTGTTGCTCATGGCCTATGTAGCAAGGGCCGCAGTTCCCAAACACACAAACCCTCTTCGTAAGCGCAAACCCTAACCCACTAGGTTCTGGGCTTCAGCCCTAAAATGGACACATGGGACACCCGCGAGGTCATCACGTAACGGCCCGAAGGCGGCATAACGTCCCGAACAAGCAACCTGCTGTCTGGCGGAGACATTTTCTTGGAAAGTGTTCACGGTGTACAAACGTCGCCGATCACGCATTACCCAACAGCCCCCAACAGCCCCCCGCGCACTCGTTCGACGCATACCTTCCCCTCTCTCCCACACTCACAGCATCCCAAGATCAGCAGCACCCATCTGCCCAAGTTAACCTACAGTACCTATAGCGCATCTCGTTTCATCGGCGTGGTTCGGCGAACGCGAGTCCAGGTTAGACGGTTGGCGTTTGCTGCAGATAGGTTCGAAGATTTATATTGCGACAGATAGCATGTGAAAGATATTTCTGTAGACGGCCGTCCGTCGTTGCTCCCCTGTTATTCGTTCTGTTGCGGGTTGCAGTGCGTGGGCACACCTGGTTATGTAACCCTTCTTGCTGATCCAATAGGATTCTACGTGCGTGGCCAACACGCCGTAGGGCATGTGTGTGCTATGCTATTGTCCGGGGGCTACAGAGGATTGCATGATTTCTCATGCTCCACCAAGTTGCTGCATCGGTAGTGCTCCAACAGAGCGCAGGGCTGGTTGCGACACGAGGAAAACCTGCACCCCCCCCCGCCCGTCACGTTGTATGCGACCAACTGCTACCGCGATGCGCCTGATGGAAGTCTAGACATGCTTCATCATCCCATCGTCGTGTTTGTCACGCCATACAATATAAAGTGTCAGACCCGTCAACCCGTTGGAGACGGCGATGTCCATCACATTTGCACACAGAACGATTGTCTCATCCATCTGCGATTGGGCTCTCAATGGATGAAGAGGTAGACTGCCTGGCGGTCTTCTCATTTTAAGACTATTATTACGACGTGGCTACTTATGCTTTCTGGTGGTTCCACTCGAACCGCCGCCGCCTTCTCGCGTTCGAATATATCACGTAACCATGCCCTATTGAAACTGGTCCACGCCCATTTGCATACATATGCATACGTTCAGGTGATTATTGAAGATTCGGGGAAGATCGAAAAGATACGAGAGATGGCACACGTCAGTGCAACGGTCATTCTGTACCAGCCTGGGTGCGAGGAGATCCCGCCACAGACGGTGCGCTCCTGCCGTAGCGGACTTTGGCAGTCTTGTCAGGTAGTTGGTTGTCTCCCATGAAATACGTTCCTCGTGGTATCTAGAGTAGATGCCTAAGAGAATGGAGGCCCCAGTGCGCACGAGTATATTATCGTCTTCGTGATGACAATCTTGTTGCAGGACGGCAGGCAGGGCCTCGCCAGATTTAGTCTGTCTTCAAACTGTCGAACAATCTGTTGTGGATGGTTCTCCATTGTTGCTGGGTCTCCGTGTAGACCTTCGCGGTGGCAAGTAGGCTGGATTCTACAGTAGACTAATGGCCTAAATGCGATTGTTGAACAAGACCTGATTACGGTATTTTCTCAGGAGCGGTGCTTGACTCCTTGCATGACAACACGTCTCCCCCTGCGTGTGAGGTGTACCGCCGTTCAACCTGTGTAAACGGTGGAGTGTCTGTACCGTATTTGACACTTCCTCCGTGGCGCGGGCGCACAGGCAAAAAAAGAAGATGTATGTACATACAACGAACAGCGGAAAGTTCGACGTTTAAGATCCTCTCCACCGCGATCGCTCTTGTGTTCGTCGTCTCATCTCACACCCTGCGCCCAACACTACATAGGTTCCCGGTGGTGTTCCTCCCGTAGAAGGCGCCGAGGCCGGAGGTAAGGAGAACGCATTGGCACTTTCCAGTAATTGGTGTTCTTGTCTCAACTGGAATTCCATGAAATTTCGCTGCGTTCCCTTGCGTGTTCTTGTGGGGCTTGTACATTTTCGTACTTTTTCATGAAAAGTTTCATGGAAGTCCATGGAATTCCATGAAACTTTTCACGGCATGTCATGAACGTTCATGACATGTTTCATGAACGCCCATGAACGTTCATGAAAAAGAATGTCATGAGTCCATGGAATGTCATGAAATATTTCATGAAAGACCATGGACGTCCATGAAACATTCCATGGACGTTCATGAAATGTTTCATGAAAGCCCATGGACGTCCATGAAACATTTCATGAACATCCATGAACGTTCATGAAAAGTTTAATGAAAGCCCATGGACATCCATGAAATGTTTCATGAACGCCCAATCTGGCCCTTGCTGCTTCTAGCACTGCACGAAAGGGAACACAGTCTCGCAAATCTACTCGTAGCGTTCGTCTTCTTACGTTTGACTTGACCGATAGGCTACACGGTCGACTGGCGGGCGAGCGGCTGCTCCTCGATTCTCGTGGGGGTATGCAAGAGAACATTGCGAAGACGACCCTGTATTGTATGGCGTGTCTGCCATCTCTCTGCGATCTCCACAGCTACTCAGCGCCAGCGATAATGCAAACCATGCGAGGGCGGGACGCCGAAGCGTCGACGCGTCGGCGGAAAAACCGAGGATACATGGGGATGTGTCCCCGCCCCCCCCAAAATTGAACAAAATTACCCCGATTTTCGATTATTATGTAGAGTACAGAAGTAGGCCTACCTAACTAACTGATTGCCTTTAATTTGTGTTCTCGACACTACGGCTTCGAAACGCACCTACCTCACCTACCTCACTCGGCAATGGCTAGGTACCGGTTGGAAGCGTTTTTCCCCTTCGCCTTCCTCCACCCCTCCATTATCCGACGGTTCGCCAGATCGGGTCTGGCTGTGATGGGACACCCATTCATTGCTGAACGCGACGAGCTGGCGGTGGAGGCCGTCGGCGAGGTTGTTGTGCCCGACCGTTTGGCTTCTCCCGCGGCTCTGCTGATGGGCGGAGGATGGTGTCCACCACTAACTTTTCTTTCGGCTTGGAGCAGATGCACCTTGAGCCCGCCGTGTGATTCATCTCAATTATTATAATGGTAGTTATTTTTTTATTTTTTTAAATATTTTTCATGGAATTCCATGAAAATTTTCATGGAAGTCCATGGAGCTCCATGGAAATTTTCATGAAACTCCTCGGACGTTCATGAAACATTTCATGGCATTTCATGGAACTCCTTGGACTTCCATGAAATATTTCACTAAGAGTTCCATGGACGTCCATGGACTTCCATGAAAAGTTCCATGGAGCTCCATGGACGTCCATCAAAAGTTTCATGGAACCCCTTGGACTTCCATGAAAGTCCAAGGAGTTCCATGAAACTTTTCATGGAAGTGAAAGGAGTTCCATGAAAAGTTTCTTGGAAGTCCAATGAAGCCCATGCACGCATTTCATGGAGACCAATGTCGAACACAGCCAAGGCTCATTGTCGGCATTTATCAACCAAGTTGGCGTCACTGGAATATTTCTTGAACGTCCATGAAATGTTTCATAGACTTCCATGGTGAAATATTTCATGGACTTCCATGGACTTCCATGGACATGGTGTCATGGACTTCCATGGACTTCCATGAAACTTTTCATTTTTTCCATGGACTTCCATGGACTTCCATGAAACATTTCATGGAAGTCCATGGAAGTCCATGGAAGTCAATGAAATATTTCATGGAAGTCCATGGAAGTCAATGGACTGGTTTCATGGAAGTCCATGGACGTCCATGGACTTCCATGGACTTGCATGAAATATTTCACCAAAAAATACTATAGTGTAGATGACTGGGGGTTCTTGTTGCCTCTTACTACATACAGCAGTGGTCTATGGTACGGAGTATGACAGCATTGACATGAAGTCCTTCGCTACTCTGGTGCAGACAATACTGAGGTACCCTGCATGGCTTGTTCCACGACATTCATTCGTGATCGGCAAGTACCCCAAACTGCAGCCGTAGACTTTAGATCCTTTTCATACATATTCACATGCACTGCTGTGCACGCCCCCTCTCCATTGCTGCCCCTACAACCCTTCCCCAGATGCAGGTTGCTGTGTGTGCTGCCGGAAGGTGGGGCACGCGTGTGGAGGTTTGGCCAACTGCCTCCTGGGGTCCTACCTATGTATGACGGAGTGCTACTACTGCAGAAAGTTCGACCCTTTGGGTTACTGCCTCACTGCGTGTTGCTGCCGGGAAACGAGCAGTGCTACGAGGGGGGTTGAAAAAACCCGGCAGATGACAAAGCGGCAAGTGAGCGAGGTGGCTACTACCGTGCTACGACCGGGGATGAACAGTTTCAGGAAGAACTAGGGGCCAGATTCCTGCTTTGTTGACGAATAGCTCCTACAGCTTAAACCCCCCAACAAAGGGCGCTCTTGTACATGAAGTCAGGCCGGGTCCGCGAAATATAGCGCAGTGAGCAATTAATGAGTGTACCACAGATACTACAAAGTGGTTATCGCCTCAAGGTTACCGCTCGTTGCCATTGTTGCGTTGACATTATAAACCGGTTCGTCTTGGTGTAGCTCAGCGAATGGAGGATTCCCTCTGCCGGCATTGTAGCGATGAGGGGCGTAAAGCGCTGTCGCAGCACAGCTTGTTCGAAGAGTCCCGATAAGTGAATTGTCCGTACAGCAGGTAAAGCGAGCTGTTTTGTTGTTCGTGTCGATTTTCCGAGTGAGGTGACATTTTACTTGAGTCGTTTTATGTACTGCAGATGAAGTGAAATGATCGCGTGTGGCTGATATTGCAGTGTTTTCTTGTGTTTGGTTTTACTGTAGAGAGCTGAGTTGGGGTGTGTGAGAACGATACCGCAGCCGAGGCCTGACTACATTCGTGGGCGCATCGTCGCGGAGGGATCGTAAGAGTGAAAAGCGAGTTCGTTCATGCGCGGTGTGAAAAGTCGGGACTGTCCTTCCTTTGGATGGCCTCCGGTCTGCCGAGAGGACAAGTTCGACGTTGATGACCAGAGCGCTGCGTGTTGCGAAGCCTTGCATTTAGTCGCCTTTGTCTTCCTTACAGCATGTCTCCCCAACCCCTGGGAAAAACACAGAGAGTAGCGGAAAAACGGCCGCTGCCCCAAGCTCGGCAGAGGGTTCAAATCGAGTCTCAGTTATTTTCCTCAGGTGTTTCGAACAATTGCAGCAGCAGAAGTACAGTAGGAAGAAGGACTAGATGCGCTGGTGAAAATTCGCATGCCAGCTTGTGCATGGCTCACCACAGCTTACGAGCCCGGGCCGTAACACAGAAAGGCTTCGATCTTGCCAATAAAAGGCTGCAGCAGTTACGAATGCGTTGAAACAGCCAAAAATAATAGTGAGGCACAGAATTTCACAGGCGGCACACATGATATTCCTTTCGACCGCCATGGTCGTGAATTCACGCCCGCGCGCATGGCTCATCAACGACTATGAGGACACATAAAAGGCTTCATTCACTCCAAAAGTCACGGTTCACAGTGGCTACCCGCACGTACGGAGTATGCCAGAAAAACGAACGGGCGGTGGGCATGTCTCGATGCAAGACAACAGATGTCGCAGCGAGCGCTTTGGGAACAGATACTACGTATGCATCGGTGAAGCAGACTACGTGGCAGCCAGGTACTCCCCAGGTGACACCGTGTTGTTCGTAGCCTCGCAAGGTCCCTCAGCCCCCAAATGCACCCACTAAAACTATCCCGCTGTTTTGTTGCGCTGTGCTGCACCAGCCCTATTCCCGCTTTCGAACCCAACCCTCGGGCAACTCGCCCAAACTCCCGGAGACGGAGTATCTTCCCGCGTCAGCGGCTTCTGTCCATGGGTTCTGTTCCTTCCGCGCCCTTCTACCAACGACATTGAAACACCCCGCACGTCCGTGATCTGGGGTGTTATGAGTGGCCGCCACAAAGAGAGGTTTCACCAACACGTTCGGTAATTCCCATCATCCTGTTTCCTCTCCCGCCGGCACACGGCCTCATCCCATGCAAGGCAAGGACGAGACATCAAGTCATCTCAAGCCAAGCCTTGAGACACAAGTTCGAACCGCCCGTTTATTTGGCAGTCGCCTACAGTGAATGGCGATCGCCAGCAGTGGAAGCACAAGCAGCACCAGCAGCACCAGTAGCTTACCCTCCGCAAAAACACTTCCTTACGCCCTCCCTCAAAGAGCGCACAAAAACAAGCCAAAAGTGAATAATTGCCGGACTCTTTTTGGCAACAACCCAGGTTCCAAATCCTTTTCCTCCGCCTTAACAGCAGCAACCTACTTGGGCCGCTGCTGGCTCTTATCCTTCCGCCGGTAGACGGCCTCTAGGTCGTGCTTGGCCTCACACTCCGGGAAATTCTCGAGGTCGAAATAGTGCGGCGCGATTTCTACGAGCCAATCCGCCTGGCAGTGGGCGCGGGGCGGGCGGGCGGGCGTGTGTGCAGGGATAAGGAAGGAGACGATGGCGGGGTGACGGACGCGAAACGGAAAAATGCCGCGAGGGGTTGCCTTGATAGGTGATGTGAATTTCATTCGAGAGAACTCATCGTGACAGGGACACGGGTGTTTGGGGTCTTGGACCCGTGAGCCCTGAACTAGGAACGGAACGCGCAACTGCGACAAGAAATGGTACTGTAGACAGTTGAGAACGTGGGGGGTCGATTTGCACAAAGCTGGTAGAACTTGAGCGTTGCCCACCCTTGTTGTTTCTTGACAACCAAAACCGTACCTTCTAGCATCCGAGCACCATCACCATTTTTTTTTTTTTCTTTGTTGGTTTCCCTACTCATCGCACAAGGAGCCGAGAGTAAGGCAAAATAAGAGTGTCGTGTGTGTCTAGTACAACGCCGTGCACGATGATTGGCCAGAACATCTACCAGCACGTGCATGCGGCGACAGCAACGACAACCAACAAGAACAGCAGCAGTAACGCACCTGGACCCCCGTGACCGTGCGAATGTAGTTCTTTGACGTGAGCACGAACTCCTCGAACATGCACCACACCGGCTTGTTGTCCAGCACAGAAGAAGGGTGGATGGACACGACCTGGTTGTCCTTCACAGTCAGGTAGTGTCCCGATCTCTCCAAGTGCGCCACCTATTGTTTTCGAGGGGTAGAAAGGAGAGCAAGGTTGGCGAAGAGAATCAACGTCACATTCCAAGCCTTTTAGAAAGGAAAAGGCCAAACCACAAATATCTGGTAAAACTCAAAAATCAACAGAAACTTGGCAAAATATATACATACTTCCACCAGAAAAACATCACAACAACAAGACACATCCCGCAATGGAAATGGAGACCCCAAAAAAACGGAACCCCCCCCGGCAAGAGCGGCGTGTGTGTCTTTGACCTCAGGCAAACACTAGTCTATACAACAAACTCCTTATTCCTTGCTTGGGCTAGCAGCAGCTGTTGCCGAATAGTTTACAGTGACTACATTCTTCCGGGTTCCAAAACAATACAAGTAGAATCGAACCCCGAATTTCTTGCAATTGCCAAGTTCTCAAGCAGTAGCCCGCCCTACCTGCATAAACATCCCAGCCGTTAGCGCCTTCTTGATGTTGGTGTAGTAGTCTCGAGCTGTGAACTCGGTCGACACCATGCGCAGCTCTAGCCTTCCCATCAACCTGCCAAGCTGCTCCCGGACGTTCTCCGCTGACACCATCGACCTGACGCCAGCGCGACAAGGCAACACGTGTGGATCGTGAATCACTGTCGCAATGGAGATGATGCAACTTGCCAAAAAAAAAAAACTTGTATCAGTACCAGTACACGGAGATGCGTGTCTACCAAAAAAAAGCTTTACATCAACAACAACAACAACAACAACAACAACAACAACAACAACAACAACGACATATCGGAACCGTCATACAGACGCGTTCGTGAGAGACTTGACCACGTCTCCCCCCCTTCACCCGCACCTAGAGTTCATGAAGTCGGAAAAGCGCCCGTCCTTTGAGCCCCCCTACGAAGTTTACAGCTGCAACAACAACATATCTCAGGCATCATGCAGACGTGTTAGTTGAAACACTCGGCCCATGTCTCCTCCGCCCCGTCCTCACCTAGAGTTGATGAAGTTGGAAAAGCACCAGTCTTTGGACCCCCCGTTCTGCTTGTAGGCGTGGTAGGCGTTGAGGAGAGTCAGGTGGTCCCCGTCGATGTGCGCGAACTCCGCCTTAGCCTCGTCCGCCGCTTTCTGTGCCTCCTTCGGCCTCATGAACACCTTTCGTGGGGAGGGACAATAAAATAACAAGAATAAAAACAGAAATTTACAACAAACAATCAAATCATTTTTCAGTCTGTCTGTGTAGGTGAGAAGCGGTCGAAAGTTGCTCTCAACAGACGGACATCTCCCCGAACAGTTTCCACCGCCAACGACCTGAAAAGACAAACGCAAAACTGTATTTTTCGTGTGTGCTTCGGTTTTTCGGTTGTTCTTATTTTTTCTCAGTTTTGGGGACGCCGCAAGACGTACGGCATTAGGGGGGGAGGGGCAAGTGATTCTGTTTCGAAATATGCCAGGTATATCTGCCCGTCGTACATATCCTCGGGTTTCACCTGAATCAGTCAGGGGGTCCTCCCCCATCATGCTATGGATCGAAAGTTGCGAAGCACCACGAAACCGCACCGCAGCAGTAGACTCAAATCACACCTCACATCCAAGCCGTACCGATGCTCAAGGTGCTCGAGTCACACCACCACACCAAAGTTCCGCCGCGTTCCGCCGCGTTCCAATAATTCCACCGCATTTCGACAGTCTCGTTCGTTCACCTGTGGCACGGAGAGCATCGCCACGATCGACAGGACCTCGTTCGAGCACCCGTAGTCCGGAGATGCCAGCAGCACCTTAGCCAGCTGAGGGTCAAGCGGGAGCTCGCTCATCTTGTTGCCGAGGTCCTGAAACGCGAAAAACGCGATAAGATATCATATTATCGCTCTGTGACTTGTTGATGCTTTTAGAACACGTCATATCGTTGTGTGACTTGCTGTGAATAATAATGCATTGAGAACACACCTTATCGTTGTGTGATCTCTTAATACTTTGAGAACACGTCATATCGCTGTGTGACCTGTAAATGCTGTGAGAACACGTCATGTCGTTGTGTGACTTGCAATGCTTTGAGAACACGCCACATAGTTGTGGGATTTTTGTAACGCTTTGAAAACACGTGGCTTGCACCCAAGAACTGAAGAGAACCTGCCAGTGGCCTGCGTCTCTCGAGATGCGAAACTCGTGAACCTTCTATGAACAGACGCCTCACGCCTCCGCTAGATCCCGTGAGGGATGATGCGGGGAACGGGGGCATCAAGAGGAAAACCAGCGAACCCCTGTTCGTTCGAATCGGTCCGTCACATACAGCAACCTGAAACAACAACAACAACAACAACAACAACAACAACAAACTCGAGAGACCCAGCGCATTACCGTCCCAACCTCCCACCCTCTTTCGTTATTCTCACCGTCAGCGAGCCCTCATCGTCGAGAGCACCCAGATAGTTGAGGAGTTCCAGTGCTCGCATCAGCGTCTCGGGGGCCGGGGGGTCCATGAAGTCAAAGTGAACCAAGTCTTCCACCCCGAGCTTGAGCAAGGTCAGCACCTACAGCATAACAGAGAAAAAAAAAAAAAACATCGAAATGGTCAGCGCGCGTATTGAACTACAAGCAAACAGTGTCAACAACACCATTAGAAAAAGACGCCATCGTCGCCATAGAAAGACAAGAAGAAAAAACACCGAGCGAGGTCAGCGAGTACTTTAGAGGAGGAAAATGGCATCGGCAAGCGAAAATGATAAAATGCTGATGAATTGAATCGAAAACAAGGAGCATTTCAGAAAAAAGCGCCACGACGGTGGACGGGAAGGCCATGGTGTCAGCAGCAGCAGCCGCCGCGTCGGGAGGGGACGCAGCCCCTCCGGCGCCTGGCCACCCTCAGGACAGACAAGAGACACGCACCAACAACTGACAAAACAACAGAAAAAAGCTGCGTGTACACTATCATAGAAAGAAAAAGAACACAAAACACACACACAAACATACACACAAATAATGGAGGGACGATATTTAGGTCCTCGTACCGTGTTGCTCATCTTAGACCGGAGGATCTCCGGGTACGTCTGCTCCAGCAGCTCCTCCTTGAACGACTGTTCCGTGTAGAGCCGGAAGCACTTCCCGGGACGGGTACGACCCGCACGACCGCTACGCTGCTGCGCGCTGGCCCTCGAGATGGGGCTGACCAGCAGAGACTCCACGCGGATGCGGGGGTTGTACACCTGAAGAAAAGAAACGGGACAACAAAAAAAAACAGACAACAAAAAAAACGAGACGGAAAACAAAAAAAAGAACAAGAGGTATTGGTTGTTGTATGCGATGGATACGCATGCGGGTCTGTGGACACGAGTCTGATCTGATGCAGATGGAGAGGGGCGTCGTGTCGAAAAACAGAGAGAATCAAGTGCACGTATGTCCTGAATTTTTTTGCAAGCATCAGAGTGGTTCGTGGATATACAAGCGCGCTATGAGGGAGGGAAAATCCACAGGTGAAAAAAAAGGCGACATCTCAGTTTGCCGTGCAGCCCATTGTTTAAACCTCAACACAACAAAAGAACAGAGCCACACAAAGCACACAAAGCAACGCGCTCTGCTACGGTGAAAGCAGTTTCACAGGTGCTGCCAGCATGCAAAGCCCGGGGATGCGCATGCAGCGGGACAAACCCGGTCCCAACTCACGTTGCTTTCGGGAAGGTTGAGAGGGATCGGGAGGGGGGGGGGGCAGGGTATTACCACTGAAGCGCAAGTACCCGGGGCGAGTTACGCAAGGAAAAAGGGAGCCTAGTTCGACCCTGACAACGCTTATCGTTGTGCCAACTTCTCCGCACACCCGCATGCGCCATCGGAGCAAGCTGGTTCAACACAGCAGGAGGGAGAACAGTCCAAGATAACCCCTCCCTCGTGGTTCTTCGTGACTTACAACGTTGAAAAACACACCAATCGCTTCCTGAGCTCGACAAACCAGGTTACCGCATTTTCTTAGGGGTGCGAGGTTAATTGTCAATAACGAACACGGCATGCATGACTTATGAGTGACATCCACGCCAAAGCATCCACCTTCTGCTTGTTTGCTCCGTCCTCTCGACGACGCGTGGCCAATAGCCTAACCGCTACACTAGGCACGCAAAACATGAGAGTACGCCCACCTCCGCCCCCCCCGCACGTCCCTCGAGCAAAAACACCCCACCTTCTGCTTGGAAAACCCAGGGTCCACCACGTAGACGATGCCGTCGATGGTCAGCGACGTCTCGGCCACGTTGGTCGACACCACCACCTTTCTCCCCACGGGGCCCCCCGGAAACTTGGGACCCGGCGCCTCTCGGAATATCTTCTGCTGCGCCGCCGGCGGCAACGACGAGTACAGCGGGTATACCGCCAGCTCCCCTTCCTACCGTGGACCGGGGGGAGCACAAGACCGGTTGTAGACACGGAACAGGGTGACAACGGGGGGGGGGGGTCAACGAAGTGCCCATGGAGGTTCCCTTTGTGGGCGCCTCCTGTATGTTGGCGAGATGGTAAAATCTGGCAATGTGCCAGTTGCTAGCATGCAATTGAAGCCGAGCCCCATTCGCAAAGCCGTGCCCGTACGTAGAGCTGCTGTGTGCTTAGGGATGCAGGCCCACTATTACCACGGGTACGAAATATGGCATCTGATCGCATTTCCATCACCCCCACCGGCCGTCACCGTACAGTACGACATCAAAACCATCAAGATACCACAAGTTTAATTATGCTCCCCATGACGTTCCAAGACAGACGACCCGATCACAACGAGGCACAAGCCACGATGGACTTGTACACCAGCAGAGAGAGTGTTCTTCAGAAAATTGAGCAATGCTACGACCTTGAACATTCTACTCTCACCCTCTACTCTCACAAATATCCGAAGGTGAAGCAAGATGCATTGAACGAGATAGACTACTTGCCGTGGAGGGCATCACGTACCTTGGTAGGGTCCTGCGATTTCTCCACCTCCGCCCTGATGGCGCGGCAAGCATCCTCAATCTCCACCTCACCGGTCAAGAACAGAAGCACGTCTCCAGGATCCTCGCACTATCATGTAGTAAAGCAACGAGTTCACGGATACAAACGTTCCGGGAGGGCAGGGGGGGGGGGGGTGCACGGGCGAGGAGTGAGCCACAGCACAAGAAACGTTAAGCAAGGTAGGTTGAACGAAGTGTCTTGTGACCAAAACGGGTCCACACGGCTCGTACTTCACCCGGGCAGCACGAGCACTGATGACGCTTGAGAGTACCACCGTTGCCATGGGTGAGAGAAACGAAAAATATCGGTTCTTCACGTGTACGCTGACGGCCACCGCCATGTAGCTGGTGGCAGTAGAAGGCAACAGAACCTTCATTGACCAACAACAATAACACTTCGGTTGTTTGGTAGGTTTGGTACAGAGCGAACAAACAGCGGTGGCCCCGAGTCGGGATTGAACTCAGCTCACGGAAGACTGCTGCCTCACGCCGCCATTCGAACGGCAGCCCAACGCGCCAGCCTAGTACCACAAACCACGCACACAAACACAAAACATGTCTGCACCACAGCACGCGCCGCCGCCGCCGCCGCCGCCACCGCCCCAGATCATCGCGCCGCACCAAACACACGGCACCACCCAACACGCACACCTACCTGCCCATCTATCTCACCTTGTGTATCTGCACGACCGTTCTTACGGCAGCCTCGACGTAGTCCCTCTCCGGGGTTGGGGTGTAGAAGATCTCCACGGGGAAGGTACGGCCGGGCACCTTGAGCAAGGGAGCGTTGTCGAAGTACTTCTGGAACTTTTCGGCGTCGAGTGTCGCGCTCATCACCACCACCCGCATGTCGGGGCGGTTCTTGAGCACCTCCTGCAGGGGGAAGGGGTCAGAGAGTGTAGTTTGGGCGATTAGGGGGGCTTTTAGAGGGATGCACACATATGTCACCAAAGGTGTTGTTGGCGCTTGGACAACGACGAAAAAAAATGTACCAAAAACAACGCTAGCGACGGCGGAAGAGACAACGCCAACGCTGCCAACAACAGAGACAGCGGCGGTCCAAAAAAGAGCTGCAGCCATGTGTACAACGCCAACCAACACGCAGCAACAACAGCAGCAGCAGCAACAACAGCAGCAACGACAGCGACGGCGGCAGTAAGCACGAGAGCTGCAGCCACGTACACGACCATGTCCACAACCGCCCCACACCCCACAAACACTCCCCCCCCCAACACCTTGGAGCCCCCCCCGAACAACAACAACACCCACAACTAGGGCAACAACGAAAACATCGACAACGACGACGACGACGTCTTGCTCTTGCCTTGATGAGTCCCATGAGCACGTCCGTGGCCAGCGTCCTCTCGTGGGCCTCGTCAAGCACGATGCACTTGTACTTGGCCAGGAAAGGGTCGTTCATCGCCTCGCGAAGGAGCATACCGTCCGTCATGAAACTGCCAACAGCAACAAGAAATGATCGTGCACGTCGAAGGAGAAGAGGGGATGGGGGGTGGGGGGTTAGGCGGAGAGGGGCGTGCTCATGTAAACGCATCCCGTAAAAGTCGTTCGACCGTTAACCTCGCATCCCTACAATGCCGGGGGGGAAACACTGCGGTCTCGAGGGGGTTGGACAAGCACGTCACCGGCCATGACGTGATTGGCGGACAGCCTTGTGCATGGCGTCGTGGACCGGAGCATAGACAGGGCACCACAGACAACGACTCGGACCACACAACTGTATCGTTTCGTTGACATCTATCGTTATCTTATCCACCGCTTGGCCTACGGCGTGCCCGACAACTTGAGACATGTACCAGGTGACGCAAACAGGATTTCTTGTAGGGGGCTTTGCTTCAACTGCTGTAATCGCGAGAGAGACAAAAAGAGGTTCAGCAGTTCTTCCCCCTCGTCAAACTCTCCGAGTCCAAATTTGCAACACTCAATCGAGAACGAAAAATTCAGCAGTCTCACGGCCGGACTCGCAAGTACTGGCTTCCATGCACAACTATACTTTCCCACAACAAACTGGTGCTCTGCCCCCCTACTTGTACCTCCTTGTAAACGTTTTCGCGGTACCAAACTCGTGACAATTTCCGGGGTTTACTCCTCTAGCGTGGAGCCCGTCTCTTCGCTGCCGTTGTCTAGAGATTGCTCACTTGAGAATGGTCCGAGGACCGTTCTTGATCTCGAAACGAATCGAGTACCCCACGATATCCCCCAGGTTCACGTCCATCTCGTCCGACACACGGTTGGCGATGCTCATCGCCGCCACTCGCCGCGGCTGCGTACACGCCACGCTGCAATTGGGGTTTCGACAAACGGAGGGGGCGTGGGGGCGTTGGTTAGCAGAGTTGTGGCACAAACATATCTTCATGTTGGTCGAGTCATAACCGGGGGTTGTGCGAACAGAAGCACCGATATTCTCACAAAGAAGACTAGTTGGAGGAATTAACAGCAGTCAGTATAACGCAAGAGCTAAAAAAAAAAGGATATTGAAACACCCAGCAATTCACGGCCATGACGACAACAGCGATGACGGTGGCGGCGGAGGCATTTCAACAACTACGACAACGAAATAACAATTCGCGACGACGACAACAGCAACGGCGACGGCGGGGGCCGTTCAACTACGACGACGAATGCCGCGGAGATGTCCGACTCACCAGCCTTCCCCAATGGCGCCATAGCCCGCCTCCACGAGGAACTGCGGGATCTGGGTAGTCTTCCCCGAACCGGTCTCTCCCTCCACCACCACGGTCTGGTTGTTCTTAACCTGACGGGCATGGGAGCATGGTGCAGCGTGTTAGCGGCAGGCGGCAACAGCTTAGAGCGAAACGCGATTGAAATCGCCGCGAGAGATGGAGGGAATGGGTAGCCCTAAAAGGTCAACAGGCGAACAGGCACAACGTGTTAGCAGCAGGCAGCAGCTCAGAGCGAAACGCGACCAAAAGGCTGCTAGAGACGGCGGGAGTCGGTTGTGCTTTTGGGTGACAGGAGAATATTGAGAGGCTGCTAAAGACGGGGGGCGAAGCAAAGCGTTGCCGTGATGAAAGGCCGATGCAGGCACAGCGTTCCGTGGCGTGCTTCGGCAACTACTACTACCATCAAAACTGTCTTTACTTACGGACGAGGGATGACCGATTCTATGGGGGGAAAGCGGGACAGGTAAACTGTAGCTTCCCACCCCTTACTCCCGTGGAACCAAAACTAGAAGACACACAGTCGTAGGACGTGGCAACGGGGCATTCCACAGTCACCGCAGAGCATCGAGCGAGCGAGACCACCAACGCGAAGCGCAAGCTCTTCAATAAAAAAACGGCACAGACGCAAGGGCTTCGAACCATATCAAACGACAACAAAACCGACGACGACGACAAAGCAAAATTGCAATGGTCTCGAAGCAAAGCACCTTGTCCATCAGGTCATCCAAGAACTGGTGCACCGGCAGCTTCTTTCTCTTCTCCAGGATATCGTAGTACTTGCGCGAGTACGGCCTGCAGCCGACGAATGGCGGGAAAAAGGGAACCCGCGGAGGAAAGAATCAGGGGGCGGGATACGGTTGAGAGTTCGCGGGAATGGACGGGGAGCGGGCCATGAGTGACTTGATTGACAGGCACGCCTGATTCTCGGTGGAAGCGTCTCTTCTTGGCGCCATCGCTTGCCGAGGAGAACTCGGTGACTGTTCACGACATACGATGGTGCACATTTAAGGCTACACCCTGGTGCCCCTAGCGGAAAATACCACGGTGCTTCTTGACGCAAAAACCAAGTACCGTAAGGTTGCGAGTCAGCGAAAAGGGGTGCGATCGATTTTCAAAGCGTAATTTCTCCACAACCAAGGGTGTAAAGCGCCAACTGATACTTCTCAGGAAAGCTCTCGATGAGATATTTCCAAAACCGCCCTTTTCGACAGTGGTAACCTCCTGGTTGTGGAGAAATAACGCGGTGAAAATCGCTCGCACAGCTGTGCGCTGACTCGCAACCTTACGGTACCTTGATACAACGGGCCGCAGCACACTTTCCTGGCAGAGAAAGAGCGTGGGAGGCGGGGAGAAGACAAAAAACGTAGACACACAGGCAGCCGACCTCGCACAGCAGCGGGTGCTGTGCCTGTGCTGTGTGTGCCACGGAAACACATCTCAATCAATTAACTGCCCCCGGTTACACTCATGCCGGGTTTGCAGTGCTGTTTTGGGTGTGCACAAACGCCTTTGGTCCAAACGCTTGTACGGTACCCCCCACACAATTGGTGCGGGTCATTCCATCATTCCATTCTTTCCCTCCTACACATTGCAGGTTTTACGAACCCTTCACAGTAGGGCTGTCTCTCTCGAAAACATGAGAGCCGTTCCCAAGTCCGTGTCAATACATCACAACAACCCTCGTCTGCTTACTGTTTTCGTTCTGAAACGCAAAAAGAAGGGTTCTTCAGACTTGCAGCAGCAGCAGCAGAAAAAGGACTCCCGTGCAACGAGCTACAGTACGACATCCGATACTTGGGTTGGTTCGGCAGCCGCGAAAAGAAATAATAATAATCACTCACGCTCCAGTGAAGGGGTTGATACCCATATTTCGCTTCTTGGCAGCATCCTCCGCCGGGGTGCTGGTCGACCTGCAGCCAAAACAGCAGCAGCAGCAGGAGCAGCAGCAGCAGCAGCAGCCGCAGCAGTGGCCCAGCACAGCAGTGCAGCAGGCAACAAGGGAGGGAGTTCCAACGGGCACGAGGGGGGAAGCAAGCGCGCAGGTCGGCGTGAGATACCGTTACGTGATACATCGGCTCCTTCGGCTCCTTCGGCTCCTTCGAATAGAACCAGAGAGACCAGTCGGCTCAACCCAACATTAACATTCGTTATGAGTGTTTCGAGTTGAGTTATGGGTTAAAGGGTTGGCCTTGGGAAACAATCGCCTCGAGTCTTTCGAGTTAGTTAGGTTAGATTTCGGGGTCAAGGGTTGAATTTAAGACCCCTACCTAGGGGGGTCGCCGTGTGGGTGTAGGGATGAAGACAAGCTAAGCTTTGCAGGCTAGGAGGAGCACTGTTCATTTATCGGGCGGCTAGTCGAACGCTATTGGTGGGAAGTGTTCAGATGCTCCAAGCTCGTTTCGCGCGCCAACCTCCCAAACTCTGCGTGGCGAGTGGGGATCAACTCAGCGCTTGCGGGCGCTTATCACAACCGTCCTGTGGCCGGCAGTTTCCAAACTCGGGTACCCCAAGCCAGGGTAACTCGACAAGCCCGCGTCACCGTCGGTCACCAGGCACACTACTGTTGTGTCTACAACCTCCCGTAGGGTGTGTGGGCGACGATCTACTGCTGTGTAAGAGGGATGGATACAGGAGGCGACGACAAAGGCTTGCCCCTAGCCCCGCGCGTGCACACTATCGACTTGCTTGCAATATAATAAGAGGAGGGCGCGCGTGCATGAAACGACGAGAACGAATTTGGTGTAATCCCTTTTCAGCCTGTTTTCCAACAAAGAGGAAGTTGCTACCACTGCTGTGTGAGCATTTGATCTTGTCTTCTCACGCACGCGGCTGCTCTCTCCCTTCATCTGTTTTTCCCTCTCAGTACATACATGTAACAACACAACCTGGTATGCGGTCTCTGCACCGCGGTGTCCCGCTCGTGAAGGACAATAACAATGCAACGCCTTTTCCGGGGGTCTAAATAAAAACCATACAGCATAAGCAAGTGACGGTGGTTTTGCATGGAAGACGTTGTTGAGTGCAACCTTTCATAGCACACGCGGCAGGTGATGCTGCTGCTGTTGGGGATTGTGCGCAGGTGATGATGTGATGTGGTGTGTGCAGGTGTGAGCCGACGTGCCCTCCACAAGTCGAATAAATCTCCACCCGCATCAAGCTTCCAATAGACCCAAGAGCAAGTCCCACGCATAACTCGGCACTTACCCCAGCCCCGTGATGTCGACCTTGCGCTTGCGATCCATCGCGCTCGCCGCTGCTGCTGTTGTTGTTAGCCCCAGGGAAATCCACTCAACAAGACCTCCCTTCCCTCCCACGGCTTCCTCCCCCTGTGGATAGATTCAGATCAACACCAAGCTGCTGTCGAAGGATCTTATACTTTCATGTATTCTTCTCTCCCGCTTTCTCCCCTTTGCTTCGCGCTCTCCCTCTCTAGCCGCTGTTGTGTGTCCTTGGTTGCCGTCAGCAGCGCGGCAGCGACTGCCGGGGGGTACACAGATGGCAATATAGTGGGAGGTATTTCCATAAAGTCCAGCTTGTGGGGCCCCAAAAGTCAACGTTGCAACATGCAACACGCGCAGCCAGCGCACAGCAGCACAGCAGTGGGAAGCTTTCTCTGCTCTGCCTTTTTACCCTACCCATCATAGGCGTGTGATTGCCATGCCGCTCTCAGCGCCCTCTCCCACCCGATCCATGCTCTTGTGCGGGATGGTGGCCGCGATGGCGGTAGGGCCGTCGCACCCGACCAGGACAGCTGAACCTCGCCGACAACGCTCGGCACAGCAACATCGAGCATCATGTTTCATGAAACATCATGAGCCGTCAGGCACACAGCATCGGCACCAACGCCCCAGTCCTCTCTCGGTTGCATTCGCCGTCATGTCACCACGTCCGCCAGAGAGCGGCGCCAGCGCGCGAACCGGCGGAGTTGGCGCCGCCCCGTGGTCTGTTGGCGGTACTGCAACTTCTTGGTGCTTCCAGCCAAGCCGCCGCCGCAGCAGCAGCAGCATCAGTAGGTTGAGCGGCCGCCGTTCCCGACCCGTTCCTACGGCGCTGGCTGCTTCTAAGAGCAAGACCAAGAGAGCGAAGAAAAAGAAAGCTAGCAGCGGCGGCCGTAGTAGCGGAGGTGGTGGATTCGGCAGTGCCTCCGCCACGACAACAACAGCAGCGGCAGCGAAGACCGGCGAACCACAGCAGCAGCAGCAGCAGCAGCAGCAGCAACCGGAGCGACAACCAACAGCGCGCCCTGCTGCTGCTCCAGCAGCGGCAGCAGCGCGGGGCGGGCAGCTCCCCGACGACGACTTCGCCACGTTCCCGCCCCTCTCCCCGGACACCCTCAAGTCCATCATGGGGGTCGACGTCTTCGACCTGCCCGCCGGCGGCATCCCGGCCAGCGAGCGGGGCCAGCAGGAAGCCTTGCCGCCGCAGGTCCTCGAGTGCATCCGAGGGCGGCACGGCCTCCAGGAGTTCGCGGGCGGCCGGCGGCTCCTCGACCCCGAGTACTACGGCGCGGACGGCGAAGCCGGTGATGCGGCTCTGATGGGGTCCTCCTCTTCTTCAGGGGGACCGGCGGCGGCGGCGGCGGCGGCGGGCGGCGGGGAGAAGAAGGAAGGCGGCGACGGCACCGCCGCAAAAAGCCGGCTGCTGTTCCCAGGCCTCCGCCTCCTGCACGCTGAGCCGCCCGTCATCGGCGTCAGCGACTTCTTCACCGACGAGGAGTGCGACGAGTACATCTCCAGGTCCGTTTCGCCGCCGCCGCCGGCTGCCGTAACGTCGGGGGCGGGGGCGGGGGCTGCTGCGGCGGCGACGGGGAGCGGGCCGCACATGCAGCGGAGCGCCACGCTGGGTGCCGACGTGGACGCCGTGGCTCAGGTAAGGACGAGCCAACCTCTCCTGGCTGTGAGAGAGGCTTGGAACGGTATACAACGTGAGGTTTTCGTGCGCTGGATAATATTTCGCTTAGCATGAGACGCGAGGTGTGTATCCTCCATATGCAAACGTAATCATGGATTACAGCTGCGTTGAGAAAATCCTTAGCCACGTTTGGAATAGACCGTCTCTTGCCGCAGCCAGCCGGATATCGCTCTTAGGCTGGTTCGGGCACCGTTCGCATTGCGCCGCTCAGTTGCTCATGTACGGCTGTGGGCACCAAATTTGTGTTCTTCACGGTACTGTAACATCAAGGTTCTTGTTGGCAGCATCGGCTATGCTACGAGGGCGGTATGTCACCTTGTGTCAGACTGTGCATGCACGGCGGTCCAACACCTTGCAGAAGTAAGTTGTGAGCGAATACACCCCGCACCCCCACCCCTTCAATCTGTCCCGGCTTTGTAGGGATGCGAGGTCAATGGTCTAGCGAGTACGACATGAGTACCCCTGCCCCCCCCCCCCCTTCAATCCATCGCGTTCGCCAACAGCGAACGTCCACCACTTGGTTCCACCGGTTTTCGGCGGTACCGGAGCTGATGGCGAAGGCCTCCGCCCTGGTGGGAGTTCCATTCGAAGAGGGGCGATGGGAAGAGGCGCAGACGGTAAGGATGGCGGCTTGCTCTCATGAAATGTTGAGTTTTCGTTTTGACTCCAATGGCACGCGGTCACGATGCTGCCGTCACGTGCTCTTTCGAAACGTGGCTCGAAACCCCTCTTCAAGATGGAGTGAAACTGCCAGTGTGGATGATGTGGTCCTTGATGTATACGCCGAACCGAGTGGGCGGGTGACCCATCGGTTTTACGGACGGTCAAATACGGGACGGTATGCGGTAATGCCCGGGATTTCCCCACGGGTCGAGTAATGTCTGACTCGTGGCTGGCGAATCACTCACAACTTCGGTTTCGCCGGGTCAAGGAGGGCTGAAGCTCGGGTTAAGGCCTGTTCCAATCGATGAAAGTAATTCACGGAAGAATAACCGTTTCCGGTTTTCCGTGCAAACAGATGGAGGCGTTCTCCCCGATCCGTGAAAATAGCGAGCAGCTTTTTGGTGGGGGCTGCTGCATTCACCGATCGGGTATTTGACAGAAGGATCGGGCAGGCCCACCGCGGGCGGTGTAACATCACTGAGAACGCTTGCAAGACCTGCCAGACGCACTTACAGGTCAATTGTGGGGATAGACAAGCGGGGGAAGCTGAGTTCGGTCCGTTGTCGGTCCAACCCGAGACACTGCATGGTCCCCTCGCCTTCAACTGCTGTTGTTGATGCCTGGGGTTCTTTCTCAATCACACATGACAAACTCAGAAACCGTAGAATGAGTACAGCAGCAGTACCAAGGCCTCCAACGCGCTGATTTCTTCGGCTCGGCTGTCTGTATGGTACTCACCCCCGGCACTGTGCTGCTTCGTGGGTATTGGGGGTCGGGTGCTGCTCAATATGGTGTGTGTGAGAGATGTGTGCCACCTCGTGAAACTGCCGTTTGAAAATATGCAATATGAGGGTGGCCTGTTTGTGGTCGGGGACAGCAACGCAAATCCACGGCACCACGCAGCAGTAGAGCAACAGGGCCTCCGACACGCTAATTCTTTCGGATTGGTCATATCTATGATGTTGAGCTCGTCTAACTTTCGACAGGTGGTGGTCAAAGAAGGGGGTCGCAACGGTGAAAAATGAGCCGGCAAAGTGAAGAAATCGCAAGCAACACCCAGGTTGCCACACTCTGCCCTGCGCCTGTTGCTGAAAGCAGCAGGCCGGGTGGACGGGGTCTTTATATAAAAGTGTGCTCTTTGTGATTTAACCGCTGCTCTATGGTGAGACGGTGAGTAAGACCAAGTCAACCTGTTTTTATGTCGAGCAAAGCGTGTTTCTGCAAAGGAAAAAACGGTTTCTTGCCCATGACATCATGATCAGGACAAGCGGAAAAGGGCCGGTTTTCTTTTCGCCGTTCCGTGTTTTCTTCAGGTTCTTTCGGCAGAATTTGTGTTTCGTTTGGAACGGGCTACGTACGTCCGTTCAGGTCGGCAAGGATGAAATGTTTGGTGGGTCACCAGGTCAGGGTCTGTCCGTCACCTATCTATGCTGCCGAACCAAACCTCGCGGATTCGTGCGGTCTCTGATGCACGGGTTCAGCCGGGTCGAACGGACCTGACCCGTCTTGACCTGACACGGTTTTAACCCGTACAGTACGTTCCGTGGAACGCCCTCGGTAACAACAACCCGCCTCCCTCAAGGTGCGGTATCGCCCGGGGGAGAAGTTCACCTGGCACTTGGACGCGCTGCCACCGGCCCCCGACCTGGCCTCCAGGGGGGGGCAGAGGATCGCCACCCTGCTGGTGTATCTCACGGAGATGCCCGAGGGGGACGGCGGGGCGACGGCGTTTCGAGACCTGGGGCCTCTTCGTGTTCGTCCCCGTAAGGTTGGTCGGCGTGTGCGGTGGTGGTGGTGGTGGTGGTGGTGTGTTTGGGTGGTGGCATCGATCTTAGGAGTGTCTCGGTTTGTGGTACCAGGTGATATGAGGGGGCCGCTGGATGCTCCGCATGGCGTGCTCACTCTGGCCTTTCGAAACCTGACGGAGGTGAAAGAGCACCCGCGCCCTCCACTTCTGTGTCTATGTTAAGGGCCGATTCCCTTGTATTGGACCCGGCACCTTGCCAAGAGTGTATCGTGGCATGGCTTTGTAAGTGCGACGTGTCTTGTCTGCGGGTGTGCTGCGTAGTGCAAATTATGAAACCAGCGAGCCAGGCGACCAATCAGTGGGAACGCTTCAAGTATCACGCCTGCGGGGTGAAGGGCCTCGTTTATATAGATATTCAGCAACACCCTCATTGGTCAAACTAACTCCCCAAGAAGTCGCTCTGTCCCCCGACGCCGATGTTTTTGACCAAACCATCACTCCCTCCGATCAGCGCTCTCCTTTGCGTTCCCGTCTACGTCGACCTGACCGACCCAAAACCGCCCTCACTTGGCTGGCTTCCTGCTCCACCCCTTCAGGGGTCCGCTCTGCTGTTCTTCCCGTCCTTGGGGGGTGCCCCGGACTGCCCTTTCGACATCCGAACGCTACACGCTGGGGAGGTAAGGGGTAACTTGATATAGCGCATGTAACCCCGCTTACAGTTTATGTTGAGGTTGGGTGTACGACCCTGTGTATGCACAATGTATGTGGTGGTCGCGTCCAGACCAGGAAGGAGGTGCACAGCGGTTGCTGAAGCAGCCAATGAAAGTGCAGCAGACCCCGCTGCTCTCCCGTTTTCGAGTTGGTAGGATTCGCGGATTTTCACGGAGGAATCACGAATCTTTAAAAGGTAGAATGTGGAGTTGAAGACGCAGTGCGTATAGCTCTGGTCCAACAACGGTGAGGGGAAAGCTGTGAGCCTCGCTCATGCCATCAATGACAGCATGTTTTCCCTTCGAACGTGCTCGGCAGGTGGTTAGACCGGGGGCGGAACAGGACAAGTGGATCGCGCAGCTGTGGCTCCGAGAGAGCCGGTACACTCCAACGGTCCCCAAGCAAAACAGACACGAACACGCTGCTGCGGTGGTGGCAGAGTTCGACAAGATTTGGCAGGGCTAGTGTAGCCTGCTTAGCGGCCCTGTCAGTGCTAGTGTGTTGCTGCTTGTACCGTGCTTGCGCGGTTGAGTCGATCGACTGGGTGGCGAAGGATTTCGGCCGTTTCGGGAGGAGTTGTATTCGTACGTCGACAGGGGTGTGTATCGAGGGGAAACGTACGCGTCTATTTCGAATGACGAAGCTCATTCGGTGGTCGCGGAGTGCTACAAGGCTTGGTGGCGTTGCGCTGTTAGCATCCCTGTCAAGAACTAGTAGATCGCGGTTGGCCCGTGCTGGAGTCAAACGTTCGGGTGTCAACGGATTTGGCGTTAATTTTTTGTTCACGTTCATTTTCAAATGGTGTTTGTTTCTGGAAAGAGCTGTATGCATGCGTCCACAGGAGTGTGTCGAAGGGGAACGGGCGCGCCTACTCGACGACGCTCTTTCAGTTGGTCTCGCGGTACAACGTGCGCGAGCAGCAGGGGAGCACTGCAGTGGACAGCCTATTCGACGTATTTTTGGCAAACTACAACTCAGTAAGATCTAAAGCTGAATGGCCCGCGGGGTGAACCAGTTAGTCCAGATTTGGCGGACAGGATCGTAGTTTCTTGACTTACGGAATACGGAGGCGCATTGGTATTTGTTTAACGGAATGTATTTAGGTTTATTGCGCACGGCTTATTAGTGATTCCCCAAAGAAAGGTGGAGGTTGCCTTCGGGGATTTGTCATATTTTCTCTGTGTGCAGGAATATAACATCTTTTGGATGCGTTGAGCCCCCTCGAAGGCAACAGGCATCTCGTGTATGCCTATCCAAACCTATGTCTTACACGCATATGCAAACACCAATCCAGTTGATCTACGGGGTGGGGGGGGGGGGCAGGCGCACACAGAAGGCCCACCTCTTCTCACGGTGTCATATATATTTCCAACGGCACAGGTCGTTGTCTTCGTTTCCTCATGTCCTGTTGTGGGCGCGAGAGCGAGGCTTGCAGATGGCGATGAAATCCCACCGGGTCCCGCTTGTAGACCATCAGGGACCATCTCCAACTTGGCGGAGGAAGCAATCGCACACGCTGGCCTGAAAAAACGACGCCTGCCTGCGGGTGTAGAGCTACAACTGACACAGGTTTGCCGTAATTTCGTTCTTTTGCCGCCGACGAGACCGAGAGACCGAGAGAGGGGAACGCAGAAAGCAAGGCTGACCATGATTGCGCACATTTTTCGTTCTGTCGCGTTTGATTCCTAAGGTAAAGGACATCCGGGTGCCACCGGTCTTGCTGCGGCCGTGTGTGCTGCTACAAGGCGTACGCCCCACATGCAAGGAGTGCTGCTGCCACCACCACCACCGCCGACAATTACGAGAAACAAAAGAAGTTCCGCGCCGGGATCGATCTCGCGACTTGTGCATTGCACCGTGCGTGGTCCCGGGCCGCTGAACCACTCGACTTTCACAACCGGTCGAACATATAAACAAAATATCCGCTCCTGAATGTGAATATTTTCACCTTCTGTACCACGACCTGAGGACGTTCGGAATACCGCGTGACTGCTGGCCTTGATCGATAATTCGGGTGGCTCGGTTCTTTGTGGTTGGAGCTCAAAGCGGGTGGCTCATGGCGGAGCGTGGATGGGTAGGAAACGTGTTGAAAACGTAATGCAAAAGTATTGGAAAGTATTGTATTCATCGGGGGCGTGCCAGTGCTCGTCAAACCTTCACGGTATCTGGGCACGCCTTCACTCTTTGTCACTCAACGAATCTCTCTGAATCTCCACCAAATACCTCTCGCAACCAAGGAATATATGTAGAAAGTTCCTATCCCTCCGCATCTCATCACTGTTATTTTCGTACGTACGTACCGGACATCTCAACCGTCATACTATGCTACGAGTACTCCCAATATATCTAATAGCCCCCCTACTCGTATGCATCGTCATGCTCCGAGAAAAACCAAATTCCTCTTTACCATCTCTCCAAAACAAACAAAAACCAATATCTTCACCAAAACAATCCAAAATCCTCCAAGTCCATCACAAGAAAAATCAAACACAATCAAAACTCCTCCAAAACAATCAAGAAAAACTAAACACAACAACTCCTCCAACCTTCACCAGACTCTCTCTTTTCTCTTGTCCAATCTCTCGTCTCTCTCACTCTCTCCATCACAGAATACGAATCGACCCCAAAACACTTCCTTCACTGCAAGTTCATCACAAAGTCACGGTGCAACGCAAAAGACTCCTTGCTAATGGCCTTCGTCAAGAAATCTGCATGCTGAAATTGCGTCGGCACATGAGTAATTGAAATCTCCTTCCTCTCTACCAGCTCCCTGATAAAGTGATGTCGTACATCGATGTGTTTCGAGTTGGAGTTCGTGATCGGGTTGTGCGCAATCTGAATCGCTCCCTGATTATCCTCGAACACCGGGATGCACGGCATACCTGCATCTGGCAACATAAAACGCCACACCTGCCTCAGGAACAACACTTCCTTCAAGACATCGGCAATTGCCACATACTCTGCTTCCGTGGTGGAAAGCGTGACACACTTTTGTGTCCTCGAAAACCAAGTCACACACCCTCCCCCACACATCACTAGCCCTCCTGACACCGATCTACGGTCTGTCGCCTTGCTTGCATAGTCGGCATCCACAAACACCTGCATGCTCATCCCAGTCACCACTCCCCTCTCAAATGTAATCCCCATCCAACTCGTCCTCCGTACGTACCCTAAAATACCGAGTGCTGCCTTCCAGTGCACCATCTTGGGAGATGCACAATACCGCGCTACTGCTCGTACTGCGTTCGCGATGTCCGGCCTTGTTTGAGTGGCCAACCACATCAGAGATCCTACCAACTCGCGAAAAGGGACATCAGCGCACGCTTCGTTCTCGTCGAAGTCGGTGAGCTTCACGCTCACAGGCAAGGGCACACTCCTCCCCCACTCAATTCCGTACTCTGCAGCCAACTCTTCGGCAAACCTCTGCTGCGAAATCCTCAACAGCCCTCTCTCTACGTCTCTCTCGTAAAAGCACGCGGAGTACCACCTCAACTCTCCAAGGTTTTTCACGGGGACCATCTCGTTGAGGTCCTCACCAAACTTGTCACACCTCTCCTTCTGCCCTACAGCAAAAATGTCATCCACGTGGACCACGATGATCATGATCACACGTCCCTCCTCCATCAATCGAAAAACACACGCATCTGCCAGACACTGCAAAAAACCTAAAAGTAACAAACACCTCGTCAGGTGCGAATGCCAATGTCGTGATGCCTGCTTCAAACCATACAGACTCTTGCATAGCTTCACGATCAAGCCAGATAACCTACCACACCCCTGCGGTAAGCGCATGAAAACATCCTCATCAAGCTCAGACTGCACAAAAGCCTGCTGAATGTCGAAATGGCACAAGTCAAGATTCTGCTCACACGCTAAAGCTGCCAACAAGCGCACACTAGACACTGATACGGTGGGTGCAAACAATTCTCCAAAATCAATCGAAGCCCTCTGCATGTCCCCCCGCGCTACAAGTCTTGCCTTGAATTTCGTCGGCCATCCGTACTCGTCTGCCTTACAGTTGAAGACCCACTTAGCATTGATGGCGTTCTCTACTGGTTGCTACACCGGACTAAAAGTTCCTGCATCCAACAAACCGAAAAACTCTCGACCGATTGCATCATTCCATAACTCTGAATGTTGAGACCGCATGGCCTCGTTGAACGTCTTCGGCTCGCGGAGGTCGCTGGCCATGCAGTGCGGAAGGTCAGGCATCTTGTCGGGCGGGCGCTCGGCACGAAGTGCGGCGTCCACATCCTCACGGGTGGCGAACATCGTTGCGAACATCTGCGGTCTCCCCCCCCCTCCGGAATCCACGGGCCCCCCAGCTCCCACAGCCCCCCCGCTTCCACGGCCTCCAGGACTCGGATCCGGCTGCGGCGGGGGCGGTAGGTCGCGGCGTCCTTGATCCACGGCCTCCCGGGTGGCGAGCGACGAGATGAGGGTGTCCTTGTCCATCATGTCCAACAGCTCAAGGCGGTGGTGGAGAGCGGTGCCGCCACTGGGTGGCGACGGCGGTTTTTGTTGCTCATCCATGAACCGCACTCCATCGCCGCGTGTGCGGCCGTGAACCCTCGTGTCCTCTCGTCCCAACTCCTTGACGGCTCGTTTCGAAAGCGGCGGGTGCGGAGGAGCGGGGACGGCGGCGCTGGCGGGCTTCGGCGGCGGCGGCGGTAGGCCCGGGGGCGAACGGGGCGGAGTGGCTGCGGTCGACGGCGGGGCTGAGGATGGTGCGACGGAGATCGGCGACGGCGCTGAAGATCCTGTGAAGATCGACGGGGGAGGGGGCGGCGCTGCGGTGGTCGCTGGTGCAGGGGGGTAGTACGTCCATGTCCGCGGGGGCGGCGGCGGTGCGGCATCGGCCGCAGGTACGGCGGCGGCCGGCGAGGGCGCCGCGGTGACCGAAGAACCCCCCCCGATGGCCGGCACCGGCGCCGGCGCTCCTGCCCGGCGGTTGACCCACACGACGTTGTTGGTGAGGGCGAGTACCGAGCGTGAGAATGGTAATGGATTTGCTTTGTCTGCGCAGAACCCGCTTTCCCATTTTGGTAGAGAGAAGTTTTGGGCCGACAGCGGTGCCACGAACACCTTTGTTAGCAGTAGCCACCACATGAAAAACCCCGATCTCGCGATAGTCTGTCAGCTCTACGGCAGGGGGAGGCACAATCGAAGACGATTCTACGGCAGCAGTAATCACAGGCTGAAAATCAGGGATCGTCGTGGGGATTGGGTCTACTTCGACAGACGGAAAAGCACAAATCGGCAGCACTACACCGGAAGTGGTGGAGGGGACGCTGGGAGTCGAAGGTACTACACCGTCGGAGCCGGTGGGCTGGACACCAGGAGTCGAAGGTACAACGCCGGCCGTTGCGACGGACTGGAAGCCAGAACTCGCAGGTACAACGCCGACCGCAGCGACGGACTGGAAGCCGGTACTCGCACTCGCACTCGAAGTCGCGCCCGCTCCTGCACTCTGTGGGAAAGGGGGGTTTGCCGCAACAAGGCCTGTGCCAACGCCAGGCGGGGACGCTTGGGCAGAAACACGGGGGGGGGCATCGGGGCTGTAGGTCACAGCGCTACCAGTATAATCCTGGGGCAATCGAGTAGCCCAGAGCGAGCATCCTACGTCAGAGTATGCAAAGGAAAGCCTACCATCGAATAGGTGGACGCCGGTCTCGTCTAGAACGATACGCTGCCTACGCTGCGTGTGGTGCAACGAAAAAAGATTGAAGGTGATTCCAGGCACAACGTACACGTCCGACATCTGCACGCAAAAATCATGCTCTCCTGACTGGTCTTGCATGTGAAAGGCCATGTTGACCTTCCCCACACACTGCACGCGCAAATAAGCACCGTTTCCAACCTGTATGTACTCTTTACCAGTCGGCACTGGCCTCAAATCGAACATGTGGTGGCTACTGCTAACAAAGGTGTTCGTGGCACCGCTGTCGGCCCAAAACTTCTCTCTACCAAAATGGGAAAGCGGGTTCTGCGCAGACAAAGCAAATCCATTACCATTCTCACGCTCGGTACTCGCTACAACACCACTCGGAACAATCTCGCCTGCAGACACGAAACGTGCCATCAAGAAGTGGAGGGAGCCCGGGGCCGGTGCTGCTGCTCCGGGAGGAGAGGAGTGGGGCGGGGCATGAGTCGAGTGCTGCTGCTGCTGGAACGTCGGCGGAGGCGGAGGCTGTGTCGGCGGCTGCTGCTGCTCGTAGTAAGGCGTCGGTGGCGGGTAGTACGGCTGCTGCTGCTGGGTGTAGTCAGGCGGAGGCTGCTGGTACTGTGGCTGCGGCTGCTCCCAACCCCCATACTCGCTACTATTTGAGGGCCCCCCGTAGGGCGGTGCACCGTGTTCGTGGTGCATCACGTTTGCATGCCCGTGCGAGGGTCGCCATTGCTGCTGCTGCGGGCGAGGGGGGACAGAGTTTCCATACCTTTGCTGCGCTCCGCGTCCGCCATGAGGTCCGTGCTGGGGTCCACCACGCCAGCCCCCCCCACCGCGGCCGCCTTGTTGCTGCTGCTGCTGCTGCTGCTGCTGTTGGGGACGAGGATGGTAGTACTGCTGTTGCTGAGGCTGCTGCGGATGCTGCTGTTGAGACTGCTGCGGATGCTGCTGTTGAGGCTGCTGCGGCTGTTGTTGTTGCTGCTGCGGCGGCTGTTGTTGTTGTTGCTGCGATGACTGCTGCCGCCGCTGCTGCTGCCGCTGCTTTCTCTCCTTTTCCCGCTGCTGTTGGTAGCACTCCGCGTTGGTGTGGTTTGACCACGGATGAAAATGACAGCGCCTGTCTCCTCTGGTCTCGTCGCTCCTGCTCCGACCGTCGCCTTTGCCGTCCTGTCCGCCGCCGTTCCCACTCGACCCATTTGGGACACGTCCGTCGCCCCGGGGCGCACCGGAAGCGACGAAGGCGTGCCCCACGCCACTCTTTTGCTCCTCCTCCCGTGCGCGCACCAGGTCCGTGTGGGCCTCCTTCACGGAATCCTCAATCTGCTCAAAAGTCAAATCAGGGGTGCGGTCCAAAAGTTTCTTCTCTATCTTGTAGTCGGACGAGAGGGCAGACACTAGGTGGTCGTTTGCTTCGTTGTCAGGATACACTGTCCCGTGCGACGCTAGTCTACTCCGCAAAATAGAGAACCTACCGAAGTACTCTTGTGGATGTTCGTTTGCATGCATTGCGAAGCCATGGTACTCTTTCAAAAGTCTTTTCTTCTCCGCTTTCGCTTGTGGCTCGTAATATTTGAGGAAAATCCTCCAGCCACCACTCGGGCTCCCGTCCGACACGATTTCCGACAGAATCGGCATGTACGAGATTGACGTGATTAGCACATTCCATGCCACTATAGCCTTGGCTACCTTTTGTTCGCCATACTCAGTCTTCAGGTCAGTCATACTGATCCCCTGCCTCCCTACTGGGATGTCTTGGTTGCTCATCACTACTTCGTGAACATCCTCCTGCGCAAAGCGTGCTACCATGCTCGATCGAAAAATCAAAAGCTTCTGCTGCCTACTGTCCCCCGACTTAAACACACCATCCCAAGGCTCAATTCTTCTACTCTCAGTCATACGAAGAGTTGCGGGGTGAGACACTGCACCGATATCCCCTGAGGTTTGGAGGCGACCGGCCATGGCAGTCGCAATCGCGTCGGCCAGCTCGTCTGCGGAGGGGTTGGGTGTTGGGCGCCCAGGATCTTGCTGGTGTGCTGCCTCTTGTTCCTCATTTCCTCCCCGCTGCTGCTCGGCTCGATGCCGCACCTCCATCTCGGCCATCTTCTTGGCCAGTTTCTCCTCCATCAGCTGCTCCATCCGAGCTGCTACTCGCTCGTTGACCAGTTCTTCGATCCTGGCGTCCTCCGCTGCTTGGCGGGCTTCCGCTGCTGGGCGGGATTCATCTTCGCGCCTGGAGGCCATCTTGACCCTGCTGTCGATCGCCGCAAGGCGATGCTCCTAAACCAAGCTCGACCGCGAATCTCGTAGACGACGTGTCATACGCTAGCGTGATCGATAATTCGGGTGGCTCGGTTCTTTGTGGTTGGAGCTCAAAGCGGGTGGCTCATGGCGGAGCGTGGATGGGTAGGAAACGTGTTGAAAACGTAATGCAAAAGTATTGGAAAGTATTGTATTCATCGGGGGCGTGCCAGTGCTCGTCAAACCTTCACGGTATCTGGGCACGCCTTCACTCTTTGTCACTCAACGAATCTCTCTGAATCTCCACCAAATACCTCTCGCAACCAAGGAATATATGTAGAAAGTTCCTATCCCTCCGCATCTCATCACTGTTACTTTCGTACGTACGTACCGGACATCTCAACCGTCATACTATGCTACGAGTACTCCCAATATATCTAATAGGCCTATCGCAGCAAAGGTGGGAAACGAGGTGCCGTGGTACAAAGGGGTGATAGGGGGAGTGGAGAAGTTCATGCTCAAAGGGCACAAGGAGCAAGAGAATGTAAGCATGCTACGCGCGAAGGAACACAAGAAGAAAAACACCGGACAGAAAACCAAGCGGAAAACAGAGCAGGAGGGAAGGGCACACGGGGGGCGAAACGTCGAAAGACGTAAGACATGACTGCAGCCGAAGAGAGCAGGACGGAGATGGCTGAACGGATAGAGAGATGTGCTCCGGACTGATGATGTCGATGACGGTCCGATAGCAGGAATACCAGCCGAACCCCGAAGTGAAGTGCACTATGATGTTGTGCCGTAGGAAGCCAGTCATCATCTGTTCGGTGTCACGTTATTAGTAGTTGCCTTTCGTTGTTGTTCCGGTAGACAGGAGCGTAAGGAGATCTGTCTACCTTTCTTTTTGTTTCCGATGTCTTCTCTACTATCTGTTTTCTTTTCATTCTTTCGTTGTCTTTCGTTCTTTCATCCCTACTTGACCGGGGTCGATCGTCTGTATCCCGGTCATTGGCCTTGTTTCCTCTTTACGTTTTACTAATAATAGATAATAATTATAGTTATTATTTCTCTTTTTCTTTTCGTTTGGGTAGAAAAACAAATCGCGCCTTGGAGGAGTACTTTCTGGTGTCTGTTTTGTTGTTTTTCTCTGAAAGGTGTACCCCTCCCGGTGGGGCAGTTGTCTTGTGACCACGGAAGGCGTCCGCGTCAGTTGGACCAATACGGACATTAGAAGGTGCTGAGCGGAGACCGGAACGGTTTTTAATGTGAAGACAACTACAACAACAACAACCCTCGAACAGCCCGCGGACCACCTGAGGCCCGTTTTCGTTTTTCCTTTTCCCGGGGGGGCAGTTGTAAAGACATGTGTAGGGTGAGGAGGGCGGCGGATGGAGAAGGAGAAGGATGGATGTGAAAGCCTTGACATGTCCCCACATCTATGTGTGTGTCTGGAGGGCGAACATGTAGGAACAGTGTATATTTATTTTGTGTTGGCTGGTCGTGTAGCAGTGGAGGCTGTTCGAGTGTTCTTCTCCCTTCTGTTTCCAGGCGGTTGTTAGACTTGGAGAGTCTTTCATGTTCTTTGAAGCAGCTGTAACCTTCTCTTCTTTCTAGCACAGCAGTAGCGGGTAGAACAGCGAAGAGCGCCTTGCTTGGTCACAGGTATCCGTACTGTATGTGATGAGACCAAACAAAAAAGTGATCTACTATATCCAAACCAAGATACGAAAGAAGCCTGGATCCCGGTCGGCACACTCACTCCCAATGGAAAACGCTCCGACACCTACAGAGAGTGCAGGGCCACCGGTTTTGCCGCTATGGTGTGGTACTACGAACGAAAGAGCCCGACAGAAAGGCCAAACGCCGAAGCCAGGTATTGGAACTCCCAGTTCAGTTTGGAAGAGAGATCTCAAGAGTACCGTTGAAACGGGACCACGGGGGCGGGGAGGAGAAACAAAGCACCGATACGCGAAGGGGAGGGCTCTAAAGTCAACCACAGAATCCGGCAACAGCCTTTCGGGCGGTTCTTTCGCTCGCGCAGCAACACGGAGAAACGGGTGGATATTTTTTTGTTTCAAGGTAAAAAAAAGTGAAAGCTGAAGGGGTTGGGCGTTTTCTCAATCGAACCGGTGAAATCAACGCATAAGAGAAGAGAATCATGATGCCCGGGCCCACTTACCACCTAGGAAACGTGGGCGTATCGAGTTCCACGATAGGTACCACACGAAGGGACGTTTTGTGCAGCCAATCCTCTCGCAACACAAACCGAACAAGGACGAAAATATCGAAGTCACAAAAGGCGGACAAACCCAGCCGGGGAAAATGTAACAAACAACGCCGCAACCCGGCAACAACTGTCAAGGTTACCAGCCAACATCTCTCAAATCCCCTGACAAATCAGTAATAGTACATTCACTCGGTGCAGTGAAGAATGCCATTTCGACACGAACTATAGAATGCCAATCCTCCTAATCAGCCAATTATGTCACGTCTCACTAACCGACGAAAAACCAAGTAAAAGAACAATCAAATTCTCTAAAGTAACAACTATGCCTCCTCCGAAACGCCGGTGGACAAGGTACAACCACAAGGACGCGTACAAGCCGTAACGGGCTTAGCGGCGTTTCAAACATGTCCATTATTCCAAACTTGCTGCAATGCGCCTGCAAAATTTTGGAACTCATGGACGAATTTGGAAAGTTTTCACAAAATTTGAATCGAGTACTGCTATAGGGCTTTGGAATGGTAGAATCCAAATTCTTGAAGAATTTCCCAACTTTTCTTGCCTTCGAACTTGCTTCGCAAAGTTTCCCTACATAAAATACGGGAGAAAGGTGATCTGTTTAAAACGCCCCTATTAAAAAACGAAGCAGCCAAGCAAGGTGATCGATCCCCCACGAAAAAAAATCACGCCATGATTCCGTTGGTGAGCCACTGGTAGTAGTCGAACTGCCTCTGCCCGTAGTTGTTGTAGCTCTCTCGAATCAGCTCCAGGCAGAACGCGACCGTCTCGCTCTTGTCCAGGTGTGGCATCAGGCGCTCGCTGAACGCGAACAAAAAAAAGGAAGGTGATGAGGGCAACGACAAAAAAGAAGAGGAGGAATATGGGATGCCTCCCACACACAACTCGCATCCAAACCGAAAGCAAACCACAAGCATCGCCGACATGGCTCGATTTTCTTTCTTTCCCTGAACTTGGCAACAATGATTCGATAGACCTACTGCCTTTCCACACACAAATCGCACGCAAAAAAACAACCCGCAAGGATTGCAGACGTCGCTCGATTTCTTTCTTTACGTGAGCTTGGCGACAATGATTCCAAAAGACCTACTACTGGTACTGCCTTTCCACAGACACCAAACGGAATCAAACCACAAGCATCGCAGACACGGTCGCGATCTCTTCTGTACCTGAGCTTGGCGACAATGCTCTCGGGCGGGTCCTTCCCCTGAAAGCACGGGAACGGCGACTTCTGCGTCATCATGCCCAGGAGCTTCACCAGCCGACCGCCGTGGGCCTGGAGCGTCAGAAACCCGCACGTGAACGCCACCACAAAATCCATGAACGCCTGCCCGGTCCGGCGCAAACGGTAAAGGGGGGGGGGGCGTGGTTCAGGGGGGGGCAGTACTCCCAGTCGTGCATGCGGTAGTCGTGAAATCATTGACCTCGCATCCCTACAAAGCCGGGTGTCCGTGTGTAGGTATGGGGGTTGGAGGTCAAGAGCCGTAGCTGGAGGGAGAGCGATGCAACGCCTGTCCCACGGATTCATGAGCCTTGCTTGACCGAAGATGACTTCGGAACGGTTGGTGATGACACTGAGGTGTGGGCGTTTTCATGAAAACGCATGCCGTAGACGATAGACCATAAACCTCGCATCCCTACAACGCAGGGACGGAGCTGACACAGAGGGGGAGGGGTGCCCTACAGTACCGCCGGGCCATCGGCATCGCACCCTGTCAACGCCGGAACTGAGGTGGCATGACGGCCAGGCTTCTTCCCAACATACGAAACCTGACGAACCCTCATCACACCTCTACCCCATCCTTCGCTTTGACACCTCCCATGCACGTGCATGCCTCTTGCAGCCGGCTCGAACGGGGCTAGATCGATGGACTGCAAATTGTCACACGGAGCGTTTTCTTTCTCAGAATCGGCACATCGAGCGTTCTTCTTTTCTCACAGTATGCATGGCAACACAGACCAAGCCGTCCTTACCTGCGACTCCAACCCGCCCATGACGTCCACGTACTCCGTGGGTAGCTTGAACGGGCAGTTTTCGAGAGCGAAGTTTCCGCCCGGTGCCATGCCGAGGATGAAACCGAAGTCGATGTGGATCAGACGTCCCTCCGTGTCTAGAAGGATCTGTAGTAGGGTCACGTACGGGTTAGCGGGAGTTGCCGCCGATAAGGGGGCATGTTCAGCATGGGCTCGGTGCCAGGCTCAAGTGATGATCTTCTTTCTTTGAGGCTGTGTGTTATCCTGGGGCCAGCATCGCGGTGGCGAGAGAGAGGACGACCAAGACGCGAAGCCACAAAGGAAAATATTAACTTCCTGGTGGAGCGAAGCGACTCGAACCAGCGCTACAGTACTGTATTCAGCAAGACCGAGCATCGGCATCCGTAGATGTATCCGCCGGTCCTTATTCAGACTGGGAGCGCAAGACCGCCAAGCGATCGACGTGTCCGCTAAATAGCTAGCCCGAAAGACAGGACAAGAAGCATTATCTCTCCCTCCCTCTCACCCCCCCACCCCCCCTCTATATTAATTAATCTCTCTCGCGCTCTCTCTCTCTCTTATTCTCTCACAAACAAACACAAGGACATAACCCCACCTACCAACACAAACGTGCGCAGTCAAAACCTCATCACATCCCCCATCGACAGCAACCGCAATAGCCTCTGCTCCCTCTCTTCTAGCTCACGCACACAAAGACATCACGCCCTACCAAGCACCAAAAACGTGCTCATCAAAGCCGCATGACGACGCCTTCATCATCATCCACAACAGCCTCCCCTCTTGCGGTACTTGTATGCTTACGTTGCCGTTATGTCGGTCCTTGATCTGGAGCACGTACGACGCCAGCGAGTACGCCGCAAGGCTGTTGACGAAGTTACGCTGAGCCTCCAGGAACCGGCTCGACGCCGGCTCGCCGTAAGTCCTCTCGAAGTGGTCGCGGAGGGTCACGACGCCGGTATTCTTCTTGAGCGCGTCAATGCTGCCACGACCACGGTCGACAGCCACCAGGGACAGAAGGGTTAACTCGCCTCGCCGAGAAAAAGACGCGTAATAACAAAAAAAACTGAACTGCGGTTTTACAGCGGGGAAGGGGGCGACTTCACCTCCATCCTTGACCTCATCGACGCGGTGCTCAAAACAGAAGGAGAGGAACGCAACGGTCGCTTCGGCAGAGGACTAACGGCAAGGTGGTATGTCTGTGTGTGTGTGTGCATACCTGCATACGCCCACCATCCACCGTTCAAAAAACAAGGAAAGGAACGAACGCAACGTTGGCCGAATTTCGGAATGGTGTCTCGCCTACATGCATACGTATGCGCATTGCTTCACCTCATGGCGTCGGTGAGGCACTGCACGAGGCCTGACGATGACCCGGTGGACACGATGACGTACGGCTCCAGGAAGAGGTCCAGCCGCGCCTCCGCGAAAATTCTCTGGCACAGGCCTATCAGTTGGAGCGCGCAGACCTGCACGCACAAGCAACAAAAAAAAAAACAAAGGTTAGGAGCACCGCGGGCATATGCGCAACACGCAACGCACCATTGCATCGTAAGGACAAAAAAACGCGTGGAAAGAACAATGGCTCGGGCGCAGAAACGTAAAGTTTCAGAAGGACGGCATCCTCAAGATCGGGCTAAGCTTCAACCCTACGTGCCACAAGTAGGCGCGATACAAAGACAGCACGGCGGAATGGCAGCGTGTAACGCCAGCACGTCGCTCCTGCGAGCAGAGGCGGCGGAGACGGGGACAGAAAACCACAGCAGAAAGAGACGGCCACCACTAAGGCAAGCAGAACGATTTCGGTTTTTTCCTCCGGAGGCTGTTGCCTCACGCGTTACCCATTGCCGCATGTCGCCGTAACACCCAGCAGTAGACGACAACGACTACAACACGAAACAAGCAGAAGGAACACGCCAAGAGCAACGAGTTATTTTGCCTCCTCACGCCTGTCTACAACCTCTTGCCGCACGTCGTCGCAACACGCAGCAGTCAACGGGAAGAGACGACCACGACTATGTGAAGCAGTCACAAACACGCAAAACACAACTTTTTTCCGGGAGGCTGCCGCCTCACGCCTTGCCCACCTCTTGCCGCATGTCGTCGTTGCTCTTGACGATGATGCTGACCAAGTCCCACCCGGCCTCCGACCCCAGCGCCGACGCGGCCTTGATGCGCGCGCGCTTGCCCGCCCACGACTCCCCGAACGCCTGCCCCACGCAGAACTGCACGTCCAAGAACGCGTGCTGCTCAACAACCTCCGTGAAAGCCTGCTCACAAGACAGGAGGAAGACACGGCAACGTCAGTGGCCGAGGTCTTTCTTTGGGGGGGGGGGGGGGAAGCTGCAAACCCTGCTCCTGCTCGGGTTCGACGATGCATGCGTATATATGTACGTCGATGATGAAGTCTTCCGGTCCGTGGACCCCCCATCTCTGAAAGCTATTATAGGGGAAAATGTTGCTGGAACATTGGTGGGGTCCAGTTGCAGCGACCCCTTATATAGCGTGAGGAGGGAATATGGTCGCTATTCTTGCCGGTATTTCGGCTATTCAGTCGGGGTGCAGTGGCGCCACGCCATGTTCTCGTCGCTATGCAGGGCATGGTCGCCAAAAAAAACGGGCCCACCATTACCGTAGACGACAAGACAAGACCCTCACCGGCGTGTACCAACGACAAAGCACGCGACAACGGAACCCCACACCACCCTCGCCGAGAGGCTAAAACTAGACAGCGTGCTCCAACGCAGCATGCACCCACACGCCACACCCCTCACCTGATCCTTCTGGACGACGGCCTCCAGCTCCTCAGAAGAGATCAAGCCCTGCAGGAGCAACTCCCGGGCCTGCGACACGGCCATGGACTCCTTCCGCTGCAAGCCGCCTCGCGACTCAACGCCACCGCTGCCGTCGGTGCGCACCCCCCCTCCCTGCTGCTCACGGACTTCCCGCTCGATATCCGCATGCTTGGGATCTCTCTCCACCGCGCCGCCGCCGCCGCCGCCGCCCAATGGGGTAACCTCCTCATCGCCGCCGCCGTCGCCTGCGTCGCCGGTTGGACGTCTGCTGCTGCTCGCGCCTTCGTCACCATTCCCATCGGCAGTAGCAACAGCGGCGGCATCGCCAACGCTGCTGCCGCCCTCCGCCTCGCCCCACCCTCTCGCCGATCTCTTGCCCTCGTCGCCGATGCCGCTCGCCTTTTTGCCGAGGGGGCTATGTCGGAGGAGCTCGTGTCCACCGTGGGACCTGGTGCAAGGACGGACGGCCATGTAATCAAGATCAAGCTCGAGCTAAGGGAACTCAAATTTGCAGTAGGCCAGGAAGAAATTTGGCTTCGTAGGCGTAGTTGCGGAAGGATTCCAACATCCCACCTCGAGGAGGCTTTTATTACCATTGCCTCGGTCTTGGAAGAGAGAGAGAAACGGCAAGCTTGGATACTGAACACCATTTCCTGCACCTTGGTAGAATAAACACCAAGCTTAGAATTTGCACAAAAGAACAAATCAAGAAAGCTATAGCACCGAGTTGGGGATTATGGGGTATTCGAGGGGGAATTGCTTGATATCGCGTACAGGGCGTCGGATATCCTCTGAAAAGTTCGTAACATACAAGAGCGCAGGATAGGCATTTAGCGATACCTTGTAACGCGAAGAGGAAGAACCAAACGGTGAGGTTTCTACGAACGATTCAGGCGGAAGAACAACAAAATAAAAGCTTCTCGACCCTGAGACGGTAAACGCGCAAAAACAACCGACGCTGGCAAGCAAAAAAACGCGACAATTCAGTAACACCTACACTGTAGGGTTGTAACGATTTAACAGCTTTCCCCACATCGCCCGAGCCATCATCAATAATCTATAGCGATAACGGTGTTCATGTTGTCGACAACAATTACCTGAGCATGAAGTCAGCGACGTCAGATGCCTGTTCCTCCCCGGTGCGACCTTTCTCACGCACAGGTTCGGGCAGGACCAAATCCTGTCGCTCCATGAGCGAGACCTTGCTGCCGCTGCTGGAATTGTTCTTCAGCGACGGCGGCGATAGAGTCTCCATGGCCATAACGCTACCGCTACCGCTCCCGTCGTGCCCACCGGCTTTAGGCGGGGTTGCGGCAGACGCAAACGCCTCCCTGTCGGGCGCACCAAACCCAGCCGATACCGCCGGCGCTGTCGCTGGACGCGCCCCCCCGTCCCAAGACGCCGGCTCCAAACCTACGGCCGAGAGGACTTCGGGGTACACCGCCGAATCACCCAAGGACACATCGCCGTCCTCGCCGCTGCCGGTGTCGCCGTGAGGTCCGTTGCCCGCTCGCGACGGCACCGACTTAGCCTTGCCCCCTAGGGAGAGACGCCTGACCGGAGCACCACACCGCTCCGCCGCCGCCGGCGCGCTACCACCGCCGCCGCCGAAGCCGGTTCGCGGCACAGGAGGGTCGCTGTGGGTGCGCAGCAGCAGGCGGGGGGGCTGCGGCTGCGGCGTTGACCACGGGTACCCCGCCCCCGCTCTGGGGGGCGTCGGGGGCACAAGACCGCCGGAGCCGGTGCCGCCGCCAAAGGAGCCGCTCCCCGAGCGGTGACTGCCGCCGTCGGCGTCCTTGTTGTCGATCGAACGGCCTAAGCTTCCTTGTCCCTCGATCTGGATGGACCCCCAACGAATCGAACAGACATCGAGAGGGGGGACGCGACGTGCTGGTGAACCACATTTCTTACTATTTTCGGCGACCGCTCAAGAAAAATCTGCCTATTCGCTGAGAACCTTCCAAAGCGAGTCAGCACTCGGCAACCCCGCCCGTCAGAAGACGGCACGCTTGTCCTGCGAGTCACAAAATCCGTGGAAAAAAGGACCCTCTGGAAAACTGCGGTAGGCGTTATTATTGTTCTCACGAACAAAACACCGCCAAGAGGTTGGGGACACAAGCCATGTACGGATGCCCAACGCAACGCGGATCGACCTCCCACGGCGATACTTGAGAGCAAAAAGCCCGAGTTCGTACAACGCCGCTAGGACGAAGCACGGCAACGCCTGTCAACATACACACGCGGCACGTTACCGCCTAACGTACACGACATGAGATAACACCCCCTGGACGGATTTTCAAAGATCGATTACTCCACGACGAAGAGGATGCATGAACGAAACGATGCGTTTTCGGAGAGCTCTCGACAAGACGGCTTCAACGCCGCCGTTTTCGGCGCTGTGACTGACGTTTTTCTGCTGTTGATAAATCGAGCTTTGAAAATCGGTCCAGGGGGTGTGTTATATCTTGTGTCGTATAGGGTACGCCCCTCTCCCTCCTCACCTGCGACTCGATCATCTCCTCCACCTCCTCTCTCTCGGACCCTCTCGAAGTCTCCCGCCGCTGAAGCCGAAGCGGGGACGCCGCGTTGCCATCCCCACCCAGCGCCACGCCTCCTCCTGCTCGCCCCGGGCCCGACACGGCCCGCTGCAGGGGCAACGAGCGCGACCGTGTGCCGTTGCCTTCTTCCCTCGCAACACCAACCCCACCAACACCCCTAGTGCCGCCACCGCTGCCGCTGCCGCCGCCGCCGCCGCCGCCGCTGCCGCCGGCGCTACTACCACCACTACCGTGTAAGGCCCGCTGAGAAGCCAAGGCTCCTCCGGCGCCACTAGCTAGGGCCACGCCGCCGCCGCCGTTACCGTTACCGTCGCCGTCATCCCCGGCGGTAACTGAACCCGTCCCCGTTGCACTCGACGCCCTCCGGGCCGCCGTAGCGGGCAACGCCGTCGGCGACAGCGGAGGTAACGAGTCTGCTGACTCCGGACCGCCGGTTCTCTCTTCCTCGAAGCCGTCGCCAACGCCATCGTCCTGCCGCCGCCGCCGCCGCCGCCGCCGCCGCCGCGCCTGCTGCGGCACGATGATCTCGCATGTGATGAGCGTCGGCGCGCGCTGCTTGGTCTTGAAGACGTGCCCTTCCTCGGGCGGGATGCTGACGATCGGGCAGATCGGTTCCGTGGCCCGGCACACCGGTAGAAACCCCCGAGGTCCCCCACCACCACCGCCGCCGCCTGTGGCACCGACAACGCCAACGCCAAAATCATCCCTACGCTGATCGATGTCACGAAACACGAGCGTATCTACCCTCTTCTCGACCACAACTGCTGCTGCCGTGTCCTCCCCTTCCTTGCTCGCGTCAGAGGGTTTCTGCTGCGGGGAGGCGGCATCCGCGGCGGGGCCACCGCTGCCTGCAGCATCCCCACCTTGCTCTACTGCTGTAGCAGGCCCGTGAACCTCCCCATCGTTTCCCTCGCCACTGCCGCCGGGGCCACACGCGCTCCCTTCCCCCTGGCCGCTGCCGCCGCCGCTGCTGCTGCTGCTGCTGCTGCTGCTACAGCCCACTTCGGCCTGGGCGCGTCCATCTTCTTCACGAAGACTTCCATCGACGACATCGGCGGCGACGTTGCCGCCGTAGGCGTTGTCGCCGTGCTTCTGAAGCTGCCGCAGCTCACGCTTGAGGTGCTCCCCCCGGGCCGTCACCGGTTCGACGAAACGGAGGCGCTCGGCGATGTCCACGAGGGACTGCACAAATGTCAGCTGGTCCTCAAAATACCTTTTCGCGGGTGTTGGTTGGGTTTGGGAGGCGCCGGGGGGCGGTGAGAGGCGGAATATCGGGGCAATAGGCACCCTGTCTGACTTCCTGTTGTTGAGTTCGCATAAAAAAACGTTTCGGTCTCCGCCCAGTACCTTCTGATATCCGTATAGTACTGGTCCAACTGGCGCGGACACCTTCCGTGGTCACAGCCAAACTGCCCAAACGGGGGTGCTACGGCAAACCAATACATTATCTTTAGCTTCGTCTTCACTGAAGAGCGTTTCGTCTTCACTGAAAGGCGTTTCGATGAGCTAACAATATGTTTTTTCTGTTTGATGGTGAAGATGTTGATGAAGTAAACCCGTAATTTAGCGCCATACACTCAAAACGTTTCATGTACGAGCACGTGATCGTATTCATCGCTAGTTGCCAGGTTCGTTAGGGGTGACATCGGTACCCCGACTGATTCAGGCATCGGTCGAAAGAGGGAGGGCGACCATCAAGCTCGCAGATGCCATCGTCTGTACGTCTATCGCAGAGAGAGGGAGGACAACGCTGAGAGAAAACACCCGCACAGTTCATACGGCGGGAATGTAGCGAAGCTTCGGCCTACTACCGGCGTGACCGCCGGATACTCGATCGGACGAAAAAAAAGGAGGGAAAACAAACGCCAATCGGCACTCGAAATATCATCGCGGAGACAAAACAAACCAATCTACGAGCACGAAGCAGCGAGAACACGCCCAAACGTCGCGAGCGCCCCCAAAAAAAACGACAGCACAGTAGCAGCCCGACATGATAGTTAACCAGCCCCCTCAAGCGTTGCCGGCAAAAAACAGTGGCTTCTAACACACGGCCGTGTCCTCTCCCTCACCTCGCTTCGCTCTCGCCCCTCTCCATCTCCTCCTCCTCCTCTTCCTCCCCGCCACTACCAGATTCGACCCAGCTCGTGTACCGGGTCTTCGCCACGTAGTCGAGACCGAGCTGCTCCGCGGCCGCGGCACGCAGCGCCCGCAGCAGCAGCAGCTCGTCCCCCGCGAGCGAAGACTGGGCGCCCGTCGGCCTCACCAGGGTAGTGAGGAGGCGTCTTTCGGAGAGAGGGGACGCTTCCCTCGTGTCCCCTCCTAGTCCACCGGCTCTGCTACTGCGCCCGTCCGAGTAGTCCCCATTCACGGAGCCCCCGTCACCACGGCAGCTTGCTTCCTCTCCGCCCGCGACAGCCGATCGCGCTGCTGGCTCTATTGACGGCGAAGACGTGGTCCTGTCTATTGCCGGCCTCACCGGCATCATCCCCTTTTTCTCTATCCGCGGCGCCCCGACGATCGCTGGCGTGCCGCCGTTGCCGTTCTTCCCGACGGGGCCTAAAGGACGGTCCGGCTGCTGCTCGAAAGTCAATGACTCGCAGCCAACATCCGGCTGCGCTACGGCTGTCTCCTCTACTGTTGTTGCTTCCGGTCCCCCCTCTCCTCTTGTCACGGCCGATGCTCCCCCTGCCCCGGCTGGCCCCGCCAACGGCACCCCTGCTACCGCCGTTGATGCTGCTATTCCTCCCCCGTTCCCCCCTCCCGATTCCGTCTCATCGGTACCACGACCGCTCCCACCGCCGCCGCCGCCGCCGCCGCCACAACTCCTCCCCCGGCAGTTTCGCGCGGATGAGATTGACGAGTTAGCCTCGTCAGCCCTCGCCAGGACGATGTCCTCCACCTCCACCGCCAGTCGGATGAGGTGTGCCTGACAGATTCATAACCGTGAATACTTTTGTTTCGCGGAGCAAGCCGTTTACCTCGCACACGGGAAACGTCGAACTCGGTTACTAACAGTGAGGATATTTCTAATGCCCGTTAAAGCACTGTGTTGCACGGAACGAACCGTTTACTTTGTTGCACACGGGAAACGTTCGAGTTTTGGGTGCTGACGAAACACAGTCGGCTGACAAGAAGCAGGCCCTCTTTGACATCAAACCCCCATGAAACTTCCAAAATAACAAAATAACAAGGGCCGATCGAACCGAAAACCGAAAGTGAGACACACACACAAAGGTGTCGGAAAAACCGCGCGCCAACAAACACGCACGCGCGTTTTGAAAAGGCGGTTCTGCTTCCGAAACGGCAGTAGCCGTGCAGACCTCCACCACCTGCGAACAAACTCTAGACACGACCCTCTCTATCTCTTCCCTCCCTCTCTCCCTATCCCCCGCCTTCGCTCTCTCCCTATCGTCCATTGAAAACATTTGTCTGCCCCAGCCGCCGTACCTGCTTTCCGGTGGCTCCCTTTCCCGGGGGTAGGGGCCGACTTCCCGGGGGAGGTTTTCTACGTACCCTTTCAACCCCCTGGGGGGGCCGGTGTGCACAGGGGGGGGGGGGGTGCGGCTGACTGACTGCTGCGAACCACAAGCAAAAATTTTAGCCACTGTTGTTGTGGGTCAAACCTTGGCGCCATTCTTCCCAGCCATCTAGGGACGCCATAGTTGAGGAGCACGACTGCTGTATTCGACAACAGGTTTTATCGAGAAGTACTATGCTCTCAGCAAGTGATGGGCCGGGCAGGAAAATCCCGACAGGTAGTTGGGCGGAGAAACGGCAACGAGAAGCCGTGTGTCGGAGGGATAGGTCGTCCCGAAGGCGTGAAACGACTTGGGGGTGCCCGTCGCAACACAAGTTCGGAGACCTTATCCTGGCAACGGCAGGCCCGACAACGACAACGACGACGACAACAACAACAACAACAACAACAACAACAACAACAACAACAACGATAACGACAACGACAACGACAACGACAACGACAACAACAACAACAACAACAACAACAACAACAACAACAACAACAACAACAACAACAACAACAACAACAACAACAACAACAACAACGACAACAACGACAACAACGACAACGGCAACAACAACGACAACAATGACGATGAAGACGACGACGGCGAAAGAAGACGGAACACAACACGCAAAGCACTCCTCACCAGACAAGCTTGAGGGCCAAGTGCGTGCTGCGAAGAGCCATCGCCAAGATGAAATCCTCCAACAGCTCGGCCTTAAAAACGCCCTCCGCGGTAACCGTTGGGACTAGCAAGTAAAACGCGTGCAACACCTGCAGCAGGAGTGAAGAGCGCGGGGGGGGAGGAGGGGCGGGGCAGTTGATGCCCTGGATTGCCACGACCTCACACTTCTCAAGAAACACTCGGCTGGTCCGTAGAAGGTAGCAGAGCGAAAATCAGCCTGCTGCCCCAGCCTTGACATCTCCGTTCTCCCCCGCATACGTACCCTTGCCCCCAAACCCTAAAGGCCAGGAAAATGATCAATCGAACTAGACACACAAGGCAAATCTGGCTCCTTTCGGGGCAACCCCATTCACCCCCCCTGGACGCCACCAACCAGGTTCTGGTCAGTCCTTGTGAAACGTTGCCTGGGCCCGCGAAAATCAGGCATATCGCGCCGCCCCGGCATTGAAGGGATGCGAGGTCAATGGTCTAACGACTACCGCATGCGTTTACTTGAGTACACCCGCCCCCTCCCTGGACGACACCGGGGGGTTACAAAAGGCTCCCGAGAAGGCTGCCTGCTGCCCACCTGAGGCCAAAAAAAGTCAATCGAGTCCAGGTCCTTCTCCGCGAGCATGCGGAGGTGCAGCACCACCGCCCTGAACTCCTTCCAGGGGGCGGCAGCGGCTCCCCTGTGCAGCAGCCCCACGACCGCCAGGGTGCTGTCTCCGAGACGGGAGGACGCCGCGAGGCACCCGGCGTGGACGCGGTTGTAGGCCTCATCCTATTTAGTGGGGGGTGGGAGGGGGTGTACACATGTTATACACATGTTAAAGCATGCCGTAGTCGTTAGACCATTGAGCCTCACATCCCTGTAATGCCGGGACGGAGCGATATGCCGGGTTATCGCCGGCCCAGGCTACGCTTTGACAAGGATGAACCAGAAGCTGGTCATTATCCTTGCGTTTGCTGTGCCAAACCACGAAGGCGGGGGGGGAGTGTGCGCGTACGTATGTGTCAACCGGCATCTCGACCGTGCTAACCGGATGACCAATGGAAACGCATCAGTCTCGCAGCGGGACAAATAAACACACATGAACATCGTCAGTATAATAGTGATCGGGCTCCCCCAGGCATAGAGGAGGCTGGACGACAGGGTCCAGTCTCGGGTTCGAAGTACTTGCATGAGAAAGACCACGAGTGTGTCTGTGTGTTTGTGTGACGCAATGTCGAGTGCTCAGACCCTGCCACCGCGAAAGCGTGGCATCTCGTCGATTGAAAGCCGAGGAAAGCGCAAGGGAGGCAGGCGGGCGGGTTTCTAACAGAGGGATGCGTGCATGGTGCAACGTCGGGCACTTCGTGGCAGGCCCAACAACGGCGCGGTCATCACGCCTCCTCTACGAGGACCACCACCACGGGGGAAAAATCATTCCGGAGGAGCGACGAAAGCACTTATCAAGGTGGTAAGCCTGCCAGTCGAACAGACGTAGAAACAAAACAGGTCTTCAAGCCAGCACGCGTGTACATCCCCCCCCCCCCCGGGGGGGTATTGCACCTTCTGAAAACCCTCCTCCGCCTTGACGAGCCCGCTAAACTCCTCCTCGCTGAGCTCGCCTTGTTCAAGGAGGTCCAGTCCCACCTGGATTGGTTAAGGTCCCACAGACAACCAAACGGGGAAGGGCAGGGAGAGGGGTAACAACAAGGACCAAATGGTTTAAAACACAAAATTAACGCAAGCACACAATACTCGATAGCAAGTCGCCCAGATTTCACCGATTGGTTGCTTTACATCGAGGCATCCTTGTGCTATCTTTCGCAACCAACCTAAGGTATTGATGCGAGAGACGACTATTGGAAGATCACAAAGACGCACCTTCAGAGAGCTGGACAACGTCCCGGGCGCTTGGCTGCCGCCCCCTTCCGGCTGCCGCCCCAACCTCCTCACTACCGACGCGCGCACCCCCCGGTTCGCCCGCCGCTGGTCATGAAGGTGGGCGTCCAAAGTACAGCAAATGTACCTTGTCAAACAAGAAACGGAGTAAGAGCCGGCAGATAGGCGCGGAGGGGTAAGGGTGGAGCAAAACTCGCATGTAACCACAGCCTACAACATACTAACACAACCCACAGCGTAAGGATAAGACGAACTACAGAACACACGGTCGCCGAAAGCGGCATCGCCGAAACATGTGGACGGTCTCGCTCGCTACCTTAGGTGCGTGAGGTGCTGCTGTGCCTCCAGACAATCGTCGCAAACTCGAACCGCCTGTTTCGGGGAGAAACCCACCACCATCGGAGCAGCAGCAGCAGCGCCGCGGGGGGGGGGGAGCCAAACGAAGGATCATAAGCGCAAATGTCACGCGAAGTGTGTGTGTGGAGTGTATACCCATGTCAACGCATGCCGTGGTCGCTAGACCGTTGACTTCGCATCCCTACAATGCCGGGTCGGAGCGATATGCTGTGTGTGTGTGCGGGGGGGAGGTCCTGGGAGACCATCGAAGTGGCAGATACGATCATGCAGCAACTGATCTCGGCACGACGCGGGTGTATTTGTACGTAAGGGGTGCCTACAATATTTGTCTGTCCTTATTCACGAAGCCGTGTACCACGTGCACCCGAAACGCCACCGTAAAACTCAACCCCCTGTACCTACGCAAGGACAAATGAACCACATTGGGCCGGCGAAAACCCAGCATATCGCTCCATGTAGGGATGCAAGGTCAACGGTCTAAAGACTACAAAAGCACGCGTTTTACCTGACTACAACGGCACGCGTTGTCCCGCGTACACCCCCCCGCTGTACCGATGCGGTGTACTCCTTAAAAAAAAAAAAGAAAAGAAAGACATGTTTTGTTTTTTTCTGCTCACCTGCTCGAAACCGTGGTGAGGCAGGGGGACACGCTGATTGCAGTGCTCGACCACGAAGACCCTACCGCAGCTGGAGCAGTAGTGGCGAGACTGTGTCATCCCGAACGCCACCCCCGACTTCATGCAAACCTAGCATGTGATCGCGGTCAGGCGGATCGACGCCAAGTTGAGAGAAAACATGTTAGTAGAAAACGGTGACAACGACAAGAAGGGACCTCACTTACGGGGCGGACGTAAACGTTATCCCTGAAAACAATGCACGGGAGCAGTGTGAGGCCGGGGGGGAACAAACCCAGTGCCCACAGGGGTCTCGAACGCGGGGGCAAGCCCGTGAGTAAGAATAACCACCGAGTGCAAATGACTTGATCAAACCACGAAATACGCAAACCTTCCAGCCCTCCCGTTCAATCCTGACCTACCAGACGGAACAAACATCCGCGAAGCCAGCCAACCAAAATAACTCAAGACACGCCGGACACATCATTTCCGAGGTGTGTACCCTTTCGTTGGGTAGTTGGGCCTGTGACCACGGCTTGGGGTCCGCGTCAGTTCGACAGGTACAGAGAAATCAAGCAAGAAGACCGGAGCGATTCTTGATGCAGCACACAACGGCAAACCATAAACCACGGGCATGGCGACTCTCAAATGATCCACCCAGTCCACCAACACAACCAACGCCATGACGACTCTTCAAACGACCATGGCTTTTAAAACGACCAACCAAAGCCATCAACACAACCAAGGCCATGACGACGACCGACCAACTCTAAACCAGTGCGGAGCACCCCCTTAACGCCCACCTCGCTCTCCGCCGGCCGCGGAGGCTCCAGCACCCCCCTATGCAACGCCTCCCGGCTTATCGCAACTCCCCCGGCGGCCGGTGCGGGGCCGACCCCGTCCGTGCCCAGCGCCATGTCGAGCGCAGTCCTCATCCAGAGCATCCACTCGTCGTGGTGCCGCTTAGACGGCACGGCGCAGTAGTTGGTGTGGCCCAGGCGGGTCACGTACACGAAGCCCTCGGGGTGCGCCCCGCGTTGTAGAGATTTTCCTGTTGAACGGTCGTTTTTTCGGTCGGAATTTACTGGTTGTGTAGAGAGACGCGACATTTTCCCAGCAATCTCTCCCTTTTGTCTAGGAATACGAAACCAACACTCACAGTCACAGTCGCCGTTCGAGATACTGCAGCAGCCCGAGGGTCTTGATTTTCAGCGGCTGATTGGGGGATGTTTTTAGAGTTGGACAAGGGAGGAGGAATGCACGGCCGAGGTGTATAGGGGTTGACGTCCGCAGAGCACACGGGAGTGGTGGTTCACGTCACCGAGGAGCAAAACAACAACACAGCAGTGCTCGCGTTTGCATCCCACGGACGTGCGGTTCAGACGCTGCCATATTCGAACTGCTGTGTTTACTGCAGAGAAATCGAGCGTCGACAATCCATCCAGGGGGGGGGGTGGTATCTTACGTCACCTACGGTAAAGCTGCCTCTTAGGCGAATTGTCCAACGTTGACTCTACGGCGTGATGCGTTGCGGCCAAGTTTGATTGATTGAAGGCCCTCTAGACGCGGGGGTGTTTAAAGACAGCCCACCACAACACGTTACTATGTACCCGGCCGTTCGCTCGTCCCTTTATTTGTTCTTCGTACCTTTCTTACGAAAACACTCACTTTTTCTGACAAACACACAACAAGATCATATCTTCCACAGAGTAAAGCTCATGATTGTAGATTGACAATGAGTTCAAAGTGCGTTGTATGCATACGGTGACCAACTTGTCTTGTCACTCCTCGCCGCAACAATCAATTGCGGAGAATTCGCGCGGAGGGAATGTGTTGTGACACAAGAAGAGTCCTCAGATCGCCGGTAAAAAAATGATGAAATATTTGTTGAGAACATGTATTGGGAACGCAAGAATGATACCATATGCATGCCCACATACATTGCTGTCGCAGTGCTGTATGGGGGCATGCACGGAGTCCACTCAGGAGGACAGTCACCCAAACAATTATGCCGTGCAATCAAGCGGCGTGGTTGCCTTTGCGTAGGAAACAACAGCACACCGCCCGCGCGACGTTGGATGCGGTTCTCCGCATGGCAGACCAATTTCGACAACCCTCGAACAAATGAATGGCGAACAACAACAGCGTCAGATGGTTTTCTGCTAGTTGTCTTGCCCAGCGCCTGGTTCTTCGTCTCTGGCTGCGTGCTTACCTTTCCACGCCGACACCCCGATGACCTCTCCCTCCGCCTTTGGCGGCGCTCCCGAAGAAAAGTCGTCCTCGGATTCGAAGTCCAGCACCAGCGTGCCGACCAAGACACAGAATCGCTTCTCCATGCTTCCCACATAGTTCGAAGTGCTTTTCCAGAGTGTTCCCTTCATCATGGTGGCTGGTGTGGAGCAAGCACACAGCCGTGCCGCTGTGCGCAACGTCGAGAAGAGCGTGCAAGTCGTACCTGTGGGGGGCACATAGAAAGTATCCGTGGGGCGGGGGGGGGGCGTGCGGCGTAATTCAGCACTCCAGCATCCGATCTGCTATGTCCTTGGTCGCCGCATATGCGGCATTCTACCCTAACCAACGCCCACACCCCAAGCTTGGTGAGTGTGAAGTGGGCAGGCCTAGATCGCTGTACCGAGCTACTGGAGCGCGCTTCGCGCTCGCCAGCGCTGGCATATATACGAATCGCGCTTGAGGACCTCCTGACCACCGCATATACTGTAAATGCTCTCTCGGCATCCACTGCAGCAGAGCAAGAGAGAGGAGGCCCGCCATGCCTCGCCCACAGCAGGTGACCCGAGGTCCCATGAACGCTTTGCACAAGGCCGCTTGGGACGGCTCCGTTGAGATGACAGGCGCGATTCTTTCCAGCAGGGGAGCACCCGACATCGACCTGGGCAATCCCAGCGCCGCAACCGCTCTCATGATAGCGACGGTCAAGGGCTACGCGGGTGTTGTCAACGCTCTGTTGAGCAAAGGGGCGAACGTATCACTCGCGGATCCTAGCGGCTATTCGGCTATACACATCTCGGCCCAGGGTGGGAAGCTGTCCATAACCAAGATGTTCATCGAGACCGGCGCGTGCGTCGACGCTACCACCCGCGCCGGCAATACGCCTCTTCATCTGGCCGCCAATGAAGGGCACACGGAGGTGGTCCGAGCGCTGGTCGACGCCGGCGCGAAGGTTGACTGCCGCATGCCCGACGGAGCGACGCCGATGTACCTCGCGGCCGAGAGCGGACACGCGGCCACCATCGGGGTCCTCCTGCGCGCGAAGGCGAACCCACTCTTGTGCTCGCACACGCCGATGGGGGTATCCTACGTCCCGTTGGAAATGGCGGCGCTACACGGGAACCCGGACGTAGCGCGGGAGATGATACGACAGGTCGGCATCCGGGGTTGTGGCGGTCCAAGCGGCGGCGTAGAAGCCCTCCGTCAGGCTGCTGACGAGGAGCATCTCGAGTTCATGGCCGTGTTGTTGGACGCCGGCGGGGTCGTCGACACAGGCCCGGCCCTGATTCTTGCGGCGGAGAACGGTCGGGCCGTTGCGGTCAAGTTCCTCTTGCGGCGGCGCCAGGCTGACGCCGACGCGTACGTGAACGGTACCAGGGACCCTTACGGCCGAACGCCGGTGATGTGCGCCGTCGACGTCGGCGCCGGCCGGCTCTGCTCGCCCAAGATCGTGAGGCTGCTGGTTGATGCCGGAGCGAACACGACGCGGGCCGTCGGAGTCACGAGGATTACCCCTCGGTGGGAAAAGACCAGCGAGACACCGCTGGCTTTCACGACCCGCTTGTTGCGGGAGGGGAGAGTCGACGGCGAAGCCGCTACCAAGGAGCAGCTGCAGAGGCTGAAGGACACTCGCTGCCTGCTTTCGCGGGCGGAGGCCGTTCACGCAGTCTCTTGGTTGTGGGCCAGCGGTGAGCCCCCCCGCATCGCCCAAGCGGCAGGGGACACAAAGACCGAGACGGCTTCAACGGCGGTGGCAACACCGCTGCGGGCCATGTCCCCGATGCTGAGACGAAAGCCTGGGACGCGTGGTGTTCTGTTGAAGACCCTGTTTAGGTGGGTGGGGCTGTGGTATGATGACGCTCGCGGTGCATTTACTGTTGTGTCGGGGTTTGGGTGGGGACTTTCAGGAGTTATGGCTTTGACATGTACCTGGTAGCGGACTTCGCGCCGACTGCTTTTGTTGTGATGCCTTCGATACAGGTCTGTATGTTTTTCGAGCTGACGTTTCCCATCCGTTTCACCGTCGTCTGCGCAGAACCATGCCGTCTGTTGTTGTCGCGTAGTTGAGGGATCTCGTCGTGAGACTTCCAGGCATGAACCCGAGACATGTGCCGTCTGCTCCTTGATTTTTGGTCGCCGCGAGTGCCTTCCGTCGAATCTTAATCTTCGCACCAGACCCATCTTGAATATGGCACCACGCTCTTAAGGCTCGCGGCCACCGATGACCTGAGCGCGTTTGCAATGGCTGTCCTGACGCACTCGTGGACTGCTGTCGCAGGTACTCGCGGAAAGTTTGACTGCTGTGGCTTGGCCCTGGTGGTTTCTCCGGCCTGTAGCTTCCCCCCGCTCGAGTGGAGTTACCCATGGTGCACGCCAGAGGCAGCAGAAGCATCAGCGTGACGCTTGCTTTTCACGGGAAGGGAACGCCTCTTGTGCTTGGATAACGGGCGGCACCTATATTAGTACGAATTAAATACCTTCGAGTGCGCGCCCATCACACCATAAGAACCCGGTGCTGTCGATGTGCGTTACCAATAAGCTATTTCATATTTGTGGGTGTCGGCGTTACCACCAATATACAGTGTATAGACTTATTGTTTGTGGGTCTATGGGTAGTATTACGAGCAACCTTGAAGCTCCGGTTGAGATGCCCTTGGCGTTGGTGGTTCCGGAGGATTGCTCGTGGTGAATGAGGTGAGTTATCTGGGTTTTTTCTGCGGGTCGAAAGCAGCGTGGAGCTGTCTGTCCTTGCTGGCGTTTTTTTTCACAGGAGTCGCCAGTGTGGTTCGAGTAGTAAAGTGTGCCGCAAGGTTCGTTGTGTGTAGCAACGAGAATCGGTGACTAAAACGAGGGATGGTGCGAGGTTCAGGATATCTCTCGGAGTGCGTATGTGCGCAACGTTCGGCAATACGCTTGTTTAAGCAGCTTGTTTGTGATGTTTGTGTTCCCCCCCGCTCGTGACTTCGATTTGGTACAAAATGCGTTGGATATTCGGCGCATTCCTGCCGAGAGAAGTTTAGTTTGTAGGAGCAACGTGAGCAAAATGTATGTTTTGAACGCATTATTGCATTCCCAAGCCCAACGCTGGGCATGAGCTCAGTGCCATGCTTAAAATAATGAGATCGGTCTGCTGGACAGGACGTGATGGTGTTGGTACATCCCCGCCCAAGCCCACGCCGTTGCTTCCACCCAGAGGGGGACCTACCTCACGCACCGGTTGTCTTCCAGCTGAAACAGATTGTGGTGAAGTGAAGTGAAGTGTTGTATGGCTCCCCACAGACGGCCAGCTCGGGGAAACGATTCACGAATGTGTGGGTGTTTCTTCTTGCGTCCGTTCGTCAGTGCCTGCAGAAAACAACACCAGCGGTTGCAGTGCCGGCCAGGGATGCAATCTACACATGTCTGGCAACCCGACCCGACGTTCTTTGTCCGCATCTGCTCGGCGTCACTTCACGGGGTTAGAAAACCCGCCGGGAGGTGAACAGGGAAAAACAGCACAAAAAAAATGACCATTCGATTGAAGACCAGCTCTTGCTGAATTCATGAATCATCGTTTTGAAGACTCGGCCCCCATCAGCCACCCAACCCAAACTTCTAAGCCGCTAGCACCTATTAGCTCGCAGTTTTACGTCTCCCCTGAACGGATGGTATTCTTTCTCTTCCCACGACAAGTTTGACAACCCTCCCTCTCTTCCCGGTACTACTTGTAGCAACTCCAACACCAACACACACAGCCCTCTCGCAAGGGTAACACACGACAACGGTCGGTGACAACGAGACCATACTCAGAAGCTTCTCATGGGCACATCCTCTAGTTAGCATCCCCTTCCCTCTCCTCTCCGGCTGCCTTCATCAAGAGCACTACCCCCAAGAACTCCAAATGTTTTTTCTGGAGCCTAGGGTAACGAGACACAGACCACGCTGTTCTTGCTGCTCGCGCTGCCGCAACGCCCCAACTAGACGAAGCCATCTTGTCGAGAAACCCGTTTGCCTCGGACACCCTCAAGGCACCGGGTGGAAAACGTCTTTAACAGCACGATGAAAAAGAGAAACTTTGCAAGGCAGCCCCAGAACAAAAGTCATGTGTAGACACGAAGTGCTACTCCGCCATTGTTCGGAGTATGTCTACACTTAAAATAGCCGAAGTCCCTCCGTTTGGCTTGTTTCCCGTGGGGAATGGTGGACGGGGATGATGCACATAAGACCAAAGGGGACACCACGCCCTCCAACACAAAAGTCCCTCGCACCCCCTGAGCAATGTAGGACGGAGCGGGCCTTCACTAGACAGCCGGAGTCCGGAAACAGACGAGTTATTCACGTCTCGCTCGCCTCAAGCCACGGGGAGTTGGCCCACCATTGTACTCATTTCCAGCCCCCGCCATGACCAAAAAGTCGTGTTGAGAATTTCACCATTGGATGTGACCGAAATCGCATCACCTCCGGCGGGAGGGCCGCTTGGAGGGCCGCTTGCTAGAGGAGCGAACAGGCGACGCCGAAGAAGAGGAGGAGGAGGAGGAGGAGGAAGAGCTCGATGACGACGAAGAGGACGAGGACGAGGAGGAGGACGAGGACGAAGAACTCGATGACGATGAAGACGAAGAGGAGGATGAAGATTCCTCGCTGCGAGACCGACGCCTGTCACCCTTCCCGCCGCCGCCGCCGCCGCCGCCACCGCCACCGTTCCTGTCTCCTCCACCTCTCCCCCTGTCAGACATACCAACGCCGCCCCGTGACTTGTCGGCGCCCCTCCCGCCACTGTCCCGAGACCCGTCGCGCTTGCGCTTATCGCTGCCGACCTCGGCCGGCGGCGCCCTCTTCGCCGGCCGGGCCGGGGACCCCGCGCCGCCGGTACCAACACCGTCGCTTCCCGGGGCGGATGGCGAATGTTTGCGGTGCTGCTTCTTGGGCGGGGACTCACCGCCGCGGCGCCCCCGACCGGAAATTCTTTCCCGCAGATCTCCGCCAGAGGGAGCGAGAGCGGCCTTCTTTCGAGGGGGGGAGGACTCGCATTCTACACCCCGACGGCCGCGGCCTTTGATCCTTCCGCGAAGGTCGTCGTCAGCGGGGGAGTGGGGGGTGGTAGTGGACGAGGCGGGGGCTGCGGAGCCCCCCCCCAGACCATCCTCCGCGAAGACCCCGTTCCCGTCCGCCTGCCACCTATCGTTCTCGTCCACACCCGACTGAGTCACCACGATAACCTCGCGCTCCGACCCTTCGCCATCACTGTCATCACCATACCCCCGGCCCCGGTCGCCGCGGTACCGCGAATCCTCGGAGTCCCCCCGGCCGCCTTCCCCGGCGACGCGCACGTGGACGTTCCGCCCGCTGCCCTCCGCGCGGTCCCTGGGGCGGCCCCGACCCCCGCCGTCTTCGCCATCCACGTGGATGACAACATCCCGCGGGCCTTCATCTTCGCTTCTAGCCCGGTCACGCCTAGAGCCCCCACGAGGGGCCGACAACCCCCCCGCCAGAGCATCCTTGACATTCATCTCCGAGGGCCTTCTTTCTCCATCCCTGCCGTCGCGCCCCCCCGCCCTCTTGTCGTTGTTCTTGTTGCCGGGGCCCCCGGCACGGAACTGTCCGCGCCCTTTGCGGTCGTTGTTGGAGGATCCTCTGGGCTCGTTAGCGCTGGCGCCGAAGCGCTCGGCTCTCTGTCAGGTCGGTGGGTCCATTCGATTTACGGGAGGGGTAGGGTGGGCGGGGCCAAGGATGGGTCGAAGGAGAACATGCAACACATTTGACAGACCTGCCGGGATGCAACGGTGTACGCGGTCGTACAGTCAACGAAGCTCCTGCGTTCCGCATACATGGTAGGAGCCACTGCCAAAAGAATTAGACTCAAAATAAGCCCAGTTTCCAGCCGTTTTCCCTCCCCTCCATGTCAGGACTTCAGCACATCCCCTTCGACTGCGGTTATATCTCCAACGGGTATTATTTAATTGTCCGACCCACCACCTCGGTTGCAAGAGCAAGGTGTAGAACCGCAAGCGGAAATCCTTTCTCGACAAAATTTCGGTCCTCACCTTTGCCATCATGCTGTCACGCTCGGCTTCTTGCGAGTCGCCGCGCCTGCTGCCCCCCTTCCGGGCTCCTCCCTCCTGACCGTCCTGATCATATCGTGGTGTGGTACATAGACAACGGGTGTGAACGCGAGGCTACCTGCTGCTTGTTCTTTGGCGTTGTCACTGTTGATTCTCACATGAGCTCGCCCATCAAGGACCTAGAGTGCCGTTGCGAGGAAGTGGGCCCGGCGGCCACCCGAGTTTGAGCTGCCCCGTACCCAGCGATAAGCTTACAGAACCAAGAAACAGAAGAACAAAAACAAAACAAAGGGCGGCACACTCTTCCTTGCTCTTCGCCGCTTCATCGGCTGTCTGGACTTGCTCTTTTCCAGAGACGTTCGGTTTGTCGCGAGTGTTCGGCCGTCTTTGTATCGACGCTGCTGCTCCTGCTTGTATAAGAACACTCTTACACTGTGTTTGTATCTAGACACTCGCGAGTGAGATTTGTATCGACGCTGAGGACCGCATAAGAAGCCCGTGTGTTTGCACTTTCATCCCATGTCTACCTCGTTATGGCTTGTGACCCCCACGGCAATTCGGTATGTTTCCTGTTGAAGAGTAGCCAAGAGTATACCAGAGGGCATAACACCCCATTACGAGGAAACACCAACATCAGCAAAAAGAGTGATCGGGTTCGTACAAAATTGACTTTGAATGACATCAAGTTCGAACAGGCCACGCAGACGTACCGGGGGCGGCAACAAGAAAACAAAACTTCCACGCGCACCCAAAGAACCAGGATGTACGTCTATTGCTAAAAATAAACATGAAAACTTGTGTCCTGGTGATGTCAAGAAACAATGCCCACGCCCTTCGCCTGTTGACGAAAAAACGCGTACTGTCATACACTGCCACAAGGGATACCATCAGATACACCCGCATCACGCCTCGTCGTGCCATTCCTGTGCAGTGACTCCGCAGCCTCGCCACAAACCACTAGCAACAGCCTCGCCTCCCGTCTGAAACGAAACTTCAACCCCGCCCCCCACCCATCCTAGGACAAGCCTCGCCTCGCGCCTGAAACAAAATTTTTCAACTCCTGTCATCAGCACGGCTGCTTGTTTGAAAGTGAGCTGCACACCGCACCTGATCGTCGTCGCTCCCGGCCTTTTCCCGGCGGCGTTTCTCCTTCTTCTCCTCCGCCTTCTTCGCCGCTTTTTTCTCCTCCCACTCCTTGTCCTTCGCCTCTCGCTCCCTGACAAGAACAAGGGAGACCGACAGACAGGCCAACAAAAGAGCGAGAGAGACTGAGTGCCGGCGTGAGATGTCGATCACCAGTAGACCCCACATTCCTTAACCATGGGAGTCGGTTGCTGTCATGCTCAACATATATATCTTGTTTACAGAGATCATTTTCTTCCTTGGCATGAAAAGTTGCCCCAAAGCCTTCTCAACCGTAGGCACAGGCATCTTGCTACTTATGTCAAGGCAAGGCATCAACAAAGCCAACAGAGGGGAGCGGCTTTCGGCGCCATTCCATTCCATTTCGTTGGTGATCGCAAAAAAAAGGGTTGAACGGTCCTGCTCACCGACCTCCGTGTCGCCCTCATTGGGCCTGAACGATGTACGTATGACGCTCTCCAAAGATCGGCGTTCCTGAAGCCCACGCCGTCGTCACACTACTCAATTCAGTACTACCTGGCTAGTACAAAAACTGACCGAAAACACGCCCCTGGTAACCGAACACCATACATGTCGGTGATTGCCCAAGTCCCCAGACACAAATACCAACCAAACATTTCACTACCACCTTAGGACAAGACTCACTTCCTGCGCGCTTCCTTCTTCCGCTCCTGGGCTTCCTCGTCGAACGCCTCCCCGGCCGCGTAGTCATCGCCGAGTCCGAACGCCTCTCTCATGCGGCGGTTGTCGTCCGCCTTCTTCACGTCCCGCATGTGGGAGTCCATGGTACCCGCTCCGCCGCCGCCGCCGCCGCCGCCCTTCTTGCCCTTGAGCAGGGACGCCTTTTGGCCGCTCCCTTCCCGCTCTTCCAGCCCTTTGCGGACCTCTGCGACCTGGATTTCGGAGGGGCACGCGAGACACAAGACAACCGCATCGCCCAAACGAAACAGCGACGTCGGCATTTACAAGCACGACAACAGCGACGGAGACAACAAAACAACAAACAACCCCCACAGCAGCAGCAACAGCAGAAGCAGCAGCAGCAACAATAACAGCAACTACAGCAACAACATTAACAACAACAACACCAACAACATCAACGACAACAACACAACAGGAACGGCAGCAGCAGCAACGCTAATAGCGCCCAACACACCGGGGTTCGAGAAACATGGCGCGACCTGGAACCTACTGACGGCACGATTAGAAGCAGACAGGAGCAGAACATACACCTTAGAAACCCAAACCAACGAGGATACGTATGCACAATACGTATGCCGCACCACGTGATGGCACGAGGGAGGGAACCAAGGCTAAGGGATCAAAAAGGAGGACACCGACGCGCAGCAGTGGCAACGCTCGTCCAACCACGCGAGACCGAGCAAAACCTAAACAGAACACGGAAACACCATTTTCCTGCGTTTACCTTTTCCTCAATCTCGGCGTCGCTGTAGCCACGGTCGGCCATCGCCTCCTGCAGCTCGAAGATCTTGGCTTCCACCTTAGCCGGACGGCGAGAAAAAAAAAAAAACACGCGCACAGCAGACACGCGCAGCGTTCATGGCTCGGTTAAAAACGCCTCTCCATATCAACAGCAACGAACAGAGAAAACAAAACACAACAGCTCCCGCAGAAAAGTTAGGTAAAGTGGCCCAACAAAAATTATTCCAACAACTAAATGTTAGCGTAGCTGGTAGCGAAGGGCGTCCCAAACAAGGAGCGAGCACCGCAGAGGGGGCCCCACTGGCGCGACATCCAGCGGGGTAGGCCAAATCTACAAAAAATCCAGAGAAGCTCATCTGAGAGACCCATCAACGGAAAAATACAAAACAAAATCAGCACCGACAAGTTAAACACTACGGAAGACGGTGGCGGAGGGCTGCCCGCAGCCGTAGTCGAAAAGGAGACTGAAGAGAGTACAGTTGGCACAAGAGGACTGCCAAGATGTCGAAACAAGCTGCCGCCGGAGCGACTTTCATGGCACAGCCGATACAAGCGGTAGAAATACATACTCCACGAAAAAATAACTTCTGCTGAGACCGCTGTGGTTAGCGGGACGTTCGCCTCTAAAACAATGACTCCTCTGGGCGCAAAAACAAAGCCGAACACGCAGAGCGACACCGACACAGCAGCCGAGCGGAAATCGCGGCAAATATCCACGACGAAGCAAGCGGCAGGTAGCAAACAACACCCGATGGCCGAACTGCTGCGATTGCTGTAGTTAGCAGAACGTTCGCCCCTCCGACAATACCTCCTCTGTACCTCCTCTGAGCGCAGAAAACAAAGCCGAGCACGAAGATCCAAACCGACAAAAAAAATTTGACTGAGCGGAAATCGCGGAAAATGTCGACGACGAAGCAAGCCGCAGGTACCAAACAGCACCCAACGGACGGACGAACTACTGCGGGTGCTATGGGTAGCAGAACATTCACCTCCAACAGTACATAACTCCTCTGACAGTGCAAAAACAACGACCAGCACGCACAACAACCAGCAAAAACGGAAACGGCCAAGAGGAGTACTGAACAAAGGCAACGACTATTGGGGTAGTGGACCACAGACAACTATTGAACGCCAAAAACAACCCACACACACCTTGCGCTTGCGTTGGTGGTCTAGCAGCTCCTCGTTGGCCTTTCGCGGCGGTGGCTCCTCCCAGTCACGGGCCTGGAGCTTCCCGGTGTTGCGGTCTATCCCCATGCGAAACGCCTGCGCGCGCACGTGGCTGTTTGTTTCGCCGTTCGTTGTGTGCGGGAACGCAAAAAAAATAAGAGACGAGGGGCAGGGCACAAGAGGGGGCAGGGTTCCGAGCTCGATTTTCTTGTTGTCCCAGTAATGATTCAGCACAGATTCTGGGCGTGCGGTATCCAAGCTCAATTTTGTTGCTCCAGCCGTGCTTCAGCACAGATCCCGGGCGCGAGGGGTGCCTACTGCAGTGTGCAAGCGAAGACTACCGTTATGTGGTAGCAACTGCGTCTTCTCGGGAGGCGCTATTATAGCACTGCTGCTGTTGGCCTCGATACAAAACGCGAGTCCAGTTCCAACACTTTAGATATTCATCCAAAGAGCGTACCTTCTGTTGGACATGACATGGCCGCTTGTGCCCGAGCCGCGAGGGGTCCTGATCCCGACGTTGTTGTACATGTCGCTGCCTGCCTGACCCCTGCCGCTCCGCGGGTGCGAGTGGGTTCGGTGGGCTGGTGCTGCTGCCGGTGGTGGTGCTGCACTTGTTCACGCCTGAACGGCAAAAAAATGCGAAGCGGGAAGAAGGCATAAGGCGGCGCATGTCAGCGCATGTTGTAATCGTGCTCCGGGAGTGTTGTTTCAAGAGGCGAAGGACGTGCCTCTATGTCCGGCAACTACCTTCGGTTGCGTAAGATATTGTATCCCCTGGACCGATTTTGACAGCCCGATTACTCTGCAGCACGTAACGCAAAAGTGCCTACAATGGCGGCGTTGGAACCGTCTCGTCCAGAGCTTTCCGAGAGAATATCTCTTGACTTTGGCATGTTCTTCGTCGTGGAGTATTCGAGTTTCGAAAATTTGGTCCAGGTATAGTGTACATACAGCAAGTAGGTGAGCAAGCTTTTCTTATGGTATCCACCCCTTACGAGGGTTGGGCCGCGTGCGGTGTGATGCCCGCACCCACAACGTCTCTGTTGATGATATGCGTTTCTCGACACACTACACAAAAAAATCACGTTGATCTTCGCAACCATGAAACCGGCACATTCGCCAGCTTGTTCCGACGGCGATCCTTGTTTAGTAGCATGAAGCACCTTGTAGCTGCCGTTGGAAGCGGTACGGAGACCAGCCCTCTCGACGCCCGAACCGCAAGGAGAGCAGATGTCATCAGAATACAACAGCAGTAATGCAACACACAATTCCATCCACAAACACACCGTTGCTCTCCTTCCAGAATAAAGATCGGGTTGCACAATACGCTACCACGACTGAATATTTAACTGCACATGGCTTCGACAAACAAGCTGTGCAGCCTGAACACGCAAAGGCGTTCACCAACAAGTTGTAACAAGTCCACAGGGGGGGGTCAACAACGGTCTGGGGCCCAGCAGCTGCGGCGAAAGAGGATTTGCGCGCAGAAAAAACGCAAGCACAGCAACGGATGCACGAAACACCCCAAGCCAACCACAAGCTCCACCCAAGCCATGCCGATACGCCATTAGATGGTGCACGCGTGGTGACGATGGCAGGCGGAGTGGTGGCCCTCTGCTACGCATCTCTTGGGGAAACTACTCTTAAAGCAGTGCCCCCCCGCAAGCCCACACATCACGCCGCACACACTTGAAACAAAACATCCACCATAGGAATGCGTTACAATCGAGCGCGCACTACTGCACCAGGCCCATCACATATTGCATGCTGGTCTGAGTGACGAGCTCACCTCGATCCTGCGGGGTAGAGGGTAGGATAGGACAGATCGTGGTGGTGCAAAGCACAGAGCAGCTGGTGTTGGTTTGCAAAGGGGGGCTCACAGAGCACATTCAAGGAACCCCCCCCCCCCCCCGGTGTGTATGGAGTTTTTCCGGCCGCGCACCACACTGCTGTGCTGGTGCATGCTTCATCGCTTCACATGCCCACGAGGCGATTATTTTCTGCACACACACAGCACGCCGCAGGGATTTCCTCAAAGCACTCTCGGAGAAAAAGGTTTCCCTTCCCCCCCTCGACCCAGAGGACAAGTCCCAACTCTCTCGAGCCGGCCCCAGCCATCACAACAACAACGCAGATACAGCCGCGGTTTCACGATCCTTTGGTGCTTCTTCACCAAAATCTCGCCGCACCTATCATACATCCATTCCTTGCAGACGAGCACAGCGCCAGCAGCTGTCAGCAATAAGCAGGATGGCTTCTCTGTCCGCCAGCAGAATAACGGAAGAGGAGAGGGGCCCGCCAAAGGCGGCCGTCGGTGGCGCGAGTTTCAGCAGCAACAACAATGGCAGCAGTAACGGCAGCAACAATGGCAGCAGGAATGCCTCCAGGTATCTTGTCGCGAATCCTGACGTGATGATGACGATGGAGGAGCCTTAGACGACATGTAACGAGCACCAACCGCGCCTGCCATTCGCACACCCGAATCTTATCCTTAGTCACGCTTGCCATCGCGTAGTGGGCCCAGGGAACCAAGCTGTGGACGTGCGCTCTCCCTCGAAAGAAAGGCAGGTTCTCGTTTGGCATCCGATTGCTGCTGTACGTGCTTGATCAAGGCTGTCTCCTACCAGTGCGCTCCTCCACCCGTCCTGTAGTCGTTTGTTTTCCCGCTTTTCATGCTCCCTACCCCGGGGCAACTTTGAAGGAGAGGCAGAGACAGACAAGAGATCAAGCTTGTTGTTTTTGCTGTATGATAGAGCAGCAAGGTCTTGCAAAATGTATTGCTTGTTGCGCGTGCAGACTTGGGCGAGAACAAATCCCCCACTCCGCGAACGGAATATATCGTCGTCTAGACTGCCCCGCGTGCAAGTTCTCATGACAATGTTGTTTCGGATCTGGATCTTTTTCGCACCGAAAGCAGCGCCATAACGTCACCCCCTCGTCAGCTTTCCTTACATGCATGAGCGGTCGCGCACCACGCATGGGCGTCGCATTGTACACGCCACCTCCGGGACCGTATGTTGGAGAAGATCAGAGAAACAAAAAAACAAGCCATCAATCCGCCACCGAGAGAGAGATGTGGGGGGGGTTCTTTGGCGGTGATGTCTGTCTTTTTTCCGATCCTGTTCAGCAGCGCGTTCACGGGGTTGGTTTGCTTTCAAACCCCCACCTTCTGGGCGACAACGGGGCATCTATGTACACAAACGGGTCCAATTTTATGCCATGTCTCGTGTCTCGGCCCGCAACGTGAACAGCGGGGGGAAAATCAATACAGCAGTATAGCCAACAAGTACACGCTGTCACCACAAGGGGGTTGAGAGAGTCAGATCCTCCGTTATGCTGGGCTCCACGAAGTAAATAAAAACATCCAATGCATTGTGGTATCTACAGTACCAAATATCATCGTATGAACCGGTCCTGCCTGCCTCCCGCCACTCTAATATCGACGGGCATCACATCCGATCCATGATTGTTTTCATCGCATGAAGCACCAACAAGCGCAAACGCGCGACCATGGGGAAGGGCCGCTGGACAAAGCAGAACTCCGATTTCCTGGATGGACTGGAGCGGTATGGGATGCAGTGGAGGGCCATTGCTAAACTAGTCAAGACTCGGACAACCGTTCAGACCAAGGTCCACCACGCAAAATACGTGAAGCAACTCCGGCAGCGCGAGGTGCGACATTCATTCCAATCTCCTTTATTTCTTGGTGACTTGTCATCGAGATTTGCCCACGACTTACCTTGCTTGCATCAACAACCAACCGCCGAAGTTTGTAGCCATTTATTGTCGTCTTTCACACGAAAAATAACACTCAAGGGCGAGTCATTCCTGCCTTGGGATCTTTCACAGCAGCAGTAGCAGCAGGGAAGACTGTCGAAACAAGAAACGAGAACCAATGAACAAATACACACGTTTCTCCCCAAGTAAAAGTCGCTCCAGGCCGTCGTCGATAGACTTCCAAGGACTGCCGAAACCTCTTCTCGCACCAACAACCCCCCATCCCAGAAAACTTCTTGTCTGCGTCACCCCAAACTTTAGCATAAAGGGCCCAAAGGTGTCAAAGGCGTTAGAAACTGGAGCGACGGCAACTTTAAAGAGGAAAAAAACAAATATATATATGCACGGTTGGAACGACCAGCAACCGTCGACGAAACACCAACAGCCAAAGTCCACGAAACACAAAAGTAGTTGCAGGGAGAAGGAGATTTGGGCTCTCATCCACGGAAGCGCGGCTCCGGAATCCCCTTGACCCCTTCCAGTCGGATCGCGAACACGGCTCCGGCGTTGGGCTGCTCCATGCGCTGCTGGTCGTTGAGCCCCACGCTGGCAGCAATAGAGAGTAGTATCATGTCATGAGGACGTAGAGCAACGGCGATCAATAACGAAATGGGGAAAACTCCATGAGGACATGGGGCTGACACCCCGATGAAATATGGGAATGGAATGGAGGGGGGCGCGCGGGGGGGTGTACTCATAGTCGTACATGCCGTAGTCGTTAGACCATTGACCTCGCATTCCTACAAAGCCGGGACGGAGCACACCGGGTTCTCACCGGACCAGACTCTCACATCACCAAGCGCGAAGCGCCGTGAGGTATTCGGCGAGTCGCATGAAGGGTGCGCTGCATCCTGCTAAGGGTGTTCGGCATCTTGTGCTTACTTCCTTGCGTACAGATGACAGCTGCGTATGACTTAATTTATTTTCTGGTGCTTTCACTTCCAGAGACAGTTATAAGCACTGTGTAACCGCCTCGAGGATACTTGACCATTTGAACACAACGTGGTGCGATCATCCCCCTTGCGCGGAGTGAGGGTTCTCCACTCCGCACAACATGATCTACTCGACCACCATTATGGTTACCGCCAAAAAAAAAACAGAGGTCAAAAACGGTAACCTGGTTGCCGAGTTCACGAAGTGAATTGGCTTGTTTTACAACGTCGTTGCCAATCGACGAAAACCCAATCCCGATGGCAAACACCGAGGGGCGGCTTGTTTTACAACGTCGTTGCCAAGCGACGAAAACCCAACCCCGATGGCAAACACTGGGGGGCGGCGGCTTGTTTTACAACGTCGTTGCCAAGCGACGAAAACCAACCCCGATGGCAAACATCGGGGGGGGGGGCGGGGGGGCGGGGATGACTCGTTTGCCATCTAGACTACGTCGGTGGAGAACACCACTGGGAGTCAGTATGCCCCCCAATGGGAAAATACTTGGGGTAAAAAATACAAACGAAATCCCCGCGCCGTCAAACACCTCGCGTCGAATCGAACGAGCCACCCTCTTCTCATGTTTGCTAACTGTCGCCGTTTCAAAAGCACGTCTACCTAGCAACACAGTGTTACGTAATAAATGTCATCATTGTGCTGCGACGGCGAGAGTCCTACGACACCATCAGATGGACCTGGATGACGAACGCCGCCCTTTCATGAACGCACGTCTTGTCGGTTCGAACGGAATCGCAGCGAGAGCAGGTGAACAAGTAGCGACAAGCGGGCCGACGCACCGACTCCCCCCACCACCATCACTTCAGACCACACGATGACGACAACAACGGCAATGGCAACACCAACAGGAGCGAGATTCTCCAAGAGACCGTTCACCTTGCGGACGTGATGAAGAGGATGTCGAGGTCGGGCCCCCCAATGGCCACGCAGGTCGTGTTTTTCGCTCCGGGGACCTGCACGGCGAGAATAAAACGACAAGGGATGTGGCACAGAGAATAAAATGACAAGGACTTTGAACAACACGATACTAAGTGGATGGAAGCCGACAAGATGAGGTAAGGAGGAACAGTTGGTACCTATGAAGTGGGGCTGCCCGGACATAAATTACTGTAAGAATCAAATAACAGAGTAACATATATTGGAATGAGGAAAGGAACAGGTGGAGGCGCCCCTAGACTTCAAGGAAAGTGAGAGAAGCGTGAAATACGGCAACGGCGGGGTAATGACCAAGCTACACTTTCGTTTCAAAAACAGCCGTCGATTGGCCGGTTGAGTATCTACGTAAAAGTCACTGCTACTGGCTTTCGCGCAACATCCAATAGACTCCAAAATCTAACATAGGAAACCGCCATCTCCTCTTAGTCTGCAGAGCGCAGAACCCTTTTTCTTTATGAATTCTGGTGAACTTATTCCAGAACAGTTCGCCTCGCAACTTCCTCAGTTGAGTGATCGTGCTGCCTTGTCCCTTGGCGTGTTGGACATCGGGTGGGCAAAATCGATGAATGAGGTCTCACTCGTGTTGTTTTCATTGTAGCGTGTACAGTACTCTTTTGCGTTGTTGGCCTGTGACCACGGAAGGTGTCCGCGTCAGCTGGACCGGCATGGGTGATAGAGGGTGTTGAGCAGAGACAGGATGGTAAAATGTGGATGGTATAATATAAAGTGCTTGCTGGACCGGTATGGATGACAGAAGTTATCGAGCAGAGACAGGATGGTAAAATAAGGATCGTACAATATACAGCGTCAGTTGGACCGGTATGGATAACAGAAGGCGTTGAGCAGACACAGAAGGGCAAAAAATGATGGTATGATAATGAAGTGTCAGCTGGACTGTATGGATAATAGAAGGTGCCGAGCAGAGACAGGATGGTAAAATATGGATGGTATGAGATGAAGTGCCAGCTGGACCGGTATGGATGAAAGATGGTGTCGAGCAGAGACGGAATAGCAAAACATGGATGGCACAATATACAGTGTCAGCTGGACCGGTATGAATGATAGAAGGCGCTGAGCAGAGGCAAACCGGTATTTGTAGAATATGAACGGCATAATTTGACGCGTTAGTTGGACCGGCATGGATGGTAGAAGGTGATTAGCAGAGACTGGAGGGTTCAATAATAAAGAAACAGCAGCAATTGCCACCTTTGAGCCTTTGACAAAGCAACTCACAGGAATTGTCCGAAGAAGCTCCCCCTCGGGGCTGAATCGGCGGACCTCCCCGCAGCTAAACATGGCAACCCATACGCAACCTTCCGTGTCTACGGTTGCGCCGTCAGGGTATCCCTCCTGAAAAAAACAAGCAAGCAAGGGGGGTGTAGAGGAACGAGCGAGGCGCATGCGAAGAAAGATAAGCGAGGGCCAGGAGTTATTGCTCATTTGTGTTTTCCTCGCATGTGCAGGGGAAGGGGCGAAAACACCGAGGCTGCGGTCAAGGGAGTGCGGCAGCAAGGGGGTGTGATACCGCTCCTTCGCGAAAGGCGCCCGCGTCACTCTCTTTCTCCGTCATCGCTCTGGAGGGAATCCTCTTGTCAAACACGGTCGCCCCGAAACCCGGTTGTAGTCGATCGCTCAACGACAACGCTCTCGAGAGCAAGCGCTTCGTACAACGAAAAACAAACTCCACTCCTTGGCGCTATGTACATCATTTCATAAATGGCGATGGAAGCACCGAGTCTACTGTTCAATCCGAATATCTCGAGAAATGCCCATGACAACATATCGCAACCAAACCTCGACAATACTTCCTTGTGTTCCACACACAAGAATCCAAGGCTCTTGATAAACTTCCACGTCCAAAGGAGAAAAAATAAATCAATGTTTTCATTATCTACATACTCTCGAATATGTGAAAAAAAAAAAAAATGTTCCACATAGTCTACACACTTTCACAGACTCTCTCTGAGTGAGTCATCACGAAGTCGAAATTGGTGCAAATCACTGTTAGCGATCACTCCAACCCCGCAGTTCTATTGTACAAGCGATGGAGTCACCCAGCCCATTTTCTCCCTTCCTCGATATCTGACTCACGACTCCCGGAACGTCCACAATAATTCGTGCCGTATTGTTTCATTCACTCCCACAACACAACAACGTGTTTCGTGTCATTCACGTCATTCCCGGCTTGCCTCGAGCTCCACGAACACCCTCTTGTTCGTAATGTCCCCCGTGTCGGGGTTGTAGTCGTAGCGGGCGATCTTCTGTAGGGGAGTCTCCGCCGCGTACATGGTCCGCCCGTCCGGCGAGAAGCAGGTGCCGTTGTAGCACCGAAACTCCTGGTCGAGGGCAAGGGCGGGGGGGCGACGACTAGGAATATGAGGCCGCGTAGGGACGATATCGAAAAAACAAGCGAGTTCCGGCTGAGCAGCACTGCTGTTGGGGCGGAGAAGAACGCACGACATAGTGGCTGCTGCAGGAATACCGCTGCTGCGTGATCGCAAAAACAAACACCCACACCCAGAAAAGTTCAAGGACTGCTGGAGACCAGAATAAATGACATGAAAGAGAGACACCCAAGATTACTTTCTTTGGGGAGCCGCGTGGATCGTGGCATCGAGAAGGTGTGGCATGTGTTGCGCCGTTTATCCGAACTGCTCTGGGCGCCTGGGTCTGGAGCGTGCCAGCAACGGGACAGGATTCATTCTTGTATCGCGCGGAAGGTCGAGAAAGTGCTGTCCCTCTTCAAACCTTCAAGCACAATTTCCGTGAACCCACAATGTACTTCGGAAGCAACCATCAAAAACACAATCGACCATGCCATCGGGTTTAGAGCATGGGTAATACATGAACCATGCACATGAATCACTAACGTAACAGCGAATGCATTCACTCTTCCACCCTTGGAAGCAAGTATAGTGTGAGTTGCCGGCATTCACGGCGTGTTCTGATCTTCCAACGTCTGTATCTACCTGCTCGCATGAGACAGATCGATTCGTACCCATTGCTATTGTATTCAAGTCCCCTTCTTGAACGCAGATACAGGTTATCGCACACCGTTGCAGCCAACCTGCGGACCTGCGCATGAACCTAAACTTGCAGTCGCGTTCGCCGGTCTACTCCCCGGGCTTGTGGCTTCCACGTCTGTGCTATATTTTACTCCGAGTATTGTATTTACTGTTCTGAAATCGTGCTAGACTGGAGAGCTTCACGCTTTCCAAGTTCACAGGAGAAGGTCACACTTCCAGGTCTCGAACCAGATTGGCTACTCGAACTCAACTACAACTACATTCCAAAAGTAGCTTAAACTACAGATACATTCCAAAAGTAGCTTAAACTACAGATACATTCCAAAAGTAGCTTAAACTACACATACATTCCAAAAGTAGCGGCGGTACTCTCTGTGAACACAAGACAAACAACAACAGCAACAACACGTCACCTCGTCGGGGAGGATCCGCCGCACCCCCTTCCCTTCCTCGAGGCGAAACACGCCGGCTCGAGGTTTCCACAAGTCCGGCGGCTGGTCGATGTTCTCGAGGTTAATCCCGCCGCACAAGAAGCGCCCTTGGCGATCGCACCTGAGACAAAAAAATAGAGAACACGAAAACAAGAGATAAAGCCGAAAACGGTGGGCACAGCGTCTAGGACGTGCATCACGCCACAGCCTGCAAACCTTCAAGTGCCTGGTGGTGCCGATCATCGAGCACGTACTGCCAACTGCCGGAGCACCAACGCTACACAATGTTCAACGCGTGAAGAGCGCAGGAGAGAAAGAGCTGGAGGGGCACAACGTCCACCCACACCGTATACGGCCTGGTACCTTGCCACAGCGTGGCATCGGGCGCCAAAAACAAGCAGGCACGTACCAGCACCCGCTAAATGTCTCTCACGTGCTTTCATTGGTCAAGCTAGCAGGCACGGTTGGTGCTAACGTGATAAAGAGCACACGACATGAACAAGCAGGGCACCTCGGCGAATTTCAAAGGTCGACCAGATACAAAACTGACCCAATCAAAGAATCAAACAACGACATGCACGGATAAAAAAAGGCATACACTCCCCCTCACGGCCCCCCATATCCATTGCCATTTAGCAGCGTCTTCCGTTCTAAGCCGCGCTGAGACCAATTGATCAGCCCGTCGCTACGCGGTCGGTGCTACAACAATAAACACACACGCTCACAAAAGTGACTCGAGCTGCCCCTCCCCTCCTCCCTTCTTGCCTGCCGTCGTTCAGCCGGGTGTTGGGCAGCTGCTCGTACTCGTCCTCCCCTCCGGCAGCCGCGGCGGCAGCGACACGCCCCCCGGTGGAAGGGTCGCACAAAAAAAAACCGTCTTCGAACGCCACCACCAGAGGATACCCGGGTTTCCGTCCACGGGCCCCCCCTTCTCGGAGCGCGAGCGAGCCGGGTCTGCACACTCGGAGGGGAAGGGAGGGCGGGGGGGGGAGGGGGCATGGGGGTGTACTCATAGTCGTACATGCCGTAGCCGTTAGACCATTGACCTCGCACCCCTACAAGGCCGGGGACGGAGCACGCGCTGGGTTCTCACGGAACCAGGCTCTCACATCACCTAGCGCGAGGCGCCGTGAGGTATCCGGCGAGTCGTATGGAGGGTGCGCTGCATCCTGCTAAGGGTGTTCGGCATCTTGTGCATACTTCCTTGCACACGGAGGGGGAGGAGCATGTTTCTTGCAGGCCTCCCTCACTTGACCATTGGCGACGGGTGCGAGAGGGGGCACGTCTCTTGCTTCTAGCATAGACGTCAGCACTTGGACCTCACTCAAAGTTACAGCGGTTACAAAGGGATTTCTCGCTTCCAAACTAAGGAGGGACGGGCAAGGGATGTGCTGATGGAAAAGACGATTGATATACGCTGTTGGAAAGCCGCCAGCCCGCAATGTATACACCACCCTGCACTTTAATGCTGGTGTTCTTGACGAAGCGCAAATGATGTCCTTCGAAGTTTATGGTGTGCTGCGGCAGTTAGGTACATATTGTCAAGGGCTTGCACGGGATGGCCAAAGACCGCCGCCAGAAAGAATCACCTGGTCTGTACATCCCAGCCTTCCGCTGCCAGGGAGGCGCCAAGGCCATCCTCTCCGTCCTCATCGGACTTACAAAAAAGCCTCATTATCATCTTCCCGTTGATATCTGCGGGAAGCGTAAGCCAACGACAATAAGTGACAAATCCATACGTCCAAAAAGGGGCGGTTTGCTCGATGATAGCAGTATCATCTAGCAGGTAAGACCATGCACAATGTAATTGGTATGACGGCGAGAGACCGACCCGTTATTGTAGTAAACGATGTGTGGGCGTTCTTGGTTGGGGGGCATAACAGAGATGAGGGGGGTGTGGGGTGGTATGCTTCTTTGGCGAGGGAGTAGGGACTCGATGCTTTGTGTGCGGCGAAAATTACCGTGTCCCCGCCGTAGGAAGACCACAAAGAAACGCTTGGAAGGAAAACTGTTGACAGATAACCACTACATGGGATCCGACCGCACTCGCCATTCTGTGATTTCGTATTGACGAGTCTCGAAAAAAAACACAAGCACGCACACACAAGTTTTCAACCGCACTGAGACTGACTGACGTCTCTTCATAGGTCAGCCGGTTAGCGTGGTCGATGCAAAGAACAAAAACAAGCACACACTCGCGCACCAGAGTGGTGATAAAGCAGGTCATGAGGCGACACCAACAAGGCCGCTCTCATGCTACCACGCTCGACAAGTTCAGGTTGGCATCACCCTAGGGCAGAAAGGAGGTGAGACTGATGCCAGGAAGACAAAAACAAGTTCATGAATCTTGTACGATTCGGGGGGATGTAAGAAATAAAAAAGGTGTGAATATTGTCGTGGACCTCGTCAATCGGTGTGCACAAACACACGTACCCACACTCACATGCTTTAATGAAGAGTGCATGTGAGAGCGAACTCTAAGCACAATGACTCACACAAAGTTTGCGCGTGAGAAAAAACTTACAGCAGGATTATTCAGTGAAGTGTGCAGGCGCGAGAGCGAACGCAGAGCTTCCAACCAGCCCATACCGGCGGAGACGAAAAACGTTTTCCTCACCGACCCACCACAGCTCCTGCTCGAGATGATTCCACGACACCCCCTCGGCAAGCATGTACGCCCCGTCCACGAGAAGGACCGCCCCCTCCGTCGGAAGCCCCGACAGAGGCTTATGCCACACCAAGTTTTGCAATCTGCCCGTCACATCGTTCCTGAGGGGAACGCGCAATTTTTTTGCATTAACAAACCAATGTTGAGGCATGCGCCGAGGGGCAGGCGAGCGGGGGGGGGGGGAGGGAAGCTGGACGAGGTCGCATGGACTATGCTGTCAATCAACGAAAAAGAGGCATCGTGCCGTACTCCTTTTACAGATTCGGGGTAGGAGTGGGGGGGGCGCCCTGAGTGGCACATGCGCAACTCCGCGTGCACACACGTGCTTGTGCCACCCCGAAGAAATTTTGCGGTGGAAAGCACCCCAGGAGCACGAGCACCAGGACGAAATGAAAAACCCGCCGCGGGGCAAGCGACGGCGACAAGCCCCAGGACCGCCAAAGCCTCGGCCGCAGCGAGACGGCCGAGATCAAGAGACCCACTGACGTGTAACTCCACACAGTCCGTTGTGTCCACCGAACTCTATCATACAGCAGTCTGTTGGGAAAGGCCTCGACAAGCTTCGGGAGGCGGTCAGCGATGCAGCAACAAGAGGAGGGGTATCCGCCATATTGACACGAACACTCAACGGTACCACAGCGAGCAACAGGCATCACGAAGCGGCAGTAACGGCTGTAATCCACAGCATCATCACACCTCCGTTTGAGTTTCCGGGGTCGTGCGATCGCGTACGCGACGGCGAAGACCGCCGTTGCCGCTGCTACCACCAAAACGGAAGCTTTGGATGATGCCATGAGGGCTGGCCTCTGATGCGTCGTTGTTCGTTGGTGGGGGGACGTGGTCGTGAAGCATGTTCGGCAAAAGACATGAACCGACAAAGAGACGGAGGAGACAGAGACAGAGACAGAGACAGGTAGAGAGGTAAAAA
>FN649743.1:4048081-4084975 GCA_000310025.1 Ectocarpus siliculosus | reverse complement strand
CGTGGGGGGGGGGGGGGGGGGGCGTATTCTTATGTTTTGCATGCCTTAGCGGTTAGACCATTGACCACGCGTCCTCGAGAGGACGGAGTATTGTTCCCACAGGACCGATCACCGATGGCCAATCGTTCCTTCCTACTTTGCCAAAGGTGGCTCAAAAATGTCTTCCCTAGTTTGTCTATCCTAACGATATCCCTTCCCGCCTTTTCAAACCACTTCCTACTCCCCAGTACAGCTACCGTCCTCTCCTCTCTATTCCATGCCTCAAACATCTCCCTGTACGGGGGGGGGGGGCTGTTTAGTGCCGGTTGAATGGGGCCGGTGCCCGGAATAATGCCGGTTTGCTCGGCTGGCTCAGACTGAATCACCAAGTAATTCTGTACTTTGAGTAGTGCCTGTGTCCTAATTCGTGACGGAAGTATCTGTTTTAGATGCCAACAAATTTGAGCTTGTAGGAGTTTAATACACCGGGCGCTATGTAGGTTTCGTGATGTGGGTGAATTCCCCGTGTCTTTCCTAGCCCCCGACCGTCCATGATTCCTCCCCCGTTTCTCCATTTGGCACGTCCTCCCGCCTCCGCGCCTTAGCATCCCTCGAAAATTGGAAACCCGGTCTTGAGGAATACTCTAACCTTGCCGCATTCTAGTTGAGCTTTGGTGCGTGGTCAATGGTCTTTAGCCCCAAGGCGAAGAGAAGGATGAATGTGTGGTACACCCGTGCACCTGCCCGTGCCCGACCCCTGCCTCTTCCAATGCTCTCTAGCCCATGCCGAAAAGAAAAATCAGCTTGTTAACAGCCATGCACTTGCCCGTGCCCAATCCTTGCCTATTCCATCCGACCCATGCTCGCGCTCCAGGCTTACGACGCGGAGGTTCGGAGGCGTAGCGCGGACGCGGCGGCGGCTCCGCGGCCCGGTGCGGTGGAATCGCGATCATCGTCGGTTTCGGCGGGGACACGGCCACCGTCACGCTTGCGGCCGCCTTCCGCCGCCGCAGAGACAGCTCCAGGAGCGTTGACCACGGCCACAGCAGGCGCCTCGCACGAGGGCGGTTCGAGAGCTGGTGGGTTGCCGAGAACGGGCGCTGGTCCTGCAGCAGTAGCAGCATCCGTCGAGGAGGAGAAGGCACCGTCGGAGCCGGCGGTATCAGGGACGGCGGCGCCAGGGGATCCCGCCTCTTCCGTGGCGACGACGCATGATCGCGGCGCCAACGGCGGTGGTAGCCGCGGGCGGGGTTTCCTCGAAAGGGGTGGTAGTGGTTTGCTCTGGCGCTCGGCAAGCGGGACTGGAGGAGCGAGAGGCAAGGCCGGGGGGGGCATGCACCAGGTTGCCGAGGAGGACGAAGACATGAGCCTCACCATCGGGACCGGAAGCGGACGGCCTATGGTCCCCGTCATGACGGCGGGGGGCGCCGGGAGCGGCGGTAACCTCCGCGGGCTGAGCCAGGGCGGCGAGAATTCGGCCTCCCGAAACGGTACCGGTGTCGCCGCTCAAAACCCCGGGGGCACGCCGGCGGCGACAGCATTGCCCGTGGGCGAGGAGTCACCCTGGTCGACGTGCGGCAGCAGCAGCAGCAGGGGCCCCGGAGTTTTTTCTGCCGAGGGGGGGGGGTTGAAGGGAGATTTGACGCCGCAGGTGGGCTCTGAGCGGACAGATAAAAGCGACCGGGGCGGAGGTGGTGCTGGCAGCGAGGGGTTAGGCGATGGGGCCAGCTCTTCAAGTGGGCTGTTGGGCATCGGCGGCAGGGGGTGCAGCTTCGACAAACCTGGCAAGGTGAGCATGACTCTGCGGTTGCCGCGCCACACGCCCAACATTGATTGCCTGCAAGTTCGACGACGCGACGCCGTCTTTGGGGAGTTGGTCCTAGCTGAGCTTGACCTTAAGCTTGCTCGCATAACATGATGGTATCCACGGATGGTTTCCTCTCCATTCTACACGCCAGACGTAGATATCAGAGATTCACTCTGGGTGTGATTATACTATTTAATAGATATGCGTACTGCCTGACCCGACCTTGAATCATGAACGCACAAGTTGCCAGCGCCGATGGATCCCTATTTAGAAAGCAGCTCTCGACTGAGTCGCTGCAGCCCCGCTCTTTTTTGATGTGGCCGTAGTTTGCCGTGGATGCTAAGCGCCCGGAAACCCGATGGATACTGATTGCATCGCGGGTCTTTCCCTTAGGTGTCCGTCTCGTGTTTTTACGTTGCCTTCATGGAACCATGCCAAAATGGTTTGATCCTCCCCTGGTGATGGGTCTCCCCTCGCCCTCGTCTGACCCACATGACGTTGGCATTGTGCGGACACGTCCCTCCCTTCAAAGCTTTGGATTTTTCCAAAGCATCGCTCCATCCGACAAACTTTGACTTTCCACGCTATCCACTACCACAGCCTATGTTTGTCCCGTAGAGCTGTAACTCACTCTCGTCCCCATCCCCCAGGCAAGCCTATTCTTGCCCACGCACTCTCCGTTGGTTGGTGCGTTTGTCTGCTAGTTAGCTAAGCATCAGCTCCCTCCGCAATCTCTTCCCAGCGCCCTCTCCCATTCCCCCTGGTACCCCCCCCCCCTCCCCCATGCCCCCACCGTATTCACCCCCCGGACCCCCCCTAGCGCCCTCTCCCGTCTCCCCCCCCCCCGGCAAAAAAATCACGGAAACCCCTCTTTCTTGTTTGTCGTGTGTCGCGTCGCGGCGGGGTTTCCTTAGGTGGTGGCCTTTGACCACTCGTCGGTCTCGCACAAGAGGAGTTGGTCGGAGGTGATGGTGAACGGAGTCCTGTACCTTAAGACGGCTCAGATTGGACGGGGCGGCAGCAGCAAGGTTTTCAGAGTCGTTGCTCCGGATTGCGAGGTGCGGTAGTTCGTGTGTGTTTGTGTTTGAATGAACATCGACCACGCTAGCCAGCTGACCAAGGAGAAGACACCAGCCACGAAGCGGGATAACAAACGAAATCGAACACGCTTTTTAATCAGAGAGTTCTACCGACATGGTTGTGAGTGTATGTGTGTTGCTCATCCTCTCTTTTTTCTTGGGGAATGAGTCGCCATCGCTGGTCATGCGTGGTAATTCTCTAGATGACGGTGGCCGAGGCGCCGCTGTTGCCTGGTTTACGGTTTTGCTGTTGTATATGGCGGTGCTGTGAATTTTTGTTTAAGTAGCCTTGGCGTACAACTGCCTACGCAGGGTCACGGGTGGCTCCGCGAATGGAATGAGCATCGGTGTGTCCTCTTTTTCTGAGCGATCTGTTTTGTCGGCTAACCCCAATCCCCTATTCTGTTACTTTGTCATCCATCTTTGGCAAAGTAGGAAGAAACGGGTGGCCATGTGGCCATCGGTGATTGGCCCTGTGGGAACAAGGCTCCGTCCTCTTGAGGACACGTGGTCGATGGTCTAACAGCAAAGCCATGCTAAACATGGGTACGCACCCCCCCACCCGTCTTCGTTGCCGTCATCTTTGGTCAGATGCTGGCGCTGAAGGTTGTCAAGGTGGATAACCACGCCGAAAATGCGAAAGCTCTGTTGGATAGCTATTCGAACGAGATTGAGCTACTCAAGAGCCTGCAGGGGAACCGTTTCATCATCAACCTCGAGAACTCGGAGGTGCTCTCTCTCTCTCTCTCTCGAAGTTATGGCTGTTTTGTTTTGTTTTTCGCTCTCGAAAGGTCTTCTTCAGCGGTCCGTATTTACAATTTTTCATGCTCTCGAAGTTGGATGCGTTATTTCGCCGTCCAAAGCTTTTTTCGGCACCCCGCACAACGATAATATTGGCACGGTGTGTCGGCCGGCCAGACACACCTGTCGGGATGCCTGTGTGTCTCGCGGTTGTTGCACGTGGCGTATGCTCAAGAAGCAGGGGCGCTATACATGCTTCGCTGCTCCATTTAGCAGAGTCGATCTGCACGATTGGTGAGCTTGGACGATTGGAGAAGACTGCCTCTGTGCTTGTGGGTACCATTGTGTGTGTTTGAATTTGCATCGACGGCTCACCAATGACGAGACACCAGTAGTGAATTAACTTGATAGTGGCTCGAACACGCGTTCTCATCAATGTGTGTGTTTGGATTGGCATCGACCGCGCTAGCCGGCTGACCAATCAACAGACGTCGTTGTAGCGGGATACATACTCGAACACGAACTCTAGCCAATGTGTTTGTGTGTGCGTGTTTATTACTAAAATCAACCGTGCCATCCTGCCGACCAATGAATGAACAGGCGTTAGTCAAAGAGTGAGAGAGAGAGACAGTTTTTGGAGGGAGGAATCAGCCGCGAGGATTGGGTGCTTCTAGCGCCAGTTCTTACCCCCTTTCTCTCTCTCTGCACCCTTGGTGATCTAGAAACCGACAATGATGAATCAACTCGAAAGAAAAACAACAATAAATGCTTGTATAGGCAACAGAGGCCACGATCTGGGACCCCGTGAGAGGGCGTCATTTGTGTGTGTGTTTTATTATTATTATTGTTAGCATCGACCGCGCTTACTGGCTGACCAATGAAAAGACGTCAGTCTCAGTGCGGCTGAAAACACGAAACACTTCTAAATGCCATGATCTCGGACCCCGTGAGGGGGCGCCATGGGAGAGACTACCGTATATGACACAAGATAACACACCCCCTGGACCGATTTTCAAAGCTCGATTACTCCACGACGAAGAGGATGCATAAAGGAAACAATACGTTTTCGAACAGCTCTCGACGAGACGGTTCCAACGCCGCCGTTTTCGGCGCTGTGACTCTTCCTGCTGTTGAGAAATCGAGCTTTGAAAATCGGCCAAGGGGGTGTGTTATCTTGTGTCATATACGGTATCCTATTATCCGGATGAAAGACAGAAACGGTAGCAACAGAAGAAAACCGCACTTGTCTACGAAGGCTGCTACCTTGCACTCGATTCCGTTTTGGAGTGTGTGTGTGTTTTTTTTCATCTATGTTGGTTCCCTCGACTCGTGGGCAATGCCAGGTGGACAGAAGAAGAGGGCTCATCTACATTGTCCTGGAACTGGGGGAAACGGACCTAGACCAGTTGATGCGGCAGTACAAGGCTAACATCGCCTCATCACGGTGAGAAGGGAATCGCGCCCGGGGGGTACGACTTTTTTCTTCGCTCGCGTTTAGTGTTTTCTGTTGTTGTGGCGCGTCATTGCCACCCCTACCATTGCCTCGTCACGGTGAGAGTTAGAGTCAGACCCTGTGCTGACACGCCTGGGGGCACAACATATTGTTAATATTAGCAACCTGTATTGTTCTGTGGCACTCGCACACAAGCGCGCGCGCACACCGATGTTCTTCTGGTAAAATCTTGATATCTGTGTTCTTTCTTAGCTGGTACATCATTCCCACCCCTGCCCCCCGCCCCCTCGCTGTCAAATCACGCCTCCTTCCCGCCAGGGCCGACCCTAAAGCGTTGGGCTTGTTCCCGGGAGGTCTGGACGCCAATTTCGTGAGGGTAATCTGGCAGCAGATGTTGAAGGCAGTTCAGGCCATGCACGAACAGCGAGTGAGTTTGAGTGGACGTGTACTCCCTAAGCAAAACCGTTCACGTACCCATTTTCTAGTTTTTTTTTTTATACATTTTTGGGAACGGTTTGCTCATTCTGCACCTTTGTTTGGGAGCCTAGAAAAACAATTCGTTTCCATTTTTCGGGTGCTTTCGATGTAAAACCCGTCATGTCCGCTCCATCTTGTTGATGTGTTTCGATGTAAAACCCGTCATGTCTGCAGTGCCTTACGTGCGTGTGCGACTACACGACCCCCTCCTTTCCGTGAGCCCCCGGAAGCGTTTTCCTGCGTACCAACCGTGGAAGTCCGGCGCATGCGGTCATGGCTTTGATGAAAGCGTCTACTCGTCATCCAAACCCCCGAAAAATATTGCCTCAATAAGGTTGGATAAAAATTTGGCTAGAATCTATACGTGGAGTTTCTAGTCCAGCTACAGTACTTTCGTTCTTTTTGTCTTTTCACATATATATATTTCCCTCGCGTGCGTCTACTTTCTTGCGTATTTTTTACTTCCCGCCATCCTCATACTTTCTGCTGACTTCACGGCTATGCATGGCTGTGAACTTTCACCCACCACTACATTTCCCCTCCCTCCCCTCCCACCGCCTTCCCCAGGTGGTGCACGGTGATCTGAAGCCGGCGAACTTCGTGTTCGTGAAAGGCTCCCTGAAGCTTATCGACTTCGGCATCGCCAAGGCTATCTCCAACGACACCACGAACATCTCGAGGGACTCGCGGGTGGGCTGTCTATCGAGTCTATCGAGGTTGTCCGCGTTCGGTGCCGGCGGTCGAGACGTGCGGTGTTTCTGTGTGGACCGCCTTCTCGCGAGTACAATAAGTACTTCGTGTTTAAGGAAATGGAACAGGGAGGGGGAACGCAGACTCTATTCCCTAGCCCAAACCCAACTTCCCCAGTTGTATGCTTTATCCCCAACATGTTCAAATAATACAAAAAACCCTGAGAAGGCCACTGTTCTATGTTTACTCCTTCCAACGTGTGAGTTCTTATTTTCTCTAGTCCGGTGTTTCGTTGCTTTCGTTGTAGACAGTTATCTCTAACTCGTCCGGCTTTGGACGGGCACACCTTGTTTTCGACTTCTTGACTCTACGGTACGTGGTTTGCCATATTCATTTGTGGCGGTAGGCTCATGATCATTTCCTGAGGCCAAAATTTCATTGTATTGTAACTGCCGATGACAAACGACGAAACGGCTCTGTTATTGCTTCTTTTTATTTCGAACAGGTCGGCACGATGAACTACATGTGCCCAGAGGCGTTCGAGGACACGGGGAACGGCGAATTGGACCCCGCCACAGGAAGCCAGAAGCCGGTCATCAAGCAGGGCCGACCTAGCGACATCTGGAGCCTCGGCTGCATCCTCTACCAGATGGCGCACGGTAATAACCGGCCTTGCCCGTGGTTTTGGTTATCGCTCTCGCAGGGTCCGCCGCACCCAGTTGATAAGGACGCTTGCCGCTGGGAACAAGCGTGCGTATGGCCCTTCGCAGTGACTCCTTCATGGGGAAGACGATTGGATGGCTTTCGTTTGTTTTTTTATCCCTTTTGGCTGAGACAACAATGATCACACCGCGCCCCCACCAAACTGTGTGGTCTTCGAAAAGTCTCTTGAAGTCCTTTCTTCCCTTGCCATGTGCTGTGTCCCCCTTGTACACCTGCCTACGCTTTATCTGTTTCCTAGAGAAGCTTCCTCGTGGCTCATGAGGTATCCAGCACAATGGAGTGTTCCCCCGTTGAAGCCCCGCACCCCCCGCTCGTTTTTCATTTTTTTCGTGTTTCTAAACCCTCTCAGGCAAGACCCCGTTTTCTCATCTCGGAATGCTGAACAAGATTCGAGCAATCACGGATCCCAACCACGCCATCGCATTCTCCGATCTGGTAAAAGAGTGTTTTGGCATATTTGTTACTGACAGCATATATTGTTTTATGCTCGTGTACTGTAGATCCGGACGGAGCTGCGCGCTTAACGATGCTTGTGAATTGACGTGTATTTCGATGGGAGTTGCTGTGTGCATTGGCGTGGAGAAACCGTGAAGGTGCGAGGGTGTGATAGTGCTCCCTCGCGGTGGGCCAGTGCGTCATGGAATGATAACTTCAGGGCTGAATAAACGTGCGCGCGAGCGAGTGGGCTTCCTTTCAACACCACGGCACGTAAGGTTGATATCTCCCGCTCTCACTATTTTTGGCCTCTCCGTCCGTCCGTCCGTCTGTCCGTCTGTCACTTTCTCCCTCTCTGCCGGAGCCCCCCCTCTCCCGTTGGCAATAACGACAGTTCTCCCGCCTCTCTATCCCTCTCGAATCCCTAAACCGTACTTCGACGTACACTTTTTCGCAAACCGACAACATCTAGCTTCATCGTTTTCTTTATCCCCGGACGGTCTTCGATCGGCACGCCTGGTAGTGTACTCGTAACTCCCCCCCCTCGAACAACACCATTTTGTTGTCGCTGGACACATGTTTGCAGGAGGACGGCTTCCTGGTGGAAACCTTGAGGGCGTGTTTGCGGAGGGATCCGGCGGAGCGCGCGTCGATTGGCGGCGCGGATGGATTGCTCTCGCACCCTTATCTCCACCCCACGGCGGCGAGAGGTGAGCAACGCCTACCGAGGGTTACGTAGGATACCACCCACCCCCCTCGACCGAGTTTCAAAGGTCAGGTACTTCACTACGAGGAGGGAGGGCAAGCTAAACTAAACTCGTTTTCGGACAGCTCTCGACGAGACGGTCCCAACGCCGCCATTTTCGACGCTGCCACTTTTCTGTTGTGGAGAAATCAAGCGGGGGGTCGTTTCCATCAATTGCTTCGTGTTGACTTGTGTTTTTCTCCCTCGTGCTATCTCCTCTGTATCTCCTCTGCACTCTGGTGTGTGCGCAGCTTCGTTGGAGGGGACGCTCAACGCAAAACTAGACGCCGCTAACGCTCTCTCTGTGAGAGCCAACGCTCTCACGGCGAGAGCCAACGCACGAGCCGCCGACCTAGAGAAGACGCTCGAAACGAAGGCGGGGGAGCGTGTCGAAGGTGTGAAGCGAGAGCTGTCGGCGAGATACGAGGAGCTGGTGGCTGCGGAGGTGACGAAGGCGGTGGCCGAGGAACAGGCCAAGCAAATGGCGGGACTGTCGATCGCAAAGAGCGCTCTCAAGGTTTGTTGTTGTTTTTTGTTTGTTCCTACTGTATAATCCGTTCCGAGAGCGCCCTCAAGGTTTGTTGCTGTTTGTTGTTGTTGTTCTCACGTTAAAGACCGTTTCGAGAGCGCTCTCGGGGTTTGTTGTTGCCGTTGTTGTTGTCGCACTAACAACTGTTCCACGAGCGCTCTCAAGGTATGGCTTATGTCTACATAAGTGCGCAGCTTCAGCAGTAGCGGTGGATGTATTGTAGGCGTGTATCCCCTCGATGGCTATCGAATAAATGCCTGGCGAAAAATAAACCCCCTGTATGGCCCCCCGCTGGGTGCGTCCAGAGTTGTCCCGAAATGTTTAGGTATTGCCTGGTTGATTCAGTATGACCCTATTTCTTCAACACGCCTCCCCTGCCTCGGTTCTCTCTGTTCTTATTGTTGCAGAAACAGTCAAGTTTTCTACCAAATGGTAGCATTTTCACCGTGAGCCCCAAAGCTCCTGTTTATTTCGTTGTTGCTGTTGGGTGTACTCTTTTTATTTTCTGTGAATTGGCGTCGTTTCTCCACCCCCACTAACTCTTCGGGGCAAGCCCGTATGCACTCACCCCTACCGTAACCCACGTATACTAGACTGTGTTTTCATTTTTTTCCCTCCATCGGTAGGCAAGCTGGACCGTTATTTTAGCGTTTAGCACCAACCTCTACCTTTCTGTAAACAAGGCAGCAGGTTAACAACGTACGCTGTTCCTGACGTGATTTTCGTTTGCTCGACTTTCCCTCAGCACATCATCGCCAACACGGTCCGAGTCCTGCACGCGGAGAAGTACTCGGGAGGGAGCAGCCTCGACAGGGCCAATCTCGACCGAATTACCGGCCTGGTCATCGACTTGGGTCGAGGTGGCGGAGGCGGGATCCAGGCACCCGGCACCCGGCAGTGAAAATCATGCCGACTAGACCCTCATTGGACTCGTGCTGTGTTTGTTGTGCCTTTGTTCCATTGTGTGTTTTGTTCGTAGAGCTGGCCCGGTTAGGTTCCAGCATTGGTCGGGTACACATATTGTTTGATGGCTACATGTTGTGGAGCCGAGGGGAGTGATTATTTGCTTCCGTAGACTAGTGAAATGGATCGAAACGCGAATGAATTCTGCTTACGAGTCCACACACGCCACAGGGGCTGATGCTCATGAGGTTGATGCTTGTGCTTTTTCGCCCATCGATGCGACGACGTGTGTCGTTTGATTCTGTTGCATGCGAACCGGCCTTTCAGGGGTATTTAATACGGTATGGTTTTTCGTGAAGGGTTGGTGGCGGTGCTCGTACCGTGGCATTTTCCCGGAAATTTCAAGTTGGCCCCGTTTTTTTTCGGGGAGGGAGTAAGTACGAAGCGGTATGATCTGTTGGATGATGGCGTGCTTACCGGAACACCTCGTACTGAAACGCCCGTACTGCAGAGTGCATCATTCCCGTGTTTTTTTTGTGGTGATTGTCCTGACGGCTGTGCTGCGAGGTGGTGATTGATCGCATCGATGATTGCGCCATTTCCTTCACCTAACCGTCCGCATCAACCTCATTGTCTTGGTCGGAATCGTCTATCATTGATACAACAGTCGTGGGCTCGGTTTAGCGGTCTATATTGTCACGAAATTTTGTAACCGCTATTCAGGGCATCGCCGCAAAACATCTTTAGCGGTTATGAATCGCTAAACCGGGAAAAAGCCCATTCATTATTGGCCAACAAGAGCAGCGTCGAAAGTTCATCCTGATAGGGCCTGCATGTGTCTCGTTGCAGCAGTCATACGAAGGTGCAGATGAAGAAGTATCGACCCTAAGGATGACAACACAGCCAGCACAGTAGTAGTGCATTTCAATTCACGACTCACACAGCGTGTATTCCGTGACGGACTGTATGCCCTTCATTGAGACTGGAAAATCGTTCCCGTCTCTAACGAGCGTGGAGCAAGTTTGTGACAACGCAATGGCAACCAACCGCGTGCTTGGGCAGCTCATTTGTACCATTTGTCGCGTGGATCGATGATGCATCTCTCTGATATTCGCTGCGAGGAACGCCATTTTTGCCTTGCGAAGATAGTGTGCTGCCTCGCCCACGTCACACAACTCCGTTCACTCTTGAAGCTGGCCAAAATCAGCCGATAGCTCATGGCGGCTGCGCCATCACCCCCCTTGCCCTTAGCACCGTCAACTTTTGCGGTGCGATCTCGCTCTAGCTCTAACTCGTCGTCGGAGGAGCTAGGTCCCTCCATGTACATACTGGAGAACTTCTCAACGAGCATGTTATTCGATCCTTGCGCAAAAAGCTTTGATCTCTTCCTGCGCGTTAGTTCTGAGTGCGCTACCTTCTGGTCAAGAATATCCAAAACCTCAAGCTTCTGGCCAAAGTTGGGCCGCGTGGGGGGCTGTCGTGTAGCTGCAGCGCGAGTTGTTGTTTTCCGCGCCTGGTGCTAGAAAGCCATTCTCCGCCTCTTTGCGCTTTGTTGGGTGGATTTGAGACGCGAGGGAAACTCTGGGCCTTCTTGGTTGCACACTATTGGCAAATGCGGTGCATCTCGTTGCCATCAGGACCCTCCACCTCTCCATACATGCCGGGCATGCGGCCACCACAGCCACCTATACAATCGTGCGCGTCGCTTGGACTCAGTGCCGCATTTGAAAGCCACAGTTCTCCATCCGCGCCGCCTGTTGTGTGTGTGTTGCCATGTGCTTTTATTACGAGCATCGACCACGCTAAGCGGCTGACCAATGTCGCTGTGTCTCTTGCATGTCAAAAACCGAAAATTGCTTAATTACTTGAGATTGTATGGATTAATTAAATTTGCCAAAGCAGTGGCAAGTGTGAGAGGAATTCAACCGATAACCGCTATTGGCGGCTGAAAATATGTCCAGTAACCGCTATTGAGGGCATGACCGGTTTAGCGGTTAAACCGGGGTGCGGCCATGTCACGAGATTTTATAGCCGCTATTCAGGGCAACCCGCTAAACAGGGAACTGCTAAACCGGGCCCACGACTGTGCTCGGTTCCTAGTTATCCAGAATACTATCGGCTATACCGTTCGCATTGCGAGATGGTGTATGGAGTGCGTGTTTCGTCTTGGCCACCATTGTACCAGTAGACGAGCGATTACTGATGCCGTTCGTATAACGTAGGCCAAGGATCCAAGAAACACCAACCATCCATTCTTCCGTTCTTGACGTGTTGTCCATTTGGTCATGGAACGGACCTGCAAAGGACTTACGGTGCATCATACACACAATTTTTCCGAAGGCATCAACAACAACGAGAGAAGGTGTCATGTCTGCTTAAGGTTATAACCTCGTTGTGCTAGCCGCCTGCATGTGACTTGTGGTACGTGCTAAGGTTGTGTTCAACCAAGTGTGCCGCAGGCGCCAATCCAAACTCAGCACCCTTACCGATGTCTCACTTGATCATGCCTGGGCGCGAAAAATCAGGTGTGGGCCCCGCCCCTACCCTGCGTGTTGCAATCGATACTCTGTACTGTGCAAGAAGACATATCATTGCTTTCACACTTCATTGACTTTACATGAAGAGGGGCAGATGTTGCACGCACATGGCAAGCCCCCGACATGATTCGTGGCCAGACGTTATTAACCCATATCAGCTCTTGATAGACATTTTCTATGTACATGAATGCAGTATTAGTATTCACACGCCCTTGTACTTTCACCGTGTGCGTGCGAATGGGCCGGCCATGCGATGGTCCCAAGTGTTCGTGCGAAATGTTTGGCATAAAAAACATAAAATCGATCCTGACGCTCGATAATCTAGTCGCCAAAAAGGAGGATGATTGGCGTCGTCTCCCATCCGTATAGGCAACCGCCGTGGTTGCCCAAAAAATAACACCAAAAAAAAAAGCGACAAAAACAAAATCAGCCCTCCCCTCGGCAATGTCCCCTCGGCAATGTCCTTCAACCATATATTCGGATATCTACGTCAGACTTCACATGCCACCCCCCGATAAAACACGTCCATCAATAAAAAAGAGAAACCCGAAAGGGGGTTGAGGAATGGCCGTCACGTTTTACAACCAAACCACCAACCGTGCCGCAGTCAGTCCCCGTCCCAGGCGATCTCATGACCTCCGCTAAAAACTTGAGGGCACAACAACAGCAGTCTCGAACTGCTGTTTTAGTGGATGTGTTGCCAAGTGCTACATAAACCCAACCCTGCTAAAGTGGGGCCCTATGAAAGCGTTTCCTAAGTAAGGAGGGAGGGGGCTCCGCGATCAGGACGTTTTCGTGGGTGGTGTTTTCCGCCTGAGACACCTCCAGCTGGTTTGTCGGCGTCGTCGGATGAAACGCGAGCGTCACCGGAGGCTCCTGGCAATCTCCGTGTTATTGTTGCGTCGGTCCTCCAAGAGGGTTCTGTTCCAACGTCACGCTCCTGTAACGCAGAAGGGTGGAAACGTGGGCAGGGGGCGGGGGGGGGGGTACTCATGTAACCGCATGCCGTAGTCGTGACACCAATGACCTCGCATCCCTACGATGACGGGACGAAGCGATGTGCCGGGTTTTCGGCGGCCCATGCTACGTTTCACAAGGATGGACATTGCCATCATCCTGGACCGCCTTCGCGAGATTAACAAGTTTATGAGGAAATAGAAAAGGGAGGGGGGACGTAAACCCTATTCGCTAACCCCAATCCTGACCCAACTTCCCCGATTGTATGTCTTATCCTGAATGTTTACGTAATCGAAAAAACCTGCGAAGGATACTGATAATCCTTGCGTACGTTTTGTGCTAAACCAGATGTGCCATGGGTAGCCGAGGGGGGGGGGGGGGGGGGGATGGCGACACGATGAGGGCGCATGACATAAGTGCATCTCCATGGATTGTATGCGGCGGTACCGGGTACATGAACTAGTACGATTTATCGACAGTGCGTGTTTGTGCAGGGGGCAGACGAAGTTCGGTCGGTAGAGACCACAAAAGATTGCTCGTGGAATGCACTCATGTCCAAGGTATCGAAAAAGGCGAAGCACGAGCAGGGAAGCTGCACCTACTACTCGCGTACCGGCACGTTGATACACGTATCAAATTGAAAGTTTTGAAGAGCGTAATCGCACCGCCCCTAGAGTACACCGGAGAAGTGTGGGAAGGAAATGAGAAGGTAGTCAAAAAGCTCGAGGCGGCGCAGATGAAAGCAGCGAAAATGATCCTAGGACGCTCCAAGCGGACAAGTGATGCAGTCGTCAGGGCAGAACTGGGGATCCAATCCCTACGATCGGGAAGAGACGCAGGGGCGCTAAAAGGACAGTACCGCATGTGCGGTATGGGCGAGGAGAGGCTGCCGAGAATAGCTTGGAAGGCGAAGTGGTCAAACAAGAAGAGGGTTAGACAACCCATGGAGTAGGTCAAGGGTGTAGATGACGTATGGAAACGGTTCGAAATTGATAAAGGTGGGACGCTGGAAACGGAAGGTCTAGAAGGGTTCAAGGAGAAGATATCTGTTGCTTGTGTCGAGAGAGAAGAACAGAATCTAACAAAAAAAAACAAGGATAAGGAGGGCCTAGAAGTGTACGGAATGTTGAAAGAAGGAATAGGGTTCAAGGAGCACCTACATGGACCAATGGATGCAGGGACAAATCTGAAGGTCAAATTTAGGACCGGGGACATAAGCCTTCGAGAACGTAAACGGAGATTTCGCAAGGTAGACGATGAAGACGACAAGCTCAATTGTGATTGCGGCTCCCAGTGCGAAGACCGGGTTCATGTAGGTGGGGAATGTCCGTTACAAGGAGAGGGAAGTGTGCATGACTGAGCTGGGAAAAAGAGTGGTAGAGAACAAGATACGGCAGGTGTTCTGAGGCATGGAATAGGAAGGCGAAGACGACAGTTGTACTGGGGCATAGGAAGTGGGCTGAAAAGGCGGGAAGTGATATCGATAGGATAGATACGCTAGGGAACAGTTTTGAGCCACCTTTGGCAACGTACTTCGAAGTATGTAGGACGGAATGATTGGCCATCGGTGGTCGGTCCTGTGGGAACAATGCTCCGTCCTCTCGAGGACGCGTGGTCAATGGTCTAACCGGTAAGGCTTGCATACCAAAAGAGTACGCCTGCGGCTGTTCGTCGCTGAGCGTCGTGCCTCTGGAATCTTCCCAACTCTATCCCGCCATCCCGCTCTCATACTGAGTCGACACCTATCCCCGCGTCGCACGATCGATGCCTCACATGTCCAGACCGCTGGTGTCCATCTTGGTGTAGACCATGAGCTGCTGCAGGCCCTTCATGGCTAACTGCCGCTGCTCGTCCACCTTGACAGGATCACTCTCCGTTGCATTTTTTCTGAACTGAGGGGAGAGAGCGCGCAAAAACAAGAACATTCGAAGCTGGAAGGGAGAGCAAGAGGGACATACATCTACCGCTATGTATATCTCAGACGTCGATGAATCTTGTTGAGGCCTCAACAAAGTGCAAAGCAGAAACAGCGACTTGGAATCAGCTCTTCGCGGCATGTGTTGGCGTCCCACGATTGTAAGCTTTTTGGTCAGTTACGCCTAAACTATCACGTTTCCATTCCTTGACCATCACCTGATATCTACATACTACAACGGCCGTGCAATGCTGACCCTCTTGCATTCCACAGGGGGTCCCATCCTCACGCACAGACAGGAGTGCATGCCTCTCATAGATCGTTGGTATCCATGGCGCGAGAGACAGCAGTTGGTGTCGTTGTCCTCAACTCAACCAAACGAAACAAATATTTCGTGATCTATCCACAAGCCTTCAATTTTCGCTGTGATGCTTAGATATTTAGAGTTTCTCTACTCTGCCTGGTGATCCTACATGCTGGTAGCTGATATGATGTTTGCATTGGAGTACAGCAGTAGACAGCAGTAGACAACAGCAGTACAATCTGAAACAACAGCATTGCCACCGCCGTATATGCATAGCAAGCAATTCCTCACCTCAAGGCGAATCTCCTTCAACACACGATCCCGACTCTTGCTCGGGTAAACGCGGGCGTTACGGATGATGTGGCGGTACAGCGACAACATCTGAGCGTGCGACATGTTGCTCCAGGCTGTGGGAGGTATCTGCCCTCTCTGCCTGCCTGTGGCCTGTGGCAATGCGGTGGCAAGTGGTGCGGAGCGCGGACGTCTTGGCGTGTTCGCCGGGTTCGAGCGCCCCCCCATCCTTAACGTCACGGAGCCCCTTGTATCAATCCTTCCTCTGCCATTCACAGACCACAGCAGTCTCTCCACCTCTCTCACTGGCTTGCTATGTCCCTGCCTAGCCTGGACCACTTCAACTTCCGAGAGTACGACCATTTCTACGAGCCAGCGGAGGACACCTATCTCTTGATCGATGCCCTGCAGGCTGATGCGGACCTATTGCGGTACAGCGTCCGACCAAGGGTGTGCTTGGAGATAGGGTAAGATTCACGGCGGTGGTGCTCATGGTTACCCAGAAAGAAAATGAACCGCCTCTTTCCTCTTGGTAGAAAAAACAAGCTCAAGCTCGGCAACAGGTGGTGTACATGTTCACCAAGTGAGATGTAAGGGAGGGAGCTATCAAGGGGAGGGCGGAGGGCGGATGATGCGAAATGCGGCAATGCGGCGCAACTCCAGTTCAATGCGGCGCAACCTCAAATTCCAACCTCGGTGGCCGTCTCCGGCTTGGGATGTCTCTCTCTGACAGTAACTTGTTGCTGTAGCAGGTGCTGATGCTGAGAGTGTAGCCCGTGGATTATCAGCTATGCTTAAATTTAGACCACCAAAGAGCGTTGTCCAAGCTGCAAATCTCTCCGTCGATATCTTCTTACCCCCGCTACCTAGCGGTGGAGCACATTTCGTATAACATACAAGGGCGCTTCGCGGCGTACCGCTTCGCGGTGGCCGCTACGCTCGTAGGTTCAATGGCGATGGCAAGTGTGTGCGGGTGTGTGGAGTTTTGAAATAAGAGATACGAAGAAAAGATGCTGCGAAGAGGGAAAAAGTCGATTTATTGTTGTTTGTTCGAAGGAGCATTCATTGACGCACCATGAACAAATTCAATGTTGTGCGACAGCCGGAGGACAGAGAGTGAGTATTATTTACTCGGAGTAAGAAATTTGTTTTTGAGAAACAAAGGCAGGAAAGAAAGTAACATAATACATTGCTCAACCTCTGGGCCACACAATAGAAGAAACGCCTTTGACTCAATAAGAAAACAGACGAGCGACCCCTAAAATACTCTACTATTCGTACAAGACACGAGGGGTTACGGGGGGGGAGGGGATTGAGTGAGTGTGTCGACTAGTAAAACTTGAGAAAGATACACCAAGCAAACAGCTTTTTTTCTCTCTCTCTCTTCCCCCTCTCGCATGTGCTACCCACCGCCTCAGCGAGATGTTGTATGTAGCTGAATAAAGTTCGCTTCTTCTAGGATGCATGGTCTTCGCATGTATGTATGTGATCTGATGGATGTACAGCCGCCGGTGGTGAGAATCAGGGTTGTTGTTGGTTGAGTACGGGAGGCAGGCGAGGAAAAAAAGCAGCACAAATCATCACACGTTCCAACACGTTGTGTGTACGTAGCAAGCAAAAGCAGAGAAAATTTGTAAACTACCCACAGCAGCAGTAATATTGCTATATGCTCTGCCAGAGGGTCTGGGGAGTCAGATGACTGTGTGTAGAAGTTCGTGTGTTGGTGTGTGTTGGTGGGATGCGGAGCATCATCATATGTCCCTGTATACAATTAGCCATTCTACAGTAAACTGCTGTGATCCATCTGTGCGGCAAGTAGGCCAGCCACCAGCCACGCTAGTAGGCGACGCCCTGGTGTCACCGTCGTGCCCATAGAGCATGTGTGATACACCAAAACTTTACTATTATCTTGGTTCGTCATGGGAGTATGCAACTCGCCCCCCAAGTACACTTGGGGCCCCCAAGTGTAGTGCAGTAGGTATATAGCTAGAGATATTTATTTGCGAAAAAAATGCTTCTTCCCCCATGAAACGGAGGAACAAACAACGTATTTAATCATGTTTTTTTTTTTCTCGGGCGGGTGTAGTTTTGCAGACAGCTGTGCGCACGACACCGGCCGCTAGCCCCCCCGCTTTTCGCCGGGATCGAAAGGGAGACGCACTACAGCAACAGAGTACTTTGTCTTATGTCATGCGGAGAGTTGGTGGCTTGGTTGGCGTGTGTGGTAGCAAGGGTGTGTAGCGTGTAGCCAGCGCACACCCAACCACGTCAGTCAGCCGCTTGCCGAATGTATGAACGGCCTGCACTGTCAAGAAATCAGGGCGTGATTGGTGGATCCATGGTCGATGTCGGAGACGCGACTTTCTGCCATCGCCAGCACTGCACGCAGTCCGCCCCGAGAGCGCGCGGCACGCCGGGAGAGCCCTCGCAACACAGGGTTATCGGTAGGTGCAAGTCTCGCTTCGAGGCGAGGTCTACGGGCGGAGAAACTGCGAAAAAAGGGCTCCAGGCTCACGAGAGCATCAAGATTGCATTTCCTGCGATCCCGTGAGCCCTCAGCCCGTAGGAAATCCGTCCATAGACCTATGTGCAACATGCCGACTGCCATTTCTTGGAAGAGTCTACACCATGGCTCAGTCACGACGTTGTTGTTGGCGTTAATGGTGACAGGCTACCCAATTCGTTGAAATCACCATCAACTGCAGCTCACAGATCACTACTGTGGCGTGCCTCAGCGTCCAAACATCGGCTCGTGTGTTCATAGTTTCCGGTATTCTGGCACACGTGACCGAAGGTTGCCTGAACCCCCTGCATCGTGTGCCATCGATCCCCCAATACCCATGATACACCACTGCGACTTCAATCCTGCTGCTGCCAGAGGTTGCTGTGCATCCTTGTCGAATATACCCGTACAACAACGATGCCACCCATATCCCTCCCGGCGACCTTCTGAACTCACAACGTAGGCCAGGCAGCGGCCTAGTGACGGCGGCCCTCTCCGCGTTGCTGAGGGAAGAGAAGGAGGAGACACCCTCGCAGCCTACACCGCCGCCGCCCCCACCACGGCCGCTCTTCATGGCCGCGGAGATTAACCCGCGGGCTGCCGCGGCTTGCGTGCTCACGGCGAAGGCCAATAACGTGCGATGCAACAGAGGGTTAAGCCACTCAGATTTCATGCTGGGGGTTCCTTTGATCGTATTCATGTCTGCAGACTAGAGCTGTGTGGTGATAAAGCTCGGGGTACATACTGCCCTGCTCCAGAGCTGAGAAATTGTGTTGGGGTCCCTGGCTAGACCTGAGTGCAGGGAGAAAGATCGGGGGAGTTTCCTCCTCCAAGACCTTGTCGATATCAACACTCAAGAAGGCTTGGCGGTGATTGCCTGGCAAATAAATAGCCAGCCCTGTTACCTTCACATAGACGGAAGCGAGTTCAACTACCCCTAAACTGGGACAGGTTAGCATCGCTGCCCCCAACACCATCCGTTCTTGCACGCCATTCTCGACAGGTGGAGCCGTTCGAAGTTGTCTGCTGCGACCTCGACATCTGCATGCGGGATCGCTTGAGAGGGCTGGTCGACGTCCTGCTGTTCAACCCTCCCTATGTTCCAACACCACCGGAGGAGGTCGGTTCAAAGTGAGAGAATGCATCGCACCGGGGGGGCGGGGGCGTTCTCATGTAAACGCATGCCGTGGTCGTTTGGCCATTGACCTCGCATCCCAGGACGGAGCGATATGCCTTCCGGGTTTTCTGTGGCCCAGGCTACGTTTCACAAACATGAACTAGAAGCTGGCCATTGTCTTGCGTGTGCTGTGCCAAACCAGATACGCCGCAGCACAGGGGGGGAAATGACCGAACACTGCTGCAAGCATTGATACTCTAAGCGATACCGTAGGTTGCTTAAGATACTACACCCCCTGGACCGATTTTCAAAGCTCGATTTCTCCACGACAAAGAGGATGCCGAAGGCAAACGATACGTGTTCGGAAAGCTCTCGACGGCACGGTTTCCAACTCCGCCGTTTGCGGCACCGTCACTGCTTTCCCACCCGACTAATCAAGCTTTGAAAATCGACCCAAGGGGTGTGATATCTTACGCAGCCTACAGTAGTTGGCTCAGCAGACGGTGTCGCTTTACTGTTGGCGGTGGGTGGTGACAATAGCTGGGCTTACCGCGATCTGCCCTTTGTTCAGTAGCGGAAACTTACGTCGTGTGTTCTCCATGGTGTCTTGCATCCATTATTGACGGGCGGATGTCCCCCGCGCTGAGCAGAAGAGTCTTCTTGAGGCCCGGGTTTCTTGTGAAGAAGATCGGGTAGGCAGGGGTTGAAATACGGGTTAGGCAACTCTGCCGGTTGTTCTATCCAGCTGGTGAAACCCCCTCTTGACGGTGGAGTCTTGTGCCTCCAGTCTGTGTTTTTTCTCAACAACGCCTTTGGCCTGACTTGCGTGCACCTCTGCGGATATCTGCTAGACTCTTGTCCGCCCTCTTGCCTTCTCGACGAGCTTTTTTTTTTTTGTGCGACGATTATTGTCGGAACGCCGCGCCTCCGCGAGATTTTGCAGGGATATTGCAGCCGCCTGGGCAGGGGGTGAACGGGGACGAGAAGTCATAGACAGGTTTCTACCGGCAGTTAAGGTGCGGCGGGTTACGCGTTGGCGGGACTAGAAACACACACAGAGTGTGTCTCGCAGGCGAAAAGCGTCACGTGTAGCACAATTGCACGTGCGGACCAACTCCACGTACCCCTACAGACGCTGAATGCGACGTCTCTAACGACGTGTGTTGAGGAAGGAGTTCCACCCATGGCGAATGGCATGCTCAGTCTTCAAGCAGGCAAATCTTAAGCTTTACTCTGGACATGCACAAGAGAAAACGAGGTTTACGCAATCGTTGGGGTTTGCATTAGAGAGCCGGCTGGTGCAAAACTTGACCCGATCTGCTGCACACGCACTGCCTACCTGGTCCCGCAATGTCTTGGAGGGAGGGCCTTGGCTTCGGGGATGAGAGCTGAGAGTTGCAGCACAAGCGTGTGGCCAATAGACATCGATGGCAGAATGTGATGCCGTCACCATCCTTGCCCTTTTTCCAGGAGCTCCTAAGCCCGGGCGGCTTCTTCTACATGGTGGCTGTGGAGGACAACAATCCGACAGAAATCATTTCCGTCATGCGGGGCTACGGCGTGCACGCTGAGGTGAGAGAACCAAAAAGTGCACCTCACTACTGTACTTCGATCTTGACGAGGAGAGCCGCAGTGCCCAAGTTTTCCTCCGCCCACGACCAAAGCAGATCCAGGGGGTTCGAATATTAACCAAATATCTGCTGCAGAAAGGCCGATGTATCTTAGGTAGGTATTCCACCCTCGATCCTTCTTCTTGTGTTGTACTTCGTGATGGTGGCCGGCCCCCTGGTGAACAGCGCGAGCGACCCATCCCTCGTTGATTCGAATATCGTTGCAACGTGGACGGGCTCATTTCCTCGGAGACCCCATTCAAGCACACTTGGACTATCGGGGCATCTTCGAGAGGCAGTCACCGGGTCACAGGTTTTCCCCCTGGGTTTCGAACGTCTGCGTGTTTCATGCGTTAACTCGACAAGCCATATCCAGACCACGGCTCAATCCTCAAGATAACGGTTGTTGTGATGGTATTCCTTTGGCCACAACCACGCTTGCACAAACCCCCACGTTCGTAGCGAGTGCTTGATCGATACATACCGTACCCCCTACGTCCCGGGACTGCTGTTAGGTGGTTCTCCGTCGGAGGGCGAAAAATGAAGCACTGTGCGTCATCAAGATGCGTCACCAGGAGTGAACGAAAGGGTGCTCGGAGTTTATCGTGTGGGATGTTCACGAACGATTTACTAAACCCTTTTGGGTCTAGCTCTTATTTTTTTCGGCATAAAAAACAAGGTAGAAGAGAGTGCGGGAGAGAGAGAGGAGTACAGCAGAAAGAGACCAGTGTACTTCTGTAGGCGCAATAGCTATCTCCACACATGGGCCATGAGGGCAGCCCGCGACAGGACGGTGGGCACAGGCAGGGTCATAGAAGGGTTGATGCGTGGTCGCGGTGCGGTCGGTAGGGCAGGTTAGGCTTGTAGACCTCGAAAAGATCAATCGTCAAGACGCCTAAACTACTCTATCTTCAGTATATTCAAATGATCAGTGAAAATGATCAGTGAGAGGGCTTGCAAACCCATAGCTGGTCATTGTTCTTCTGTACTTCTCTGCCCCCTCCCCAATGTGAGCCCTGCCGGCTCACTACAGCTCCTGTGATTTTCCCACAATTCCCACAACCACGCAGGCACACCAGCACACACCTACCTTTGCATCAGTAGCTCTCTAGGTTCGGGCGAGGGTATGTGTTGGGCTATGATGATCGTGTATATGTTACTAACTGTATGTTGGACTCGTCTATACTGCTGCTGCTGCTGTGTAGTATAGCTGCTGACACGATGACTGCTGGATCTTGGGAGTGTACGATTTTCAAATTTGGACAAGAGTCTACGCAGCATACCACGATATCCTGGCCTTGTTGGGCTTGAAACCTTGAAATGCCCCTTTTTGCTGTAATCCTGTCTTTAGTGGCTTCCTAGATTCGGGCGAGGGCATGTATGTGGAGCTATCGATGTATGTGGAGCTATTGATTGATGTGTGTCTCTGTGAAAGGATATGGGGAGAGATTCATGGTGGCTTTCGCATTTTTTAGCGCATCGTGCGTTTTTCGACGTTGGCCGCCAGGGACCTTGATTTTACCCGCCGCTGGCACTATAACGTCTTTTCATTGGTCACCGGGTAGCGCGGTCGATACGAATAATAAAGACACACCTACCTACGAACTTGCCAACACCTGGCGTGGGAGGGATACAGGGCGGCAACTCCATGGCATGCCGCAACACCAGCTTTTTTTGCAAATGATCCATGCCCTGTCAGGACGCCCGTAGACCCGAAAGGGCTGAATCGCAGGAACCGCGCGCCCTTGCGGTGCTGGAGAATTTCCCGGAACCATCGGTGCCAAGCAAGCTCACAATCCCGACATTTTGGGCCTTTTCGTGTTGATACTTCAGGTTCTGCTTGATCTTGCTGGGGCTCGTCTACTTATACTTTTGGAAGTGAAGGGTGCCTCCTGTTGGGCCTAGCTACTGCTAGGACATATATATGATACATCCGGCACAACAACGAGGTTTTTGTGCTTTTTTTGTGGCGGCAATGTTTTTCTTGTGTGCGGTTTCGGGTCTGTCTGGATGATGGATTATTGATGGGCCGACAGGCGACGGGTACATATGTAGCCATCACTTGCTCTAGGTGTTGATCTTCCGGCCGACATTTTGTGGGAGTTATTCAAGATTAATCACTCCCGTGGGCATTGACCGGGCAAATGGCGCAGGGAACGACGAAGAGGTCCAAGCCCGCACCTATACTCTTTGCGGATGAATCTGGGAAAGATGCTTGTGGCTCGGCGTGCGTCAAAAACAGCGCCTCACGACACGTAAGCGCCTCACGGCAAGGGATGGTCCTGCTGAATTCGGGATACTTGGGAGGGGGCGGTCACAATTGTATGGTTAGCAATCAATTTGCAATTTGCCACATTATTTTACCGCTTTGGCGCCTGTCTGTGTGGATGATCTTTTATCGTTCTCATCAGTACACAGTCTCTGATGGGGACTTTAAACTATACGTGAGGAACCGGATCCTCAAACCAAAATAAGCACATCTTCTGTTTGAAGCCGGACACGAGCAGCGACCATACGGAAGACTGGACGCAGGGAGAAACTGGTGTGCGAGTGCATACGTGAGCATGACCTCGGACAAAGTGCATCGTATAGTCATTCGTCCGCCGATGTTGGCGGATAAATTTTCACGCGGCCACCATCGCATACGTTTGATTCTGCCGGTGTTCATGGGCCACGAATAAGGTTTAACGTGGGATCGGGCGGGAGGTGCCCCCTCGGGCTTGCAGCAGGTGCACGGTGCTGTGCAAAGAACTCCACCCAGTGTGTGCTATGCATATGAATAATAAGGGTGGTGAAAAAATGGCAAGGACGCCCGCAGCCGCGGGGATTTGCGGGGATTGACGGGGGGGCACGTGGACAGCTCTTTACATCATACCACGCGTATACTATCCGGCGGACCTCCGGAGGTCAACAGCAACAGCCGGCGGCTGCACAAACTGCAAGGCAAGAGGGTTGCCGCGCCGGAGTGTACCAGCGCCCGTGTGGGTCGTTTACCCACACTTTCTGCGACTGCTGGCATCGGACCGTTGCACTAGAACCAGTTGAAGCTTGTTTTGAAAAAAATCGGCCGGAGAGGACCCCCTGCTGCTGTATTGCGCAGCCTGGACGTGCAGAGAATTTTCTCGCAACGACATCAAGCAAAGAGAGAACGCGATTCTGTCTACGTCTTGCTCCGCCGACTTCTCTTGGGGTGCGGTGAACTGCGTTCGGGCGTGTGCAGTGCAACACCATGACGGCTCGCAGGCCACCCCCTTCCTACGAGGAGACGCTTGGGCGTGGGGAGGATGCGCTCAACACGTCGCCTTTCAGCTCCACTCCCGGACGCGCAAACGGTGCGGCGCCGGTGCCGGCGCCGGCAGTAGACTACAGGTCCAATCGGGGTAGCGCTCATCATGGAGGAGAGAGGAGGAGGAGTGGCGGCAGCGGCGGCGGCGGTGGCGGCGGCGGCGGCGTGTCTGTGTCCTTAATCTCGGAGATACAGCAGAGCCTCCACGGGACGGGGTTCAAGGTGTGTGGCTTTAGGAAAGCGAACGCGATGTGTTGCAGCGGTGTCAAACTTCCGGTGGTGTTGTCCTATCAAAGCACAAACACCAGAAGCGGGGGGGTTGTTTTCTCTCTCTCTTGCACATTTTTTTTTTGTTGAGAGGACAACACATACATACGCGACCAAACAACGCTAGTCTTCTCCCATGCTGTTCTGCCCCTGTCCCAACGCAGCGGTTTCTATGTAGCTGCAAACGTTTTCAGAGCGTTTTGCGGACCAAATGCCAAAGCCCTCTTTGCTCGCGTAGACCATAAAGCCACGGCGGGGTCACACTGGTTGGTGTCCCATCGGTGAACTGGTCCGAGAGCGGGGGGCATCGAGGGAGATTTCTCTCATCAACCCTTTGCCCTTGCCGGGCATCAACAAGAGCGCGGGCGATCGCTTTGCAGCGTCGTCGTGATATCGGCGTTGTTCCCTAGCCTAGGCGATGAGTGAGTATGTCACAGCAGCAGCATTTTGCTACCGGGTCGATGGATCGATGCACAACCCGAGCGCTTGGAACATGTGTACACTACAATGTATATAGACTACACGGGTGGCCCCTTCGTCGTCACGGTTCGGTGCCACACCAACATCACTACGCACAGCAGCAGCAGGCAGCCAGTAAGATCTCAGCCTATGCGGCCACCGGCAACAGCAAAAACCACTAAATAGCGAGAGACAGCCGCGCTTGCGGCAAGAGGAGGAGCGTGCTGCTCTCTGGGGCTATTGCTGAAAGTACCATTTTCACCAATAATTACAAACCAACACGATGTTTTTTGGCGGTTTACTCGTCCGCGGAGAAGCTTCGTTGTTGTAGCTTGAAATACACACAAGGATCTGGGCGGAGCACGCGACGATACCCGTGCAGTGGTTGACTTTCGCCCGACCCATCTCCTAAGAACCTTCGAACGTCTGGAGACTTTTTCGTAGGGCCAACTAAATGTTCCACCTCCAGAAGATGCGTTGAGTACCATGCTCACCCAACCCTGCTCACCTTTCGCTACGACAGCAGCAGCCGTAGTTGGACTTCGCCCCCCAAGCCCTTTGGAGTGTCACACTGCTGCCGAGAAAAAGTATTCGGAATCACGCCAGTCGCTTGTTGTCATGGTCCCCTTGGCTCTAAAGGTGTGTCTCGTGTAGCTACATTAGTCTTTGCTTGGAGTTACCACCGACCGCGCTGCTGCCGTCAAGGCCGTGTATGGGCTTTCTCATCGTCAGCTACTTGAGCTTCTTTCTGTGTTTGTTGTCATGTTTCCTACCACTACATGTACATTTGTGCGCGCGTGCAGACCGCTGCTGTTTCGTGGATTGAACCTGCACGCGGGGCATCTCTTTTCAGAACTACTCGGTGTAACCTGTTCTTGTCGCGCCGCCCCCGGAGGGACGGCCGCGGCCCGGTGTGCGTCAACTTATTGACGTCACGATTCCACGCTACCGCTGCTGCTGTCTAAAGGAAATGTACCTACAATCAATGACTCGCTACCTTTCGCTATCTGCACTGGCGCAGACGGTGTCGCTGTTCACGGTTGTTAATTAATTAAGTGCAACATCCCACCCAACAGAGCTTGCCTCAGGATGTTGAAGCAGTGCTGGCGGCGTAGGTGGCACCCGGCTTGCATAAAACCAGAATGTTCAATTCAATCGCGCCGCGTTTTTTCCACCACGCCTGCTCTGGCGCGTTGCGTCTAGTCTAGCACAACTTCGCGACGTTGTTTTTCTCGTTGTGCCGTCCGTTCTCCTTGTGACTAAAAAGAAAACAGGTTTCCAGGGTCTCGGGGGAAGGTCTGGTAGGGTTTTGAGTGTAGTAAATAGTGGTGCGTGCTGCTCGTGCGCGCCAACCTGAGGGCCTGACTCGATGCGAGAATTTATGTTTATGAGTAAATAGAAGACGGAGGGGGTACGTAGACCCCCTATCCCTATCCCTATAACCCAAACCCGACTTCCCCGATTGCATCCTTCATCCAATATGTTGTAGGCTACTGAACTCCATCGGGTCTGCTCGGAGCTTGGAGCAGGGGTACTTGTCCAACGAAAGAGAACCAATAATATAAGAACAGTTTTTCCGAAGTGTCGCGGGCTACTGATGACGACTTTTTCGACTTCAACACCGTTTTCTTTTCTTTTGCATTTACGAGGCGGACCTACCTCTCTCGCAGAACCAAAAAAAAACTTTTGTGGTAGGCTGTGTACATTTTTTGTCCCTCCACCGTTGGAATTAATAACTTTCCGACGAGTGCCGTTTTCGACTGCCCAAGAAACGGCATAAGAACTCGTACTGTTGTTAAACTGGTCAGCGAAATAACGCTGTGACACCCCCCCGTGAAGAATGTCCATTTTCGCCTTGCGTGCGGCAAAAGTTTTCGCACGTAGTTAATTGCACCGAGCGACGACCACAAGAGGAGTATCTTTAACCTGAAAGAGTGGACCCGACTGTTCACTTCCAAGGGTTAGGGTTTCCTTGGTTCGGTATGTCGTTAGCCTGCGTGCGTGCATGCCCTTGTTATTCAACATTACGACGTTTTTTAGGTCAACAACATGGAACTGTATGCATTTAGAATGTTCCTTTTTTTTGGTGTGGGTGTTCGTATCACCTGCTGATGACCCCCGCCGGCCAGGTTGAGAGGACGGTTCGCCACCTACCTACAGCAGTGATGTGTTTCCAAGGACAGTCGTCGCAGAACGCTCACTTTGATGTTTGGAAATGTATGAGATTGAAATACAACATGGTTTTCAGGACTTCTGTCGCATGGTTTTCCCCACTTTTTGGCGTCAGTGGTGGGTACAACACCCGTTTTTTTACGTTGTTGCATGGACATGAGCTCTCCATGCTTGTGGAGGCGAGCTTGTGTCAGGTTCGAATGCGGCGAGATTACTCGCGGCCGCATGTACGGTGTCACACCGTCACATGTATGACGAGTTTTCGCCTCGCGTAAAATGATCGATTCTGAAAGGGCCAGCGCCATGTCTGCATTGGTGTCTTGTCTTGCATGTACAGCAGACTCCCCGTCTTTATTGGCACCATAAATTAAGGACATGACTCCCTCTTTGAGGACACACTCCAGGAGTATGGTGCCCGGCAGAATATAGCAGCGATATTGGGTGTGCGTGTAGTTTACATCATGCTTCCCCGCTCTAAGGACGTTCTCTTTTGAACAGAAAACGTGAATGTCCTTGTAGACGATTGCTGCTGTGCACGTGGCAGCCAGTGGGAGAATTCACAATGATTGCAAGCAGCGAGAGCACCAGTTCTGGTGCTGTACATACCTGCGCTCCTTGCAGCGTTGTGTTTGGTTTCACGCGGACACCCCGGCCACTTAGTTTCACGGTGCTACGTAAGTTGTCTCAGTCAACCGGGCCGAGCCAGTGGAGCTGTGCACAGCATTCACCCCCCCACACACACCCTCTCCCCCGTGCTCTAGTTCTCGCTCTGGATGCCGGGATGCCGGGGTCAAAAGGTCAAACGACGACGATTGCAGCCAACGAACATTCTCACGCCCTAAACCTCTCTTCAACCCCCGTGCTCTTGGCACAGCAAACGCAAGGATAATGACAACTGGTACATCCTTGTGAAAGCGTAGCATGGGCCGGCGAAAACCCGACATATCCCTCCGTCCCGCCATTGTAGGGATGCGAGGACGTTGGTCTCACGACTACGGCATGATTACCCCTTCTTCTCCGCCTTTTTGTGCTTTGATGTGTAGGTTGTATACTATCCGCCGCAGAAGGGCAGGCCGCAGGAGAGGATGGTCTGGATGAACAAGACGGAGACGGAGTTCGCGTTGGTCAAGAACGCCAAGAGTTCGGTCAGAAACTTCATCGGGAAGAAGATTGTCCACCCGGTGGCCAACCTCTTAACGGTGTGTAGCAGCACACAGGAGCAGTGGGTCTTGTAGTCGATGCGTTGTTTGTAGCTGGTTTCCTAGCCACAGTCTCTGTCCAACCTCTCACCCGTATGTAGCAGCACACAGCAGTGGTCTTGCAATCGATGCGTTGGTTGTCTAGCATGGAAGCGGTTTCAGAGAAAGCAGCTTTAGTCCACGTCCCCTCCCTTGTAGGTTTGTGTCGCGGCAGCTGCGAAGGTGCTTCAGCGCGCGGAACAGGCGACATGACACAAGATACCACACCCCCGGTGTTCAAATACCCATTACTCTTCACAACGAAGAGGATGCACAAATGAAACGATATGTTTTCGGAAAACTCTCGACGGGACAGCTTCAACAACGCCGTTTTCGTCGCTGCCACTTGTTCCGTTGTGGAGAAATCGAGCCATGAAAACCGGTTCGGGGGGAGGTGTTCTCTTGTGTCACCTACGGTAGGCGTGGCGACGTGTCGACTGGTGTACTGCTGTGTGCTTCTTGCCGTGTCTGTTCGCCCTCTCAGGTAACGCTTGGGGTGCCCCCTTCGGAAATCTATTCGTCGAGGGATAGCGCCGGCGGTCGGTCGTCGAGTGGCCCATGGCGGCTCAGCAACCACGTGCCAGACCCGCGGCTGACCATACGGTTGAGGTGAGCGGGACTCGCGTTCCTCGGTGGAGCAGGTTGGACCGCATTCGCGAAGATATTATCATTTATCTATGAAACAGAGAGGGGGGCTTCGTATCCCTATCCGTAACCCTAACCCTGTAACACCTATATTCTAAAGCCAAGCTTACATTTATTGCGAAGGGTACTGGTCAGGTTTGTTGGTCATGGTGCGAGCTTGTTTTTGGGGGCGGCGTGCTTTTGTTTTGCATGCCTTCGTTGTTAATACCATTGGCCACTCGTCCTCGAGAGGATGGAGGGATAGGTGGTGGATGGTAAGACGGTGACATTGTTGCACACTGCGGCTTGCCACCACCGTCTGTTGTACACAGCCTAGTGTGTACACGCAAAGATTGTCGAGGGGTGGGAGGGCCTTGGCTCGAAAACTTGGAGGTCGACCGATGGACGCTTGTAAGGTTGTTGTCGTTGTTGTTAGTATTGGTGGCTGTGTGCTGTTTTGAATCATTTGTGATGGCGCATGCGGCGCAACAACAACGAGGACGGAAATTGTCAAGCGGAAATCAACCGAGCGTTGTGGTGGCGTGCTAGGAGAAGGTCTCCTTGGCATTCCCTTCTCCTCCTCTGCTAACCCTGATATGGGGAGCAGCTACCGTATCCCGACTTATCTATTTAGCACCAACAGGCACCCTGGCACGTACGGCGACGGTAACCTTAACACCGTCACTAACGCTAACTCTAAACATTTGCTCTAACCCTAGCACTAGCATTAACTCTGACGCTAACCCTGTTTTCTAACACCAACACTAACGCTGGCATTATTATTCTCTACCCTTAATGTTAAGGCTTAGCGCCAGCCGTATCACTAACAATGCTAACCCCAACTCCCTAACCCACAATCCATTTGATAGGTTCTCGACGGACACGGTCGACTTCGAGGGCTGCACGCAGGACGAGTCCAACGCTCTATTCGCCATCCTATCTCCCTACGCTAGATCGCACCCCGCGAAGGTGCGTAGGTGTGCGCAGAATACCCACCCGCCTTCGTGGATTCGGCCGCGCTGGCCGTGCGCGTGTCGGCACGGTCGGGCGTAAAACCGTATTTGGCTGATTGACATTCTTGCTAAAGACAGTAGGAGGTGTCCAAATATGCTGTAAGGCTGCACAGCAGTAGTTTTGCCAAGGGATTTCTCCGGCGTTTTCCCGGACAAACACACACCACGTGGCACTATTCAGAGTTATGCATACGAGACATGTTGAATGAGCAAGTGTATTGTATTTAGTCTGTGTCATCGTTGCTGGCTTTTGTAGCCGATCCTCCGCGGTAACCGGGATCTCTTGCGTCGCTTTCTTGGGGGTCGTGCTTCTGCATCCATCCAGCCGTGATAAAAACGCCGCCATCATACGTGTTTGGTCCGCTTGCTTCGATTTGCTGTTTTCTGTGCCCATCCACACCGTGCTAACCGGCGCCATTTTGCGCCGCCTGCTTGGGTGGTCGTCTGTACCCAACCCCACCGTCGTGCTAACCGGCATAATTACCGGCCGCTTGCCTGCCTGGCCGTCCGTACCTAACCCCCACGCTGGTCACCGAAGGGCGCGATAAGTGCATATGCCAGTGCGCCCCGGAGATTATCTCCCCGACCGGCTGCGGCAGCCGTTCGTGGAAACAGCGGTGGTCGCCCCGCACTCGATGAAGAGTGAGTTAATTGATTTTGTGTGCTTTTCGTGGTGGGGGACACGCAGAATGCACCCGGAGAAGTTCATACATACCACACAAGTCGTGCGGGGGGATTGGTCTGGCATGGGAAATGCGAGATTCGAGGATTTTGGCTGAGGGTCATGCAGTACCTCCCCCCTCCCGCCACCACCGGTCGTGAAGGGTATCGCTGTATTTCGTCCTAGATATCTAGCTTATCTTTTGCCTTTATTGCATGACGGGTGACGGGTGTCCTACACGAGTAGCATAGCTGGACCCAGGCCGAATTAACCGTTCCGACTGACTGGTGTTGCCGCTGCTATTTTCATTACCCTCACGAGCTTCTTCAAAAACCGATGCGCCTGCTGCTGCTTTTCATTGACCTCGCGAGCTTCTTCAACCACCAACCCCAGCGTTCCCCCTCGATTCCCACGATGCGTTTTTTTTTTTCTTGAAGTATTTTCGTCATTCACCTGCTTTCTGCTTCTCCCATGTGTGTGCTCTCTGGATGTGTGCTTGCGCTGCTGGACAGCAGCGATCCGCTGGAGGCATCGTACAAGGCCAACCCGATACCGGTGCAGAACCCGGCTATCCCCAACGGCGGCGTGCCGAGAAGACAACGCTCCAACCTCAGGGACATGATGGTGAGATAGATTTATTAAGGAAAAAGAAATACATACACAGAAAACTACCCATTCGAGATATACCCACAGTCGAACGGGATGTGATGGATGCTGTAGGTTTGCACGAGATATCACCAGGAGCCCTTACAGGGCTTTTCGGCTAATTAAACGTGTTGGGTATATAAAGCATGCAATCGGGGAAGTTGGGATAGGGTTGGGGTGGGGTCTGTCTGCGTAACCCCTCCCTGTTCTATTTTCTTTGTAAATGGCTGTCCGATATCACTCACCCTGGACCGATTTTCGAAGCTCGATTACTCCACGACGAAGAGGATGCTGAAATCAAGGGATGTGTTTTCTGAAAGCGCTCCACAAGACGGTTCTTACGCCTAACGCTATTTTTTGGCACCGTCACTGCTTTTCCTGCCGAGAAGTCGAAATCGGTCCAGGGGGTGTGGTATATTGTGTCATGTCACTACCGTAGTAAGATGCTTGCAAGATGCTCGCTGCATACCTGTTGTTGTTGCTGTTGAAAGCGGAGGCATTGGTCTGGTCAGGGATATGACTACTGTGGGATAGATATTCAGGCGTCTGCAATGCTCGTAGCACTCACAGCACGCAAGCTGTTGTTGCTATTAGCGGTGGTGGCGTAGGCAATATGTGCCTTTTCATTCCCCTTATATTTCATCGGACGGGGACCCCCGCCTGGCCGGTCCAAACCGACCGGAACTTGATTCCGCCGTGTTTTTGTGCCCTTTCGTTCGTTCCGCTCATGTTCATTTGACGGGAAACCGACTGACCGGACCTTGATTCCGCCGCGTTTTGCGTTCTTCCCCCTTTCTTTGTCGTGGTGCGAACCAACCAACCCCACCGACGAGCAGCAGCAAGGCTCGGAGTACGACAAGTCCCGGGAGGTGTTCCTGGCGGACGACGACCTCGACAACGGGGTCGACGCCGCCGCGGTGGCGTTGAAGCCCTACACCCTGGCGGAGGTCAGCGGGGCCGTGCCGCAGACGCCGTCGTGCTACGTGCACCGGGAAGACGAGATCACCAGGTGGGGTGTCAGAGCGCTAGGGAGGGTGAAGTGGTGGTGGTGGTGGTGGTTGTGTTGGTAGGAGGAAGGGCGCTAGACTTGTAGGTGTTGGTAGCGGGGGTGGCGGCGTTCGTATGGGGGGGTGTCGTAGTGGTTTTGTTGGGGGTGGTGGAGGTGGCGGACGGCAGCGGCAGCGGTAGCGAGAGTGGCGTTGTTGGTGGTGTTGGTAGGGGGGGTGTCGTGGTGGACTTGTTGGTGATGGTAGCGGTGGAGGCGGCGGTAGGGGGGGTGGCATCGGGCGGCGCTAGTGATGGGTTTTGTATGGGGGGGATGTTGGCGTGGTTTTGTTGGTAGTGGTGGCAGCGGTGGTGGCGTGAGTTGCATTCTGGGTGGTGGCGGTGGGAGGGGGAGGTTGCTCTCCTCGTAGGTGGCCTCGCAGGCGCACAAAGGCAACAATAGAGTCAACTGCTGTTGGTAGTTGTGTGCCTTGAAATGCCACCGACGTTCTTTTGTTGTTGCTCTCACGACGCTTGTTTGTCGACATCATCCATGGTCTTGTTATTTTTCCAGGCTGGCGGAGGCGCTGGGGCCGGGGGGGGGCGCGGGTGTTATCGGCGGTGCCACGACGGTGATATTCGACTCTGTCGCCAACGGGAAAAGGTATGCATACAAAAGGGCGATGCGCCGGTTTTGGTAGAGAGATGCGCAGACGAGATGGGGCGGGCGGGACTTTATCAGGTATTTCTCAGTTTGGTGCTGTTGCCGACGGGAACAGGGCGTACGTGATGATGAGAGTCACTTGAAGGACATGCGTGCACACCGACGAGCGCGATCACTACTGGTCAGATGACTCAATCAAGCATCAACAGTATCACCCCCGCCTCCCTCCCCTTCTGAAAAGGCGGGAAGTGATATCGAAAGGATAGGTGGGATAGGAAAAAACCTTGCTGAGCACCTGTGGCGAAGTAGGAAGGAGCGATTGGCCGTCAGTCCTGTGGAAACAATGCCCTGTCCTCTCGAGGACACGTGGTCAATGCTCTAACAACTTTGGCGTCCAAAACATTAGTTCCCCCCCCCCCCCGTCCACTCTGCCCTCTCGAGGAAGCGAGACCAATGGTCTAACAACTTCGGCATGCAAAACATGAGTACCCCCCACTCGGTGTTTGCCATCGGGATTGGGTTTTCGTCGATTGTCAACGACGTTGTAAAACAAGCCAATTCACTTCGTGAAATCGGCAACCAGGTTACCGTCTTTTTTTTTACCTCTGGTTTTTTTTTTGGCGGTAACCATAATGGTGGTCGAGTACATCATGTTGTGCGGGGTCGAGAAACCTCACTCCGCGCAACGGGGGATGATCGCACCACGTTGTGTTAAAATGGTCAAGCTTCCTCGAGGCAGTTACACAGTGCTTACAACTGTCTCTGGAAGTGAAAGCACCAGAAAATAAATTAAGTCATACGCAGCTGTCATCCGTACGCAAGGAAGTAAGCACAAGATGCCGAACACCCTTAGCAGGATGCAGCTCACCCTTCATGCGACTCGCCAAATACCTCACGGCGCTTCGCGCTTGGTGATGTGAGAGCCTGGTCCGGTGAGAACCCGGCGTGCTCCGTCCCGGCTTTGTCGGGATGCGAGGTCAATGGTCAAACGACTACGGCATGCACGACTATGAGTACACTACCCCCCCCCCCCCGGTCCCATGTTCTCGTCAGCGTGCTCGCTGCGGCGGCGATGCAAAGACCCCCGAGTGCAGGCGGCGTTCCCAGGAGGCGTGATCTGGCTGAGGGCTGGGTCACTCCGCCGCGGACAGGCTGCTCCGGATGATGGAGCTCGCCGTGTGCCCAGGTAGATACTTGATTTTTACGTTCCACGTTCTCTGTTCTGCTGGTGTTTTTTTTGCTTGTCTTCACTTCAAATCAGCGCTCACAGCATTCGTGCCGTTTACTCCAACCCGTGGTCACACAGAAGGGTTCCTCTCCCTGGGGCCCCCTTCCCACCGCTCCTGCGGTGCTCATCCTTCGATTTTTAATGCGAGAGTGCAGCACTCTCTTCCCTATGTGGACACACGAACTAGCGCTTTCCACCCAGGCCAGGCACGGACGCGAAAGAAGAGCTCACTTTGCAGCCAAAGCTCGCTTTCGCCGGGATTCGGACCCCTGACCCTGGCGACTAGAAGGCTTTCGAGGATGTGTACCAACTAAATAGACTACCGGGGCGATATTGGGGGCGGTACTTTTTGCCCGGCGGCGCGTCATTCACAGCGCTTTCCCTCCAAAGGGTAGGAATGTTTCCAAATTTGGGAATTTTGCGAAGCCAGGTCGAAGCCAAAAAAAATTGGAGCTCTTATAATTTGGAAGCTACAGTTACTGTTTCTCGGCCCCTTTCACAAAATTTGGAAAAATCAGCTACGTACTACACGCCCCCCTTTTGAGGCATCTTGTCGCCGCCGTCTTCTTGGTATTGTGTTGTTGACCTGGGGGGGTGGAGTGTGTCCGCCGACTTCGGCCGTTTGTGTGTGTGTGTGTGTGTGTGTGTGTTTTTTTTTTTTTTAAGTGCTGACGAATTTTTGGATGTGCTTCTTTGCCGTAGGTTGCATAAGATACCACACCCCCTGGACCAATATTGAAAGCTCGGTATCTCGGCAGGAAAAACAATGACTGTACCGAAAATGGCTGCGTTAGAACCGTCTCGTCGAGAGCTTTCCGAAAACTCTTTTTTCAGTATCGGTATCCTCTTCGTCGTGGAGTAATCGAGCTTTGTAAATCGGTCCAGGGGGTGTGATATCTTATACAACCTACGGTAGTCAGCGCCAACCGCGCTAGCCCGCTGGCCAATGAAAAACATACGCCAGTCTTGCCAGGCGCGCCTCCGGAGCGGGCTCATCAGAGTAAGATAGCAGTGGCATCAACGCATGATGGCAAGATGAAAGTGAAGCATGCGTTGGTGTAAATCAGCTGCCAGTTACCCTCAGTCAGTGGCGTTTCCCAAGGTCGAACAGCTCGCACAGCTGCCGTGTTTTTGACTCGAAGAGCCCAGCGAACCTCAACTAACAAAAAAATAACATGTACAAATCTGTTTACAGTCTTAAAAATCTGTTTACAGACTTGTACTGGGGATGGCAACGCTTACCTGAAAGCGATGGACATGAGGGAAAAAATCCTAGGAGGTATCTCGGGTAGCCCCACCCTGTTGAGACTACATCACCTGGTTAATGTTGTGACTTACCCCGAGGATTTCTACGGTGCCCCCCACTGAACGCGGCGCAACTCACGTGGCCGGCGATGATGCAGGTGAACGAGGAGATGGAGCGATCCGCGTACGGGGTGGCCAAGCGCGTCCCCGAGAGGTTCACCGACGTCGGCACCGCCTCCGACTACCTGTCCTCGCTGCTCGTGCGGACCTCCCCAACGGGAGGTGGGTGAACGAACGTCAACCGAACAACCGAGCCGATGCGTCGTCCTTTTTTGCTGTGTGCTGATTTTCGTTGTTTGTGCTTGTGGATGTTGTCCCAGGTCTTGACAAGACACTTGGGTGTTGTTGTTGTTGATGTGCTTTTGGATGTTGTCCCAGGTCTTGGCGTCAAGCGCTTGGTGTTGTGTGCTGGTCTCGTTGTTGTGCCTGTTCGCGTTCCATGGATGTTGTCCGGGTCTTGACATCCACGCTTGTTAGTTTTGTTGGGTCGAACTTGTGCTTGTGCACCGCCGTCTGTGTTGTTGGTTGCTGAGGCCTGCGAAGCAATATGTCCAGGTCGAAGCATCGGCGCTTGATAGTTCTGTTCGGCCGAGATTGAAGAACGTGTGCACCATCCCGTGTTTTTTCGTTGTACATGCCCAGGCCTGCGAAGCACCCTCCTGGTGCTGGACGACGTGTGGGAGGCGAAGGTTGTGGAGGCGTTCGAGACGGTGGGGCTGTCGCTTCTCGTCACTACCCGGGAGGTGGGTAGATGCTACACTGTACTGTAGCCGGTGATGGTGTTCGTAGTCTTGGTCGTGGTCGTGGTGGGGCTTGCTGTTGCTGTCTGCCGGTGATTGTTGGGTGTTCTCGTCGTTGCTGTTGTTGTTGCTGTTGCTGCTGCTGTTGTTGTTGATGTGTTCGGTGTTTTTCTTGATGTTATCGTTGTTGTTGCGATTGTTGTGTGGTTTGTTGCTGTTTCTTGATGCTGTTGTTGGTTGTTGGTAGTGGTTGTTGTTTCTTGATGCTGCTGTTGCGAAAGGGGCTTGTCGTTGTCCGTACTCTTTGTGGTTGTCCACCAAGAATGTAAAGCCTGCCTCCCCCCCCCATGCGCTTCTCTGTCCGTCTGTCTGTCTGTCTGTCTCTCTCTCTGTTTCTCCTGTCTGTCTCTCTGTCTCCGCGTCTTTGCCTCTCTCTATCTCTTCCTCTCCTCCCTCTATGCTTGTAAAACTACTCACCCCCCCCCCCCCCCCCCCAAAAAAAAAAAACAACAGCCCTGGAAGCCGGAAAGGGGGGGATCCACAAAGACCGCGGGGGCTCCCCCCTCAATGGGCCCTTTGGGCCCCCGGTCGGGGGCGAAAGCACCCCCCCCGGGGGAAAAGGGGGGGGCACCCAGAAGGGCCCCCCCAAAGAAACCCAAAAACTGCCGGAAAAAAACCCCCCCTGCCCCCTTGGCGGGGGGAGGGGGGGACCCCCCCCACAAACAGGTTTTTTTTGGGAATTGGGGGGGACCCCCCGGGAAAGAAGAGGGGGGGGGAACTTAAAAAAATCCCCGTTTTTTGGGGGGGCCCCCT
>FN649743.1:3989873-4028790 GCA_000310025.1 Ectocarpus siliculosus | reverse complement strand
TAGCATGTTGTTATGAAACATGCCCTGTGGTTGGACGCGTTTCCCGGTTGCTGTTTCTTATGTCCACCGGTGTAGCTTCGTGAGCAGCAGGCAGGCGATGTGTGGGTGAGTTCCTTTGTCTGCACGACGCCTCCTTCCAGTAGGAGCCCCCGACCGTGAGTTTTCGGACAGGGACTACGCTGGATAACCCTGCTGGGAAGACTTTCCTGGGTGTTTTTTTTTTCAAATTAACGTGTATAGCCTGCCGGATGTGTGACACGCTACGCTGACGGATGTAGTCTATTTTGTGTCGTATGTAGTATACGGAGTGTGAAGCATTTGTTGCTTTTTGGTTTTCCCGGGTGTAGCTTCAAGGGAAGCATCGCGATATGTGTCGTTCTTGCATGCCGCTGCTGTAACGCTTGCGGTTCACGGGTTTCATACGTATCATCCCGTGCGTGAGTTTCTTTCTTTTTTAATACCTCACGAAAACATTACTTTTTTTTGTTTGGTACTGTACGTCTTGGTCATGGTGACAGGAGCATGGACGTGTCCACTCGGAGACCGTGGCCTGCTTGTCGTGGATCGCGGAGACACACGAGAAGCAGGAGCACTACCAAGACGCCGAGCCTATCCTGATCGAGGTGCGTGCGTGTGCAACAACTCTCGGCGTTGTCATGGTTGGTTGATGTTTTCAATTAGAGTTTGTTCTTTTGGTGTTGCGGGGGTCTTGCATGAGGGGAGATGGGCTTTTTTTTTCTTGATTGGTCTTTTCCCCGAGGTGTGAGACGCTGTTTTAAGCCTAATTTGTCTTACGTGAGGCGTGATAACTCTGTTGGGGTTGATTGGTCTTACACGAGGTGTGAGACGCTCTTTTAAGCCTAATTGGTCTTACGTGAGGCGTGATAACTCTGTTCGGGTTGATTGGTCTTACACGAGGGGTGACGGGCTATCTCCTCTGCTCTTGATCGGTCTTTTGCACGAGGTGTGACGAGCTCTGTTGACGTTAGTTGGTATTTCGTATTTTGCTCGAGATATGAGAAGCTCTTTTAAATGCTGATTCATCGTACACCAGGGGCGACAAGCCTCTCTAATATTGGTTGGTCTTACACAAGGCCGAGATAGGCTGCCTTAAGGTTTTTGGTCGGTCCTACACGAGGCGAGATAAGTTCGTGGCCCGTTGGAGTTGCTGTTTGCGCTACTTATGAGCTCACCATTATTTCGGGGGATGCAACCACGGAACAACCCACGACAACATGGTGTCATTTGCTTTTTTTTTTTTTCCGTCGTCGTTTTTGTCAGGTGGTCGAACTGAACCGCCAGATCCTGGGGGACGGCAAGCCGGGCGTAGCAGACTCCCTGACAGACCTTGGGGAGCTGCGGCGCGCCCAGGGGAACCTGGCAGCGGTAAGGGAAGAATGAAAAAATGCGTTATACATACACACCGAAGCTGATTTGCGACGATTCTACCCCCCCCACCCCCCCCCAACAGCATTTTGCTGTCCGCGTTCAAGTCGATACAGTACGGTTCGTTGCGCGCCTGGCAGCTACGCTTCGGGTGGAGACCCTGCACGGCTGCTGTTCGCTGCATCTGGGTGTTTTGTTTTGTTTCTTGGAGCTTCGTTTTCTGATTTTTGGGCTGGTTTTCTGAGTACCGCATGCATGCGCCAGCTGTGTGGATGCACCCTGGGTCTTTCTTTGGTGCTCTATTTTGTTGTTGTTGTTGTTGTTGTGCATTTACGACAGGTTCAAGTTGCTCCGAAAGCCAATCCATTATTGGTCAACGCCCCCGCCATTTATTGCGAGGTTTCCACCGGTTCTTGTGGCGTTTTTGTTTTTTTTCACAGGCGGAGGGGAACCACCTGGAGGCCCTACAAATCCGAATGGACGCCTATGGAGAGAACCACGAGTCCGTGGCCCAGAGCATGCAGCTGCTGTCGCTGCTCCTGCAAAGCGCGGGTGAGAGTTTGTTCTCTCTGTTGGATGCCGCTTCTGGTAGGCAAGAAACCCATGAGATATTTGTGGTGCGTGTTTCCCGTAGTTCCCCTCCTCGAGACGTTTAACGGATGGATCGGGTCTTTCCATGCCGGAATCAAACCTTGAGGCGTAACGACCATAAGCTCTCGCCTTTTTTCGTCGTGAAAATTACGGAGCTGTGCCCCGCGCTGCTCTCGTCGTACCCTGAGTTTTTCCCTCCTCGTTGCTGGTACGCGATGTCAATACTGTACGCCAGGGCGAGAGGACGAGGCCCGCGAGTACGGGAGAAAGGTCGTGTCCATCACGGAAATCGTGCACAACTCCGATGGAAGGCCTTCCAACACGCGGTCTCCTGGGGCGCACGCCGGGTCCGCGGAGGAACACGTGACGGTGCGCTTGTGGTCGTTTGTACTTTCTGTCTCGCTGTTGGCTTTTGGGGTCGTTGCACGCTCTTGATTAAGACTTGGAGTTTTTTTTTTTGTTCTCGGCGTGCTTTTGTTCTAAATTCCCCGTGCTCCCCGTCTTACTTGCAAGTGTTGCTCTTGTGCTGTTACTTGTCACTGACGTTATTCACACGAGACACCCTTCTGCGTCTGTTCAGGGTCCTCCTGTTCTTTTGTACAGTACTCTTGGAAGGCAAGCGACACATGTTCCTGTGGTCACGCAAGCTATTCAACCAAGTTTTTTCTCAAATTTTTGCTAGAGAATATTCCAGAGAAATCTCCACCTCTCCGGACGTCAATTTTTTTAGTTTCCAGCGTTCTAGAACAACAACGGGAAAGTCCATGGAAATGAAAATACATGACTGTCAGGCGCTGCCGCCTTTTTGCCACATACTAGTGTTGGCCAATTTCTTTTTTCGGCATGTTTTTTGTCTGTTTCGGCCCTCATCCCGTCGTCGGCGTGTGATTCTCTCGACTGAGGTCCCCCCCCCCCGCGTGCATTCTCCGTTTCACTACAGGGCGGGCAAGCTCGCCGAAATCACGCCAAGGTTGCCGTCGAGAAGAGCCTCACTTGCTTGATAGGGCGGTAGGCGACAGGCAGACGACCCTGTCCGCCGTGCTTCCTCTGGAGCGACAGAGTCAAATGTACCGTGTAGGGCCCAGTAAGTGCCAAGGAAGTGTTTGGTTTGACAACGTCACGTACCCACTCTTTCCGAAAGTATAAGGGTCAGTCGGATACAAGCTCGAATACCGCAATGGTCCCTACATTTCCGAATAGAGTGGTGCCTCGGTTTGTGGTGGTCCGGGGTCTCGAGGCGCATGGATGGACGTGTATTGAGTGGTACTGCCACAGCTATCTTTGAGCTGCTGCTCTTGCTTGGGCGTAGCCGGCTGGCCGAGGCCCTCTCCCCTCGAGTTTGGGTGCGGGCAACTACGGCGCGGTGGGTTGGGTGTAAATTGCACGGCGGCGATAGAGAAGCGGGGGTCTCGCTGCTGCGTCTCCGGCGTGCGTTGGCACAAAAACTAGACAACCCACGGGCTGGTCTTGTGGGGCATGGCAAGCCTGGCGGACTTAATCTCGCGGGCGGCTGGGAACTTCACACACATTACAATATTTGTACTTTTTTTTTTCTGTTTTTTTTTTTTTTCGTCTGTCGGTCGATATGTACCTAATTGTCGAGGATCAGGCACGCTGCCGATTTATTTCTTTGTGCTGGTATTTTGCGTTTTGCGTGTTTGTTTTCTCCTGGCACCACGCTGGGTAGGTGAAAGGATTGGATTTGATCTTGTTTTGTCAGGGTCTGCTTTCGGTTCGTGAACCGGACGGGCCAGCTTGCAAGAGTTCGAACGAGACGTTATTTCACATGTCCGACGTCATGGACGGTTCTATTGGGGGGAACTTTGTGAGCAATAATCTCCCCTTGGCTCAAGTTTTCAAAGCGCACATGAACGGACTGGCCTCTTTCGCTCTGTTACCACTGATAAATCGCTTGTGGTTGGAGGATAGCGGTAAGCACAATACCATACATACATCGCGAAGATGTCCCTTTGCCGCGTTGTTTGGCACGTGCTTCAGCTGTTTTTCGGAAGCACCTGTTGGATCCGTCGCATGTGCTTGTCTTCGCCGGCGCAGCCGCTGTGGGCGCAGCGTCGGTGCGTCCCACCTGGAGCTGTCGCCATAGCTGTAGCTGCAACCAGATAGTCGACGGTGATGTTTTGGTTGGCCTTGTCGTCCTCGCCATTCCGAGGACGACAGGAGCCGTAAGCCATTGTTTCTTCATATAATCCCGTCCAGGCAGTTGTCGGTGGGCGTATCCAGTCATCATGTAGAATCCTGTGCCAACGCGTGTTTTGGGGCCTTCCCGGTACGTGCTGGACACATCATTTGTTTTGCTCTTTGTCTGGGTTATACTTCGGGAGTGACGGGGGCGGGGGCGGGGGGCGTTCCAGTAGAAGGAATCATGTTAGTCTTTGGTCCGCATGGGGATTGTTGCCTCTTGGAGGATTGGTTGCGTTCGGGATGCGTTTCGGGAGATCTCGTGCACGATTCGAGGGATACTTTTTCATGTTTTTGTTCATTTTTCGCGGAGTTCGGGAACATGTCTGTCGGCGTTCGGAGCAAGGAGAGCGAGCTGCAATGACAGCGCGAAATAACAAGTTTTGGTGAGGTCAAGCATGGACGTTGTCGGCTTGCGGGAAGGTTTTGTTTGCCGCGCGTTACGGTTTCCGACAGCTTATTATTTGTGTGGGCGTCGTAACTTGGTACCTGGTGGTGTAGGATGCGACGCTGCCCAACCCGTCGATTGCGAGATGGTATGGCCTTCATATGATACCCCACTTGACAAGTACATAGGCATCGTGTTCGTTTTTCCCGACCAGCTATAAATATGAATGAGAGACATACATACCCTGGGTGTGAATTGTTCAACAGATACGAACGGAGCCATCTACACTTCCTCTTCCCACATGTATGTATCGATTATACTCGGCGTGTGAATCATCACAGGATAGATAGGTGACAACCCCGAATTGTGAGTCGTTTGTCTCTGTCGGCTACCCGCCCGACAGAGAAAAGAAGCGCTTCCTTTCCTGTGGAGGGCTGGAATATGCCTACATTCATTCGTTGGAAAGTCGGATGGATACGCCGGAATGTCTGGCTGATGATTGTGTCTGCTTCTGCATGTGGGGATCCTGGAGCGTTGGTACCTCGCACCGTGTCGTTTGGACTACGATAGAAAAAATTGGAATGAATCTCGGCGCGCACAAGTAAATCGAGCCGCACAAACAGTACCGAATGAATCGTGGGTCACAACGATGATTAAGGAATAATAAAAACACACACAGAAAGACTACCCATTCGAGATATACCCACAGTCGAACGGGATGTGGTGGAGTCTTTTCAGTGAGTAAAGGGAAACCGGCTGGGTACTGGACTTATTTCGAGTCTTTTAAAGTCTTACACTGATGATTTATACCAGTGATGCAAGCTGGTGCTAAGTACAAAAACATCTGTATAGGTAACTTACATTTTACAATACATCCCCTGTAGTTCTCTACTGGGTCAACGACAAAATATCGGGGAGAAACCCTCCGTTGTGTCGTGTATTGTAAAATGTAACCTTCACAGGGGACACGGCGCAGTGTCTATTGGCAGCTTGATAATATTTTACACGCTGCTGGATTCCAATTCCCGCCTAGCACACAAGGACACGGTGGAGAAAATATAAGTACTCTGTGTGGCCCTCCTCCTGTTGTTGTTGCGCGACCCAGGCTCTGCCTCCACGCAAACCTGAAACGCACACGATGTGATGGGAACAAAAAAACACGTCCGGTAGAACAAGCGTGAGGTGAACATGGTGTATACAGCAGTAGTAGTCGTCCCCAAAGAACTGCTGAATAATACTGCTGAACCACGTTCTGCAGGCCATGATTGCTTCCGACTGCGGAACTATACATACACATAGCATACAGCCAGTAGTTAGCAGCACCTGTAGTTTCCAGCAGCAAGTGGAGCCATGTATGTATGTATGTCGCGGCGGTGTCAGCAGACATATACATACATACATGCTGAGCAATGCACACCATCTATCTCCGTGCAGACCGCCGAGACTGAGGTTGTGAGGTCGGCACGCACATTACATATATCCACATGCGGCACACATATATATATATGCATACTACAGCAGTGACACGATTACACATGCGCGCGGCATGCGGGCTTCCAACCAACGAAAATCCAGGGACCAAACATTTTTTGCAGCTTGGCCTGGAGAAGGATCTTTCTTTGTCTTAATCAGCTCGCCTCTTTGCCGATTAATCAGCTCGCCCCGACCTCCAAAAAATGACGCGAACCCTTGTATTTACAGAAATTATGAGACCGGAAAATACGAAATATTTTAGCTTTTTGCACGTTCTTGCATCACCCCTTGCCGCGGTGCTCTCTTTACCCCACTCCGGAGGGACGCCTTGTATTCTACATATTTGTTGTATTGTTGAGCTGCATTTCCGTCGTCGTACCGAAATTTACAAGGCACGCATGAATCAAAATGGACCTGTTATTTTTTTTGTTTTGACCAACAAACAGGTGCAGATGATCCTGAAGCAGGTGGACCCTCGCAGCCACTCCCACTGCGCATCGGTGAAAAGCAGTCACTGCGATGACTACCGGAAGTGAGGGGTTGGTTGGTTGGTTGGGTTGATGCTGCAAATAAATTGGATTGGAGAAAGGGGGGTTGCGAAGAAAACAAACGAAACTAAGTCATGGTTCCGATATAAGCTTGATTGAGGTGTAAGAGGGGGCTACGACATTTGAGGGTCGAATTAGGTTGTCACGACCTCGACCCGTTGTTGCAGGGTTATCCTTGAATACCGATAATACGGGGTCCTCTAATATAGTGGTTTCATCCCCGCTCAAAAGGGGGCCTCTAACATTTTTGGACTGTCAGCTAATAATAAGTTCCCTCGACTTCTTTACACACCTACACACTGACACACTTCGCATTTATTTTCCAATACACACCATTTGTTCCAAGTTTATCCGGGGCCAGGGGTCGCGTTCCTCGCCGACGAAAAGGATACCCCCCATGTTGTTCTTGTTCACCACGGATATATACCCTATGTTGCCAATTCCCGACGGCTGAGTGGTACAAAGACTACTCTATCCCCCAGACGGCTACGTCATGGCAGTGAAGACTGGTCAAATGCGCCACAAACAACAACCACACATCTTCACCCTTTCGATGCCCTCACCGCAAAATCCAGATGTATGTGAGTGTTTGCCGTGAGTCGTTCAGAGGCCTCCCGAATGGTATGGTACCCGCCCGAGCTAGGAGTGTCCAAAGGATGAGTGTTGGCCATGAACCAAGCAAGTGGTCAATCGCGGGGCCCCGCTGTGTTTGCATGATGCCCACGGCATGCTCTTTTGTCAGGTGTCTGAAGGCCGTGATCTTGATACCATCGAGTCGGACCAACCGTCTTCTATCGTTCCTTCTTCCGTGTGTCCGACTTGAGCCCCTCAGTCGCGCAGCTAGCTTTTTTCTTACGCCCACAACACCTTTCGCGCGTCTCTCCGTGTTTGTTCATCTGTCATCCACTTTATTGATCAGGAATGAGCGAGTGCGTGGATGCCTTCATCGTCGCATTGGAACAGGCTTGCGACGGGACAAGTAACGCGTTGGTATGCTTCTACGCTGGAGCTGCAGCTTGCGTCCCTAGCGTTTTGCGAGGCGTGCAGAAGTGTCCAGACCTTGCACATGCGCGTCGATGGACGCACGCCTACAAGCTTGTGGTCTCCCACCCCGAGTCGCGTACCGGCTGTACAGGCTTTTGGCATGACGTGGGTATTGGGATGTTTGTCAGCAGAACGACTGGGATCGGTGCTTTTGCAATCGAAGCTCAAACGGTTGGCTGTTGATTTGGACTCGGCCGTGAACACGACGTCATGGCCAGTCGGCCTGGAGCAGCTATCGTTTGGGAAGGCCTTCAACCAGCCCATCGCCCAAGTCGTGTGGCCGCTCTCCCTGGAACAGCTATCGTTTGAGGCTAAGTTCGACCAGCCCATCGCCGACGTCGTGTGGCCGGTCTCCCTGGAGAAGCTATATTTCGGGTGTAACTTCAACCAGCCCACCGCCAAGGTCGTGTGGCCGGTCTCCTTGCTGCAGCTATCGTTTAACGGCATTTTAGACCAGCCCATCGCCGGAGTCGTGTGGCCGGCCTCCCTGACGGAGTTATCCTTTGGGAAATCCTTTAACCAGCCCGTCGTCAGCGTCGTGTGGCCGACCGCCCTGCAGGTGTTATCATTCGGGGTTGGGTTTGAGCAACCCGTGAATGAAGTGATGTGGCCGGCCTCTTTGCTAAGGGTGACTTGCGGCGGAGTTACTCTCCTTTAAAGCTCTTGAGGCACGCTCTCCGGTTGTGAAGGTAGGTCTCGATATGGCAAGGTAGCGCAGGGGGGGCATGGTTGGGGGGAGGGGGGAAGAACGTACCGAGTAAAACCACCTCGCCCTGGGGTCGACATTTTCTAGGGAACAAGAGAAGTTTGGTGTCCCTCGCAACGTGCGCGTGTCCCTCCGCCTCTTCTGCTTCAAAGTCAACTTCGCATTGGGCGACATAGTTGACGTCCGTCGCTCAGGGACAACCCTCGGTTACGGATTTCGTTCCAGTCAGGGCCGGGGCGATGGGCGTCAGCTCCACACCCGATCGCGAGGTTGAATTTGAAACTGAAGAACCGGAGGCGTAGGTTGGAGGAGCAACGTACAGTTGTATGCGCAGCGTTTCGCGGGTTGGTTCGTGTCTTATTATCGGGTGTGAAACGCACCAATCATTCCCCTCGCTCTGTGGGCTCGTATCTTGTCCAGGGAACGAGCGAACGTGGATTTCCTCGCCTCATGTCGGGGGTCTTCCAAGCGTTGTTCGCCGATGGAAGCCATCTGAAACCGAAGGCATGCCGGCCGCGTGGTCTGTGGAACAACGATCGGCAACGCGGGTAGGAAAGCAACACGGGCGAAACGTGATGAGGAAAAAGGGTGCCGAAACGCCACAAGTCGCGCAAACCGACGCTAGACTTTTAACAACAACGCTAGGCTAGAATCGCGCCATACCCATTGAATGCAAGACCAGGCGGGGGTTGTGGTGGCGCACTTGAGACGAAAACGGCGCGCAGGTGTAGCAGCGCGCAAGGAAACGGTGCTACACGCACCGATCTGCAACATAAGACTTCGATCGTGTTCGCCTTGCCGGCCCAGCGCGCCCGGACGTGTATTCTGAACGGGTTTCAGTTTCTGTTGCCGGAATTCTCAGACCTATACATTTAATTTTGACCCCAGGCTCTGTGCCCCAGGTGTTTGCCTTTGCACGTCTATGAGTGGTGCTGGTTATTATTCGGAGGTTTTTCATCTGTGCGCTTGTTTTTTGCGGCGTTTGTTCTGCATTTTATTCGATGGGACTTAACTCGTGTCCGTTTAATGATTGCCCGACCTCGACATACGTTAGCGCCTTCCTTCTCCTCGTCGTCCTTCACTATAGTACCTGGTACATGTTTGGGGTGTCGGTGCGTGTACTATGTTATCACGCTCGCGGGCTCTTGTCGAGAGCGTGTTGCACAAAGGAGTGACTCAAGTTCCTTGCTTATTAGAGAGTTTAACGAGTGACAGACGTGAGCAAGAAGAGGCAAAGCCTACTGCACCAAGTCTGTCTATCATACCCATATCTATCTCATCTGCGTAACCCCCTCGGAGATCTCGGAGAATGTATCCTGCCGTGTACACACACAAACAGCCCCCCTACTCGGTACGAGATACGATCTACGAGATCCTCCGTACATATCGCCAGGTAAAACGGCAACAAATCTAAAAACCATTCATCTTTCGTATCCACAAATAAATCATCTCAACTCCCGGATCTATCGAATATTCAAGTTTCAGGTTACTCCTCCTCCTACGACTATGGAACTTCACTAAGAGTCTTAACAAGCACCCCTCTCGAGAAAATGTCGTCACCACATTCTCAAGTAGTCAAACACAAAGATTTATCCTTGGAAGATTACTCAGCAAAGATCAACATTACATCAGAGCCACGTCATAAAGACTCTGGACGGACAACTCTGGCAAAACGCGTCAACAAATACCTCGAACAAAACCCTCGCACAAAACTGTGTTTCAACTCATTGACCAATTTGAACTAAGCTTCGGAAGCACATAGGCCTCAACCATGTCTTACCAAAATATGTCAAATCCTTCCTCCAATACATCGTTCAGAACAGTCATCAATACCTAATACATGCGGCACAAATAGACAAACGTTAAAAATCCGGCGTTCAAAGACGCCAGAGGAAACTTTCGCCAATTATTATGCCGTTTCTCAAACATCCAGACATGGACTTCTTGACAGCCCCCCTGCTGCATCATCGCCCAAAACAAAAAAGTTTAACAGCCCCCCTGCTGCATCATCTCCCAAAACACAAACGCTAACAGCCCCCCTGCTGCAACAACTCTCGGATCCAAACAACGAGAAATCAAACGAATATCATGAAGTTACCTCCGAACTCCGCGGGAAAAACGCGGAATCGCGAATAAACAAGAAATGTATTTCTTATCCTAGCAACGAGGAATCAGACAAGTATCATGAAGTTGCCTCAAACTCCGCAGGTAAACGCGAAATCGCAAACAAACAAGAATTGAGGACGAAGTTGCCTCAAACTCCGCAGGTAAAAGCGGAATCGCAAACAAACAACAACGGAGGACTTCTCCTCATTTTCCGCAGGTAAAACGCGGAAAACGTGAACAAAATGAACAATCAAACCCGAACTTCCGCTAGAACTCTGCTTGTACTGCGGCGAAGATCATGGCATCTCAGCATCACATTCATCCCCCCCCATGATTTTCGACAGCAGTGCTAATTTAGCAGTGACCCAACAACATCAACTGCACCATTCGGCGCGGTGAAGTCCTAGACTATGCAAACCATATCCTTGACAAATGAAAAACACATGTACCACAGACCATAAACACCACGTTCGTTCGTGCGCATCGCAACACAACAGCCTACGTCGACGCAGTTCTCAAACTCATGGCTTTCAACAAACAAAATCGACCCAGAAAATAGAAAGCCAAATAAACATAATTCTCACGAACGTGCCTGAATCGCGCGTAGACTCATGGTGCAACCACCGGTCATCTCGCACGGTAGCTCCCGAACACGTAGCCTCTCAATTCATGCCGCACCCTTCCAGCCACGATCGAATGTCCAGCCATGGCATTACCCCCATTCGTCCCGCACCACGCAGATACCATTGTACACGGTCGGATCGGCGCCGGGATGCCCCGCGCCCGCACCCGCACCCGCAGACAACGCCACGAACCTGCCGTCGCCGCTGCCGCCGTTGCTGTTGCCGCCTTCGTCGCCATTGTCCAACCAACAGCCATCCTCATCGCACGCGTCCTCCGCTTCTTGCGCTGCTGGTGCCGGTGTAGCTGCTGATGTGGGCACTGCGATCGCCCCCCTAGTTGATACGGCGGGGAGTATCTGGCCGCAGGTCGACGAAACCTCCAGTGCCACCGTTCCTGCAGCTGACGGCGTCCCGGCCGTTCCCCCCATCGACGAGCCGGGGAAAACACCAATACCTGTCGTCGTCCCCACCGTTGTTTCCGCTGCTGAAGCCACGCCTGCTGACGACACAAGTGGTGGGCCCGGCTGCACATGCAGTGCCGGTTTCTTGGCCGCCAATTCCCCCCATTGCCTCCGTATGTCAGCAAGCTCTTCTTTCATGCTTTCGAGTTCATCCGTCGCCGGTGGCGCCGCCGGTGGCACCACTGATACCGTCGCTTCAACAGCAAGTGCCTGCTCCCCGGCCGTTCCCCCTGCCGCCGCCGCGGGGAAGACTCTGTTGCCGGGGGTCCCCGCTCTCGCCGCCGTTGCTGCCTCCGATGCCGCCGCTCCAGCCGCGAGTGCCTGCGCCGCGGCCGTTCCCCCCGCCACCGTAGCGGGGAAACCACCACCACCGGTCGCCGCTCCCACAGCAGTTGCTGTGCCCCATGCCACCGCTCCATCTGCAAAGGGGAGGAGCGACTCCGGCTGACGCCTGTGCCTGTGCCTCCTCCAGCGTCGTCGCTTCCGCTGCTGGTACGGCATAGTGTCGTTGCCACTCGCGTTGAGACCCTCTCCATCACCGACATGCACGTGCTGTTGCATGCGGCCGGTTGTGCAACACATGCGGCGCCGATGACCATACTCACCGCAGGCAGTGCAGTGGCCTTCAAAGCGTCGTGGCGCATTGCAGTCGCCGAGTGAGTGTCCATGCCTCCCGCACCTCACGCACTGATGAACGGCACCCATCGGAGCGCCTGGCGGCGGAGCTGACTCCTCTTGCGGGTACACGGCGTTGCGCCCACAGTCATAGAGCCCCCCAGATCCCCACGTCGGGAAATTAGGAGGTGGGTGGTGTACAGGTGGTGGTTGTGGATGAACCCACTGTTGTTGCTGCTGCTGCTGCTGCCGCCGCCGTAGTTTCCCGTTCTGACCGACGCCGCCATGACCGCACCCCAAACCACCGATCGCCTTCGATTTGCCCAATTCCTTGATCTCGACGTTGTTAGCGTATGCCGTGCGAACAACTTTTTCCACTTTCGCTCGGGGAATGGTGGGGTCGGCCAGGATAGACTTGCGTTCGACATCGTACTCAGGCGAAAGCTGGCGAACAATGATGTGAACGATTTCCCGCTCGGATTTTTCAATGCCGACAGCTCGCATGATGTTGATGATGCCATCAACTCTGGCAAAGAAAAGCTTCGGGTTCTCGCCAGGGGACATCTCAACTGCCTCCAACCGTCGCACAAGCAATGTCTTCTCGGCGTCGAAAGTAGGCAAAACCCATTCGCGGATCACCCTCCACGCCTCAGGGACGCAGTCACAAGCAGCCAACCGTTCTTCAATGTCCGTGCCGCAGGTTGCTTCCAACAGATATCCCCACGCCCGCTTGTGTGCCGTAACGAGCGCCGCACCATGAACCCGGTTCAGATATACGCAATCCAAACAGCTGATGACAGGAACATAGCCAGTGGGATAGGTGTCTTCAAGCGTCTGCTCCAAACCCTCGCTAGCCAGGAAAATCCGCAATCTCCGCAGCCAGTTCACGGCCTTCGCCGAATCTTTCGGGATTTTGGGCGGTATGCGACTGCTGCTGTAGCCGCTCAACGCACAATTTCCGTCATTCATCATGCTCACCCGTTGTGTACCGAGACCAGCTCCACCAGCTGCCCAGGTAGACGTTCTCCCGGCAGCCATTACTCTTGCCGGTGCATCATTCTTCTCCGATAGATGCCCATATTCCCTCTCCGTCATGTCCTTCTCCCTCACCATCTCTTCTCTTCCTCCGCCAAATTACGCCGCAAAAAAAATAAAACGCGGCACAATGTGTCTCTTGCCTACTGCAGTATTGTTTTGTAGCTGGATCTCCTTGACGCGCGCTGGCAATAACCGCCCTGCAGCTGCTGCCCTTGTATTCCAAACCCTGTTCCCTGGATCTCCTTGACGAGCGCGAGCAAAAACCGCCCTGCTGCTGCTGTCCTTGTATTCCGGTGCCTACCTCCCGAACCTTTCCCTACCGACGTCAGCTGACTCCACGATATCGTGTTTGGGGTGTCGGCGCGTGTACTATGTTATCACGCTCGCGGGCTCTTGTCGAGAGCGTGTTGCACAAAGGAGTGACTCAAGTTCCTTGCTTATTAGAGAGTTTAACGAGTGACAGACGTGAGCAAGAAGAGGCAAAGCCTACTGCACCAAGTCTGTCTATCATACCCATATCTATCTCATCTGCGTAACCCCCTCGGAGATCTCGGAGAATTGTATCCTGCCGTGTACACACACAAACAGTACACGTATCGTACCCCTCGACTACACGAGGCTTCATTTTGTTGTCTGGTCGGACTTCTTCTTGCCGCGTGTGTTTGACTCGGCGGACCTGAGTCCACTTTTATCCTTGCGCGTGTATGACTGAACTGACCCTGCCTGGTTTCTGTTTTTTTTTTGCGGTTTGCCGTTATGTTTGCGGCATTCGTCGTGCTGCAGACATATACCGGGACGATCAAAGAAATTCTACCATGCCCACGATCAAGGCGACGCCGGAAAGTACCATCGTCCGTCGGCAGGCTATCGCGATCTCCTCCGCAAGCCACGTGGCGGTCGGCCAGCTCCCTGGAAGTCCGTCGGGAAGCAGGAAGCAGTGCAGTTAGTTGCGCTCGAAGACGTGCCGGCGACCTCGCGACCCAAGCAGCGATTGGGAGGTGATGGGGCAGGGAAGGGCGCGCCGTGGTGTAGACTAGACGACGAAGGCGATGGGTACATGGTAGATTTGGAACGCAAGCGTCAAACAACCTTCGTCGCCGACGGCAGGCCGTACTTTGAGACATTTTGGTTCCACGCCGTAGCCAGTAGGCTCTAACTCAACGGGAGGTCGGGACGTATCGGGCACACGATGAACATCCGGCCAACATGGCAAGAATACAAACGGCCAGCTTGCGCAAGCAACAAAACGTCGTTGCTATTTGGAATAGATTGCCGTGTGCCCACGGCTGCTTCCCCAATTGATTTTTTTTACCCATGTCTTTTTGCTGAATTTTGACCCATTTTTTGGTGAATGAATTTCTCGTAGTCTATTCGAACAACAACGCCGGCACTGCATACAGGAGTAACAACACAGAAGCAGTAGTAGAGTGTGGAATAATGAAAAAGAAACCATTCATCATTCATTCATCCACCACGCACGTCGAAAGGACAAGAAGTAAGTAAGGACATATTGCGGGAAGCCCGCCAAAAAAACGGCGTGCGGAAACAGATCGAAGTACGCCGCGATCATTGTTCCGGGCTCGTGGAAGTCCTCGACCATATTTATTTCCGGTGTGGGGAATGACAAGCATATTATTCCTAGTTGGTTGTGGAGGAGGTCGTCCGGCTGCAGCTGCGTCCGTCGCCGCGGTCCTCTCCGCAAGGCTTATGTTCGGAGGACCCAAGGTTGCGCCTAGAGCCCTCAAGCGGTCCGGCCTTCCCTCCTCAGAGACGTCTTCACCCGACGGTATGACTCCAATGTTGTCGATGATGAATGCAGCGTCGGTGTCATCGACGTCAAGACTCTCGCCAGTCGTAACAGGTACTTCGGTTTCGCGGTTGTCGGGGACGTAAGTTGACCGTGCCTTCTGTCGTGTCTTGTCAGGGTCAGACGTGGCAATGAGAGATTTCCAAATTTGTTGTGGAACAGATCCGTCTTGTGGAAAAGTCTCAAGGTTATTTTGAGACATGGTCGCACGGTGAAACAGGACGTGTTTGCCTGCCAGTCGGTTAGACGAGTCTCGCTGAAAGCTCATGAGATCGCTTATTCTTCGACGTCTCGCTCCGAAAACCTTCCTCAGTTGCGCCGTCGACGGTCGGGCTCCGACCAACGCACAAATCATCGACCCGGCGATGTCCAAGTCGCAAGACGGTAGGGCGGCTTCAATGATGTAAGCATTTTGAAAGCAGAAAGTGAACGTGCCTTTCACCATTCATTGCGCGGACCCAGGTATGGACCCTACCTTGAGCTGTTCCAAAGCGAAAACCATCCCACTCGTCCTGACAGGACTAGCCGCTGCTAACTCCACCCAGGTCAAATCAACAAGATTTTCAGGCAAATCTCCCACCCAAAGGCCGTTTGCCAACGCAGCGCGTGGCATTGTTTTGCGCTTCAAGTCTCGAAGGAAACCGTTGCAGATTCGAAGATGGTGAGGGTGATCGAGTTGAAATCCTTCTCTTGCCAAGACAAGTCCATTGAGACAACTTGTCGTGTCCCCGGGGTAGTTGTTGAAGTTGGCCATAATATCCGGGTGAGCTGAAAGACATTCTGCCGCGCCCAAAATAGAATGATTAGGAATGCCCTGGGCTGATACCATGGTAATGTCGACACGTCGGCACAGGCAGTCACAAACGGCACACGAAGTGCCGGGAAAACAAACGCAGCCGGCAGCAAAAATATTCAGGAAATAAGTGTCACGAAGTGCTGGGAAAACAAATGCGGCCGGCATCAAAAATGTAAGAAAATAAGTGTTGAAATGAGGGTAAATTAATTTGTTTGGGAAACGAGTGTCGAATGAAATGGTCTGCTGGTGGGGGTAACAGAGGACAATCGAGGACTAAATAAGTCGAAATCGAAGTAAAAAAATTTCACCTTTGTATGTTGTCGGCCATATGCTTATGGAAGTCAGCAATAGACTTGAATAGCATCGAAGTGCCGAGAACGTTTTCCGTCAACGGGGGGTGATCTTGCCCAAGATTCCTTCAGGGTGATCGAAAGCTATTACAGGTGGGTTGGTGACTGTGGGCGCGTACGAGTGCCTGGGATGCAGGGAGCACGCAGACATTGATGCGTCAAGTAGAGTACGACAGATCATCAATGCTAAACGCAGTGAATGAACGTTCCAGCTGCTCCGGAGTACTTGATAGACTTACGTGTTGGAAATGGGCTGTTCCTGCCTGGCTTTCTCCCTGGATCGAGCCCTAGCCGCGGCCGACGTCGCTTTTGCTTCCGCGGCTTGTTGATTCTGCTGATGGTTGTGTTGCGAACGAGCTGTAGTAGCCGCTGATTTTTCTCTAGCTTGTCTGATATCCTGCTGGGCTTTTGTTGAACGAGCAGAGGCAGCTGCCGACGTCGCTTTTGCGTCCGCGATTTTCGCCCTTGCTTGTCTGATCTCTTGCTGGGCTTTTTTGGAACGACCGGAGGCCGCTGCTGACTTCGCTTTTGCCTCCCCGGCACTCGCCCTTGCTTGTGTATTTTCCTGCTGTTTTTTTGTGGAACGAGCAGAGGCCGCTGTCGACTTCGCTTTTGCCTCCGCAACTTGTCGGTTCTGCTTCTTGATGTGTCTCGAACGAGCTGTTGCCGCCGCTGATGTCGCTTTTGCTTGTCTATTCTCCTGTTCGGCTTTCTCTTTTGCTTCCACCGCTTCTCGATTGAGCTGCTGGTTCTGTCTCCAACGAGCTGTAGCCGCTGCTGATTGCGCTTTTGCCTCGGCGGCTTGTCGATTCTGCTGTTGGTTTCGTCTCGAACGAGCTTTTTCTAGCCGCCGATGCTGCTGCTGCTGCTGCTGCCGTCGTCGTTGTTGCTTTGGCCCTCGCTCTTTCTCGTAGAGCGCGGTCATCCGCCCTCTTCCTATCGCGCTTGGCCTTGAAGGCTTGTCGTCTTTGAAATTCAATGTCCCGGACAACTTTAGCATCATGGTGATCCAGCAAAGGCTGCCTGTGCTCCAGAAGAATAAGATCCGTTGGGAGACGGTGGTGGTGAGGAACCTTACCGGTTTTCTCGTCCTTGCGCTGGCTGAAACCCCAATTTTGCAATTGGGGAATTGGGCGCCAAACAAGGCAGCCAGCACGTGTTCTCAAGCCCTCTAGGGGATTGAGTTTCTGCCCCCACTAATATTTCCAATGAAGACAAACCTCCGAGGCTCGGACCTCATGAGCTCGCCAGAAACAAGTCGCACGTGGTCGCGCACGTATTACCCGACATGAGGACACATTGTGGCGCCATATGGATGATAAACGGCATTTCGTTAATAATCCTCTGCACCTACATGCCTTGACGCCACGACCGACGCCGGGTGTTGCGCAAGTAAATCTGACAAGCCCGTTAGTCTATCCAGGAACAGCAGCGATCACCGTCGTCGCTTCTAGCTTCACCGATACTTGTGTCAACGTCCGTGGGATACACGGGTGATGGCTGGCCTTTCCAAGCGCCCGCGAACTTCCACCCCGACTCGATCGAAACGGTGTTCCATATGTTCCACGCCAGCTCAACAAGAGAGAACGAACGGTGCGGGCGTTTGCGGCTTTCCACAGAATTGTTGGCACCCTACTGGAATACGGAAGTAATGGGAAAGGTCATGTGCGTGGAAATACCAACATGACCGATCGATGCGTGATTAGCCCCGGCCGACGGCCCAACCGCAGAACTTGTGGACAACTCGATCACCGTAAGGTGCCTGCAAAATAATGTCGCGACAATTTATTGCCTCCTAACCGGCTTGTCTTGTCTGAAAACAGTTTTATTATCCTTCATCATTGCCGTGTACCCCAAGCGCGACTGCTGCCCCTCACTCGAAACATCACCAGTACGAACAATAGCACAACAACGAACCAGAACAAGCGACGGGAGTGAACGTGCGACTGGACGAAAAACAAACTAAGCTGCTACACATTGATCGTCTAAAAACGGGATAGGCGATGACTTCCGAGCCAATACCCTCGTCAGCCCCCCCTCGCCCGTGGGTGGCAGCATCATGGACAGGTATCGCGTCTTGGCGCATCCCCCTCTCTCTGTGCATCATGAACCAGCACGCCTCCCCACAACTCACGGTCCTCGACCTTTCCCACACCACACCATCCGACCCGCCAAGAAATAACTCTGTGCGTCTCTACGTCTTCTTCCATTCGCTCCACGAAAACATGCGATTCTTCGGGAAAAAATGCGTTTCACATCCGAAATGAAACAAGTATCATAAAAGGGACACGCAACAACGCGTCCAAAAAACAAAAAAGACAACAGAATTGCGATGCGGCGGGGGGGCTTCCAGAAGTTATCTCCCCATCCGTCTCTTGACACGTTGTACATACAAGAATTTGCCCACACACAGCACACACACACAAACCAATTTCCCTCCCAGAATTATCGTCCTCCCCAACGAGACGACGCTTGCTTGCTACCGCTTCCCTTCCTTCCCGAAAAACGACGACTCCCCCCCCATCGTATTATTTCGCCGTGCTTTTTCTCGCGGTGGTGTGGGCTGGACGAGTGCTCTTCTTTTCCTTACGACGACAAGCATTGGCGATTGACGCGGCCCGCTCATCATGTACAGAGCAGCTCCATATGCACAGCGGAGCCAAGAAGGCCTAGCGAAATTCGGGCCGCATTCGGGCAACAACAACGCGACGCCCCTCGTTGTCGCCGTGATACGTTTTCGACCAGAATCACGACACTGTTACTTGAGTCCGTCCCCTCCCCATCCTCCCATTCGAAAACCCTCTACATAGCTAGACTCAATATTTTCGTTGGAAATTGCAAGTGGACACAAATTCGGTGCGGTGCCTCGGCCGCCACTTCTCTTTTGTCTCCCTCGCCGCTTCAATCATACAAAATGAAAGCGACACTTTCCGACCTGTCATTATTTAAGGAACTTCGAGACCACCCGACGCCAGGTTCTCTCGGTGTGTGCTACTACAGACACCTACACAAGGGCGTACACAGGCGTTCGCGAAGTTCACACCTGCTGCATGGATCATACGTGGAGGCATTCCGTCAGGCAACAATACGACCGAACATGCGACGAAGTTGGGGTATTCTCGCTACATTCTTCGAGCAAGGGGGAGATACCCGTGTGGTGGGTGGGTGTTACCTGTCTGTTTGCTACGACACTGCACTCAAACGTCTCCTATGAGCAAGACTGCCAACAGTCACAAGAGATAAATCATCGATCGTGGAAGTGCACAACAATAGCACCCCCATGAACCGAAACAACAAGAGGTACAGATGATGAGCAAGCGAGTCGATAATAGTACACATACACCCATCATATGCATATATATGTGGTTGTACCCATGTCTGAAACACGTGCAAGCGCTGGACTATGTACTCTTTCGGTCGCTGGAACCGTGTGAACTTCCCTCACGCCACACCCTAGCCAAAGAGTCTAGCGAAGGCCCTGGCATTCTCCACGCGTCAAATCCCCTGAGAGCTACACCACGCGCGTGATCGACAACAAGATTCTACATCGACAACGATAAATGAAGCGAAAAAGAGTAGGTGTACAAAACAGAATCCCTTCTCAGCTATGATAGTTCAGTTACACACCAGCATTTCCCCCTGCTACATAGATAACCTGGTGCGAGAGACGACGCAGGTGCTCCCCGTAACAGGTTGGGGCGGTTGAACCAAGGCACATCAATCTTCAATCGCAACGACAACATCTAAAATCCAGCCGACCATATGGTAGCTGTATACCCCGTGCCTGTTTTCTTTCATACGAGCCATGACGGCATCATACACGCGCACGTCGACGGAGATCTACAAAGTCACATGACATGTTGCCCCCACAAGGATGATGACCAGCTCTTCTGGTTCATTCTTGTGCAACGTAGCCTCGGCGGCGAAAACTCGGTAGATCGCTCCGTTCCGACATTGTAGGGATGGAGGTCAATGGTCTAACGATGACGGCATTTGTTTACATGAGTGCCCTAGTGTGAACACCAGCATACACGCGTCTGACTCTACACCAGAAAAGGGAGGCCGGGGGGATCAAAATCTACGATCGGGCATGGCACGCGCGCCGAGTAAAAATGACTTCCCTAGGATGACACCTTCTTTAGGACGACTCACACCGCCAAAATTAGCAGAAGCATAATCAATCGCGAATGACCAAGTCGACTACAAAATGAACGTCAAGGGACCTGGGTTTGCGTTCCGCTACAACAACAGGCAGGCGGCAGGCACACTACACAATCGGAGCGGTTCCTTCTGGCTGAGCCTCGCCCGTAGCAGGCTCCTCTTCGACTGGATGGGGGAAGAAGGTGGACAGGGTAGGGTAGTGCGAGGGCGGGCGTTGGTCGACAAGCGTACAAACTGAGGAACGGCATGTTTTGTGCCAATCGCACGGGAGGGTCGGAGTGTGATGAAGGCGGGCATCTTTACTCAAGCGAAGAAAGGGGAACTACTGTTACCTGTATTGTACTAATGGGACGAGGAGGTCAAACAAGGGCAGCACTCTTTCGGCTAAGACCGGCGAGGGGTCTAGAAAAAAGTTGTGGAGGGGGGAGGGGGAACCTCTCTCCCCCAGAACATAATCACATCGATCGGCGCGGAGCATCACGACGAGTACTGGAGCATCATATCACCACGGAGGTAGGGTCGAACAATTTTTCACTCCGTGTTTTGGTCGTCGTTTTGGGCTTCAGTGGTTCGCCGGAAGGGCCCAAGCGGAATCATGGACCTATCCTACAAGAGCTCGACCGGAGTAGATACGGCGCGGATTGCCATCAGTAGTAGCAACGGGAAATAATCAAACCACCCCCGCCACCACCTGCAATGACTCTGTTGTCGGAGCAAGGCGCTGTCATAGGTGTAGCACTTGTAATGAAACACGCTATATCTGCTACCGCTTCCGGATGTAGCTACGCGCCGCGCACAGAGTCGGACCACATTGACTGCGTTGCTCGCTGTCTCACCTGTATCGATCTTGGTCCTGGTCGTGGTGACGTCAGAGGACCCCGCTTTTCCTTTACCTGGAACGCAGCGGTGTTGACAACGAGGGGGTGGAAAGGTTGCAAGCACGGGAGGGGCGGCGGGGGTAGGGGTAAGGGGGGCGGAATGGAAAGATTATGTTTCTTCGGGCAGAGTAACTAGTTGAAGTAGATCTCTCAGAATACAACACCACGTCGGCGTGCGCGCTTCGTCACGTACGGGCACACGTTTTCGACCTCCATAATATCTCAATCAGAGCGGTCGACGATATTCTACATGGTACAGTAGTGAAAGTGATTCCACGGAATATCGTCCTGTCCCCAGAAACAAACGTGCAACCCCGCCCCAAAAGGGAGACAGACAACAGAGTTCTATCCGGTTGGATGATGCAGAGCTGCTGTTGCTGCTGCAGGCGTGACAGAGAACGGCCGGCTGGCGGGCGAGGACGCTCGAAGCTACCGACCTCTTCACGGGAAGCTCGCACGCACTCCACGGAAACACAAACACACACACACACACACTATAAGAGGACGCACTGACTGCTGGTCAGAAACACGATCGCGAACAACCTCCACCACCCCCAAGCACGGCAGGTGTGCCTACAGAAACCGCTAGAACGAACGAAAGAGTAAAGAGTGAACAGTCCCAAGCTCCGAGACGGTGCGCCACCACACGCACTAAGAAGAGGCGTTTCTCTTCTTCTCCCGGTGCAAAAAAACGACACACACAAGCCAAAAGGCGGAAATACGAGGAGGAACATCAGAAACATCCCGGTCACTATTAGTACCGAAGGCATGATCAGAAGAACGGCTAAGAACAAGAGCACACAGCCGGAAACTGTACGGTATGGGACGAACCGCGTTTGGAAGGGCTTTGGGCCCGTTGCTGGCGGTTTCCCGTCCGGCGGCGCTGAGCACACAGACGCGTGAAGCGAAACACTTTGTCGTTTCGCACAGAACCGGCGGTGAACAACAGAGAGACAACCCAACCCCTCTTTTACTCGGCGTTCGTTCCTCCAAAAACCGCAAAGAAAGTGTAGTATCGTAACACGAACGGCGATGGAAGGGACGTCTCGGCCCCATTGCTGACTGCAATCTCGCGAGCGAGCGTGGGAGAGAGAAAAGAGAGAATCGACCTCAAGGAGCGGGGACAGAAAGAAAGGCGCTGTCTAGCCACTTCTTTGAGGGGAAACACTCCGCCACGCTTTCTTGTTGAGCGGCGTTTGGAAGGGACAGTGAATGGCCCGTTGCTTGCCTGCTGCCTACGAGAAAAAGAGCACAGCCTCTCATCCACTCAGGCCAACAACTTCGAGCAGGGTGGCCGTTCAAACACTGATCTTGCAATTCTCGACCGCCCGTGGTCTGGATGAGGGGATAGCCCATTTGCCTTGTCCAAAAGTGAAAAAACAAGATGGAGAGAACGCGCCTTCCGTGCGGTTTCTAAAACAAAACACAGCGAGGATATTGTGAAGGAGCAGAGAACAAAAAAACTGCAGACTTCAAGAAATGTCTGTCGGATCGGCGTTGGAACGGGGGTGGCCCATTGCTTGCAGCCCTCGCGCAACAAGCATGCCTCATCCAGCCAAACTAAAGCCGGAGGGCGCCTGGTGTCTTTTCGTCAAAAATCAGTGCAGATACAATTCGAAGGTCATTCTCCATACACGGATATTCTTTATTCGGTTACCATTCATCTTCGTCACTCACGGCAGCCGATCCTCGGCTAACGTACTGCAATCCCGCCGTGTGTAAGAGGCGAGTGCCCAAGCTCAACGCGGACAGGTCCAAATGCGAGAAACAAAAAAGGACACCATCTTTAACAATAACTCAACACACCACCCCGGAAACACTGTGACGACGACCCCCCGCCCCCCCTACCGACTTAATACTTACATCCACGTACACACGCTCTTCTCCGTTGCTGGTTGGGCCGCTCCAATAGACCACCTCACCACCCCCGACACTATTCCCCCAACTTTCCCCACCTTCCGCGCCCGCATGTTCACGACGAGACACTCGAGGGACCAAAAAGGGAACTCACGGGAAAGGAAGGCACAACGAGGCGAGCGCCGACATCGCCTTGGACGCGCCTATCACAACAACAACAACAACAAAAAACAGTCGACAGCACGGAGACAAATCGGGCCCAACGCTGGCATGCCGAGAAACACGATTCACGAAGGAGGAACGGGGGTGACCCTCAAGACCACAAAAGAAAAAAATAGAGCGACTCTTCTTTGCACGCACGGGCAACCGCTCCCAGTCGGTCATGCGGGAGCCGTTCTATTCTCGACGGGGAAACGAAGGACGATTCTTCTCGTCAGCAAGTGCCGTGACGGAGAGCCAAACTACGACGGCGGCCGCTGCTGCTCAACTCAACTCCAAAAAAAGCTCTTTCGCGAGATTAGCCACAGCAGAGATCGCCTCAAGCAGGACGCAGCAGGGGATGCGCATGACCGACCGTTCTGGCAAAACGGCACATCAACCAGAACAGTGATACGCTGTTCGGTCCACAACTGATTCGGAGCACGACGCCCGTTGACCATTGACAAGGAACGTCGCGTCCGGTCTCCCCCCCACCCTCGCACAATCACCGCAGTGATGTGGAGAGAAACGTCGCAGCTACAATGTAAACCCGCTTCCCGCAGGAAATCAAAGTTATCCCTTCTCGCCTCAAGGTGTCTCAACAGCTGCTGCCCTAGACGCGGAAACACGCCTTATCTCCGACGGGGCTTTAAGGAGGGGGGGGGGGGGGGCAAAAGGGGGCCATCCCCTCTCGGGAAAACGTCAACAACAAGCAAAACGCGCACCTAAAAACTCGTCGAGAAAGACTTCCCGCTTCTTCTTCCTCGGTGGCGACAAAACGCTCGCAAGATTATCACAAACGCGCGCTGTCCTTGGTCCCAACCATCCTCTTGACGGCGATTCCTTCAGTTCTACCACGGTGTACATCATGCGGGGCAGAAACGGTCACAAACCCTTATTTCTTTGCTTACCATGGAGTTACTCGCAGTCCCCCAATCCCCGCTTCAATCATTTCGCCCAAAGGGGCGAGACAACCACCCTGAAAGAAACATCAACAGTCTCCCAATCCGCGAAGGCCATAAAAAACAAAATCATGCATGCAAGTACATCTCTTCCGCGAGAGTGTTGCCAACAAGAAAAATTTGTCATGGTGTGTGCTGTGGTGAGACCGGTGCAGCCACCTGTAAGTCGTGATCCCGTGCGATCCGTCTCAAAAGACTCGCTGACTCGGCACCTCAACACGAGATATCAAAAGACAACAAGCAGATACGGCGGATATCAAAACCAAATCGCCTCTAATACCCTAGGGGTCCTGTATTGTACAAGGCTGAACAAGACCCAAGGCCTAACAATGGCAAGGCAGTTGGCCGGCCATGTATCAAGCACCCGGCACTATTGAGAGCACGCGACAGCTTGATTACTCCACCTGTGTGGATGGCCTTCGCGAAAAACTAAGTTTGATAATATGAGGAACTACAAGAGGAAGGGGGTACGCAGACCCTCAAAGTCCTTAATGCTATCCCTAACCCAACCTCCCCGATTGCACGCTTGTCCAACATGTCTACATAATCGAAGAACCCAGCCAAGGAAAGGTAAGGCTGTTGACGTGTGTCGTCCACCGAAAATGCGGCCGCAACTACTAGATTACTACCGCAGTTGTGTTCCAGATATTTTGCGGTTGAACCACTTGACGGGCCGATACCACAGGCCGGTAACCTCAGATACAGACGGAAAGTGATTCCATGAACGCAACACGCTTCAAAACCCACTACAGAAAACACACATGTTCCACTCCGCATACCCCCCCCCCCCCCGCGCGCGCGCGCCATCGGCTGCTTCTATCTCTGCCTTGTCATCATCCCTGACGCTCCAGCACAACACTTCGAGTTAGATGGTTTCTGACACAGATGAATGAGCAGTTCCAGTGTCCCAAAACACGAATAAATCTTGGCTGCCAGGTGTAAGGGACAAACCAGTTGATGGTAACACAACAGCAGTAAGCCTACGACCTACGACAGAACCCGTAGAAGGACAGAAAAACACGGGAGGCTGGGGGACGAAAAAACAACCCCGAAACCAACAGCGGTCAAACCTGAATACCGCACCAATCAACAACCCCTTCCTGCATCGTACTACGCGCCTACCGCTGCAGTTCCCCCATAACCCATCGCGACAAAGCAAGAAACGGACACATACCACGCTACTATAATCTTTCGAACGCTATTCGCTCTCTCTCTCTCTCTCTGTAGCGGAGATCTCAAAAGTCGGGGGGCGGGGATCGACGAACATCGCCATACCCATGCCGAAAGCCACAAGGAACAATAACAAACGATTGATGCCACCCTTACCTATGGTGCGATCTGCTGGCCCCCAGCCCCTCCAACAGAACGCCTACTCGAACGACACCAAAGAAACCGAACGGGCGAGCAAAAAACCAAAAATTGGCACTAGCCGCCCGCCCACTACCCGAAGTGCGCTCCCTATCGCTCGCTCGAGAGTAGCGCAGCGGCAGCAGAAGCACCACCAGCAGCAGCGGGATAGCTCAAGCGGGGAGAGACGGAGAGACAGAGAGGGAGAGAGAGAGAGAGAGCGCGCACGATCGTCCCATGCCGAAGGGCCTTCGTCCTCTCGCACGATCTCCGCTTTTTGAGATTTCGTGCTGTGTCGCTTTCGTCGCGTGCCGGGGGGTATGGAGTGGTGGTGGAGTAGGGTAATCTACATTTTCGTTACGTTTTTTTTTTTTCGTTTTTTTTGTTCGCGCGAGCGTGTCGGGCGGGCCTTGTTACTGGAAGTGGAGCAACTCACGCGAAGTGCCGCCTCCCGCGACGTCATCGTCGTCTACGTCCTCGGCGTCGATGCCTGACATCATGCTCGAGTCCACACCGGAAACCATTCCCGATGCTTGCCGCCTTTGAACCACCACAAGCATGAGGACGGGAGGGGAGGGAGGAAGGGGGGCACATAAGCATGCATGACCGCTACAGTAGAAGTCTGAGGGTGTGCATATACCTAAGTACTGCAGTAGAAAGCTGAGGGCGTGCGTATACCTACGTACTACAGTAGAAAGCTGAGGGCGTGTGTATACCGAACCGTGCGCACCGCCGACGTATTTCGGCCACGCCTCGTCAAGTTTACCGCAGGTTGCATACGTAATATACCACAGCCCCCTGCACCGAGTGCGAAAACATCCACGGCTCCGAGAATGGCGGGGGTTGGAGCCGCCGGTTTGAGACCTTGCCCAAAACATGCGAATCATTGAATTCTTGCTCCTCCGCGCCGTGGAGCAGTTAAGGCTCCGAAAATCGGGTCCCGCGGGGGGGGGGGGGGGGGGGGGGAGGTGCCTTTTGCAACCAACGGTATCTCCCACAAGGAAGCAAAGAGCTTTATCGGACCATGAATTCAATCATCAAGCCCAGGACAGTCTAGCGAGCGAGAGCGAGCGAGTGTCGTAACTTGTGCTTCTACTTGCTCTCGTACAAAAGACGGAGAAGATGGTGACAACCCCCTTTCCAGAAAATAACAGGCCCAACAAAAATTCAACTTCGTGGTCGTCTATGCACTGCTGTCAACACGCGTTTACGCCTCAGGCCAAGACCGACTCCACGACACCTGGCCTATTTCCGTCGATTGTTTGTCTCCACCGTCTATCACAGGCAGGGTGCAATTTATCCCGCCTTTCCCCACCGCGGATTTCAGCGATAGAGAGCGGTGTTGGGTCGGCGTGCTCGCCTGCTTCACAGATTCAACAGCGCCCCCTTCATGTCCACACCTCCACGGAGTGGAGACGAGGGCCTCGCTCTCTCATTTCATCATCGACACGTATATTTGCGTGTGACACAACGTTACCATGCTCCCAGCGGAGAGAGATAGATAGATAGAGAGAGAGAGAGAGAGAGAGAGAGAGAGAGAGAGCACTTCAGAGACCCGGACCAGCAAAGCGTACGGCAACGCCACACCGCACGACACCACAAAAACACATGCCCTTACTTGTGCGGGAACGGAACCGGCTCGCCCAGCGCCGAGGTCGGTGCGAACTCGGGGATCCTGAAGAAAAAAAAAAAGGGGAGAACGAAGGACGACGGAGACCAGTCAAAAAATGAAAAGGCCCCTAAAGGAGTACGCCATGACCATCATCAACGCCAACAACAGACCAACCACTGTTAAGACCGTCTGTTAAGGGCGGGCGGCCTCCTCACCACATCAGAACGTTTCGACCCCCTACCCGCCACCGTTTGGGCGTCAGAAATACACGCGTGACCCTTACACTAGAGCCCCTAGAGAAGAGAGACAGAAACTTGGTACAAAACACATCGACTACAGCCGACAGTAATTCTGCGGTGAAACGTCATTGTCAAACGCTTGGCATTTTCTTCATTTCTTACAGTCACAAAAGACCCAACTCATCTCTTTTCACAGAAAAAGAGTCTAGAAAAAACTACATACATGAATAGCAACGATTCCATCAAGCAGTGTTGCATGACGTCTTTTCACAGAAAAAGAGTCCAGAAAAAACTCAATATGAATAGCAACGATTCCGTCAAGCAGTGTTGCATGACGTACACTTTTGTCGCTTACTCGGATTGCACAACAGCAAAAAACGTGGCTGGAAGAGAAGACAGATCTCAACCAGAAACGCACGTTGACTCTCACACATCCATCCATATCGACCCAACCCATTAAAAAACAATATATATTCGGCGTTCTCCTCACCCAGGGGCCACGTCTTCTTCGACGTCGTACTGGCCGCTACCGTTCCCGTTGGCGTAGGCACCGTTAGCGCCGCCACCCATCCGTGCCGAGTTATCCATGTCGTCGTCTGGTGCCGACGGCACGGCCATCATGCGGTTGCCTCCGACTTGCCGGGTGGGGGTGTGCTTAGCCCCGAGCCGGAAGCTTCCGTTGTGGCTGCGGGAATGTACCGTACCGGTTTTGAGCACGGGACACGGGATATTACAACGGCGTTAAGAGTCATGCTTCTTGCAGACGGGTTCGTGCGTTCATCTTGACTTAACCTCTACAAGCGCTTACCACATGGGAAACATCGAAAATGTAAGGCCTTCATAATACGCACTCGCGCGCAAAGGGGACACATCATCCTTAACAAACGCATTCTCGCCGCACATACTAGTTGACTAGTAAAACAGCGAGTGAAGCACAACAAGTCTGACGGGACTTATGTATTCTCGTTTCTGCTTCGTGTTTGGTATTTTGACTAGAAAGCAAAGAGGGTGGCGCGAAGATCTACATATCTACATTCATTTTTGAAAAATACACAAACGGTGCTTGACAATGCCATGCATGGACGACTATACGTGCAGGAGGGTGATGTAGAACCCGAAATATATATGTGCTATTTCGGCACCTGAAGGGACGACCAACAGCAAAACGCCAACAATGACACCAGCACCAGCAGCACGCAGAAGCTGACTAGTCTAGTTGTTTGATTTCGGCTTCCAAAAGCAACGACCAACAATAAACCGCCAGCAACAAACACCGAACGGCATCCCTCCCCTCCCACCTGTTGGCGGCAGAAGACCACGCCTCCAGCCCGCGGTCCCCCGAGATGGTGGACGCTTGGCTATTCTTCTTGAGCTTGTTGTTGTGCCGGTCCACGCAGGGCTTGATGCAGATGCCGATGCCGATGCCCAGGACCACTCCGAAGATGCTCAAGAGGGCAACGTGGACGCCTGCATCAATATTAACGGAACGGAAGCCGTACGGCAGTACATGTTTAAGGCCGGGGGAAGCAAAACACTAATACAGTCATGCGTCCGATACAAGAGGTACCGTACAAGAAGGGGCTCCAACGCAAGAGGGTACTGGATAAGAGGGGGCTCCGATATTAAACGGTCGAAATCGATTGTCACGGACTCGATTCCTCTACGGTATAGTTGACTCTCCTCTAATGCCGGGGCTCCGATCTAAGAGGGTCGAATTCGGTTTTCAAGGACTCGAACCTCTATAGAATATAGCTGAGTATTCTCTTATTCCGATATAAGAGGGAGCTCCGACATAACAGGGTCGAACAACAGGGTCGAGGGCCTTTGCCACACCACCCTGCTATATCGCAGCCACGACTGTACCCCGGAAGTGCTCCGCAATGTAAAGAGGACACTCTAACTCCTCCGCGGGAAGCTAAGGACACGTTTGAGGGGTGGGCAGCGCGAAAAACTCCTCCCAGAAAGGGCTAGCAGCCTGAAAAGCGAGCACCCGAACTCTGGACGGAAACAACCATACACAAGACACCCTTGATGGCATGGGGGGCAAAAAACAAAGGTTCGTCCCGAAAGCGCTCCACAGTGCACAGGTCGGCGGAACATCAACACCTCTCAACAGCAGCGGCAGGCATGGTCTGGCTGGCTACTGCGTACGTCGCACAACACGCCACGCGCCTTGAGATCGATTTTCGAAGGCCGACTCCAAACTCCGCAGCAAACAACAGAAACTGCACTAAAAAAATGCCGGCGTTACAACAGTCTGGTCGAGAGATTTTGGCATGCTCGTTGTCGTGGAGTAACAGGGCCTCAAGTTCGGTCCTAGGAGGGCGTGGTATCTTACGTGTCCTACAGCACCACAGCGCCCGCTGAACAACTTGGCAGTTAATGAGTAAATTGATAGAGCCTAAAAGAAACTGAAATTTCAAGAACTGTAGCACCATTGAGCCCAGCGAAGAACCCCTACACAAAAAACTATATAGCGGTCATTCGTAGCATGACCCCAGGAATACGGTAAGAAACCCACCCCCGGCCAAAACTATTGATATTAATAGAGGTTCGCTAGTGCGGCCGCCTTATCTATTCCTTACTTCCGATACCTGGGGGGATGTGGTATACTTCGTGTCCTATAGCATAATTGTTACGTCCGATACCTGTGTGTGCGTGTTGTATGTCGCGTCCTACTGCTGTTGTTTCTTAATTCTGATACCCGGGGGATGTGAATCTTACGTGTCCCACAGTAGTTTCTTGCGCCCGATGCCTGTGTGTGCGTGTTGTACCTCACGTATGCTACAGCAGTTGCTTGCTTCCGATACCTGTAGGGGGGTAGTATCTTGACGTGTCCTACATGTACTTGCCTCCGATACCGTCGTCCGCCTCCTCGAAATCCGCCGTCGCCTGTTCAGCCTGAACGCTAGCCTCCTCCCACTGCTGTGTCATCAGCTCTAGCTCCTGGGAAATGCAAGTGTCGGGAGCGGTGGCAAGACAGTCCAGGCACCTGCAGGGCGGGCGGGGCGGGGGGGGCGGGGCGGGGGGGGAGGTACTCTTTTCTTTACATGCCTTAGCGGCCTCGAGAGGACGGAGCAAGGTTCCCACAGGACCGATCACCGATGGCCAATCGTGTCTTCCTACTTTGCCAGAGCGTGGGGCGGGCGTGTGTGCGAAATTCGCAGGAGCGGGGGGGGGGGGGTGTGAACAAATTTGCGATTTCGGCGGGACCCCTTGCTGGGAACCCGGATTTCCCTCTTGTCCTCCCAAACAAGAGAAAGTTGTAACGACAAAGCAACAAAAAAAATCTTGTTAACTGTTTAGTCGTACATGACGCCTCCTTCAAACGCAGAATGATACCGTCAGAACAAACAAAAGGTATCCAGCCGGTTTTCTCGTCCCATTCACTATAAAGATTCCAACACATCCCCTTCGACTGCTGTGGATGCATCCCGAACGGATAGTCTCTGTGTGTTGAACGTATATTTTCTAAAAATATTTCTTGTGCTCACCACTCCTCGACGGATTCGTACACAACAGGTTTCCCCGCGTTTTGGTAGTCCATGAGGTAGTCCCACTGGGTCCACCCCATGATGCCCGTGTTGTAGTCTCTCATCGTCGACAGCTCTTCGTCGAAGTCGGAGATGGACCCAGACCCATCGTACACTTGGCCCATGACGGCGAAGTTCAGGTCGCTGGTGCTCGAACTTTTTCCGAAGTTGACGACAAGGTTTGGGGGTGGAGGGTTGTGCATGTAGCAGGAGGGTGAGGGACAGGGGGTACCGCAGAATAGGACAGTAAGGATGGAGGGGGGGCATACGGAAGACTGGGGGGGGCTAGGGAGCCCGGTCCTCTTGTCCAAAAATACAACCCCGACCACAGCAACACCAGCTCCAAAAATCCACACCGACAACAACAGCTACAGTGAAAAAAAAAACGCCACACCATGAATACCTCGTGCATATCACTACCCCTTCTCCCTGCCGTGTGATACACAGAGTGGGAACGCCACAACAAGGACGACGAGCATCCTCACACACTAGCTGCCACGCACGGACCAATCTTGAGACATCAGCTCGGCCGTCTTGGAAAACGATTCGAAGACAGAACGACAAGCTTCCACAACGCGAGAGCTACAACTATCAACAAAGACAGCAACAGCTCACCCATCTTGGAACATGATTCTGATCGCTGCGTCAGCACGATGAGCACCACACACCACACGTCCGACAAGGAGGAAGGGCAACACAACAGCAGCTCGCCCGTCTTTCAACATGATTCCGATCGCTACATCAGCATGATCAGCACCCACACACAGAGCTGCTGCTTATACAAGGAGCAAGGGTAAGACAAGAACAGCTCACCCATCCTGGTACATGATTCGGATCGCGAAGTCTTCCTCCTCCGCCAGATGGTTGGCAGATCCGTTGTACAGGAGCTCGAACGCAAAGTGGGAAGCGTACCTGTGCCCACGCCAACAACAAGGATTCACCAAAAAACAAGTGCTATTGAGCCCTTCTGTGGTACCACAGGTCAAGAGTAAACAGCACAGGTGCCGTGAGCGCGGATTTGAAGTGAAGACAAAACAAAACAAAAAAATGTATCGTCCACAGCAAGGGCAAGGATTCACAAAAACAAAAGACGTTGTAATGTTCACAGCCAGGACAAGGATTCGCGAAGAAAAATAAGTGCTACAGTGGTGTTCCCTGAATAGTGCCGGTATGTACCCGGAAAATTGTGCCCGGAAAATTCAACGGCACTATACCGGGCATTGACGCTATTCAACCGGCACTAAACATCGACCCCCCCACCGTATTGAGGCGTCCGCAGCAAGAAAAATGTTTGGCGTTAAACAAAAAAACAGAAGTGATGTTGTGAGGTTGTAACGTCCAAAGCAAGAACAAGGATTGGCGCAAAAACTGTCGCCAATACACACATGAACACCGTAAAAAAACACCAAAGCCTCTTGCGACAACAAACTCACTCAGGAATGCCATCGATAGCGTCGATGTCGAGAGCCCCGGCGATGCCCTTGAGAGTTCCGTAGTGACCGGACGTGATGTGCATCCCGGGGAAGCGGCCCACGTTGCTCATGTAGCCGCTGCGCACGTGCTCGATCACCTGTGACATGCGGAGGTTCATTCTGGAGCAACAGACCGGGGGGGGGGGGGGGTACTCATAGTCGTGCATGCCGTAGTCGTTAGACCATTGACCTCGCATCCCTACAAAGCCGGGACGGAGCACGCCGGGTTCTCACCGGACCAGGCTCTCACATCACCAAGCGCGAAGCGCCGTGAGGTATTTGGCGAGTCGCATGAAGGGTGAGCTGCATCCTGCTAAGGGTGTTCGGCATCTTGTGCTCACTTCCTTGCGTACGGATGACAGCTGCGTATGACTTAATTTATTTTTGGTCCTTTCACTTCCAGAGACAGTTTGTAAGCACTGTGTAGCTGCCTCGAGGATGCTTGACCATTTTAACACAACGTGGTGCGATCATCCCCCTTGCGCGGAGTGAGGGTTCTCCACCCCGCACAACATGATCTACTCGACCACCATTCATGGTTACCGCAAAAAAAAAACAGAGGTAAAAAAAAAAAAACGGTAACCTGGTTGCCGAGTTCACGAAGTGAATCGGCTTGTTTTACAACGTCGTTGCCAAGCGACGAAAACCCAACCCCGATGGCAAACACCGAGGGGGGGGGCTGGTTTTACAACGTCATTGCCAAGTGACGAAACCCAATCCCGATGGCAAACACCGGGGGGGGCGGCTTGTTTTACAACGTCGTTGTCAAGCGACGAAAACCCAACCCCGATGGCAAACACCGTGGGGGGTTGTTCAGGCAGTGTATTCTCGAAGACCCAAGGGAGGGGTTGTATTGTATCTAGATCGGGCGTGTTTGGTGTATTCAGCACTACATAAGGATCTACCGTGATCTAGGGCATGCCCTGCACACTCGCTAGTAACCGAGGTCCTGAGCCAAACCTTTATCTGCAGTCTCTGACGATAAGCAGCCCTCACCCAACACAACATTCCAACATGATGCATACACGAAACACCCTAGATCTCCGTAGATATGTATCTAGTGCTGGAATCACCGGACAGGGTGAGATACGGGTACCACGCAAAACTGCGTGATTTCCAGCACCCTTTGATTGCTGGAAGCATGCATGCATGCACGTTCAAGGCGCCACAGACGGTTCACCTGCACAATAACGCAAAATCCCCACCACCACCACCAACACCACCAACAACAATAGCTACTATTAATAGCGGCTCCTTGAAATTACGATAACGACGACTTCGCCTCACAGCACCTTCCACTAAAACATTACAACAACACCCGCAGCAACGCAGGCAACAGCGACAGTATCACCATCACGAAACATCAACAGCAGCGTCGGCACAGCAACAGCACCACCAACAGCAACAGCAACATCAACAGGAACTGACTGCAACACGACGGCACTCACTCAGTGAGGTAGGGGCCTGCAGCGTAGCGGCCGACGACGTCTTGCTCGTACTTCATGTCTTCCACCTCGTCCACAAGCCACCCAAGGTACAGCCACCTGAGGACATCGGAGGGTACAGCGTCCGCGAAGACATTGTAAGGTACAGCGCCTGGCGGCCATGAGGACAATGGAAGGTATGGCGTCCATGAGGACAATGGAAGGTACAGCGTCCATGAGGATGATGGAAGGTACAGCGTCCATGAGGATAATGGAAGGTACAGCGCCCATGAGGACAATGGAAGGTATGGCGTCCATGAGGATAATGGAAGGTACAGCGTCCATGAGGATAATGGAAGGTACAGCGCCCATGAGGACAATGGAAGGTACAGCGCCCATGAGGACGATGGAAGGTACTTCATCCAGGAGGGCAATGGAAGGTACAGGGTCCATGAGAACGATGGAAGGTACAACATCCACGAGCGCATTGACGGCTACAACGTCCATGAGGACATCGGAAGGTACAGGGCCCGCGGCAGGCACAAAAAAGATGCACCAAGAGCCTCCCATCTTCATCGAATTGTGAACAAGCGAGCAAAAAAATAACTGCGCACGCGTGCCTATCAACGCCTCGAAGCACTATCAAAGTCAAAGACGGGGCCACACCATCGTTATCTATCATTTTCTACTTCAAAAAACGGTGTAGACTCAGGGAGAGCAACCCTTCCGTGTGACCGCGGATCGGATCGGAGCTCCCACCCGCCAGAACTTCTATGAAAATGGAATCGCTGACATAAAAGTAATTCGTGAAAAAAAAAACTCCGTCGATATTCTTGCTCTGTGCCCTAACATCACCGTACTGCTGTAAGTGCTGAGCATAGGTGCAAGTAAACAACTGGCAAGGGTGTTCTGCGGTTCCTATGCGCCGCCCCCCCCCTTGTTTAACGACTACGGCAAGCACGACTATGAGCACACACACACACCCCTGTTTCAGCGGCTACTGTATATTTTCCGTCAGATGAAGCAGAGGTGGAAGGCAGTGCTGACCAACTTTCTTGTCTTTTTTCGTCTGACCGGCTGCCCAGGAAACAAAAAAGTAAAGGTGTATGTACGATTCCAATAAACATGCAAAGACACCCAAAGACGCCATCTTCCCCACTATGTTAAAATAGCTCTCTGTCCGTCCATTGCTGTTGTCTGTGTCTCTGCCGCCACCACGCCCCTCTTGCCGCTTCCACTCACCCATCGATGATATCCGGGTACTGCTCCGAGAAGTCGGTGGGTATCGTCGCAGCATTGATGAAGTTCACGGTCTGGTCCTGTCCTGCCGCCAACAGAGTCCTCGCGCAATCCCACAGGTTGTAAGGGGCGTGCAGCTCCAGTTGGTCCTGCAGGTTCCAAGACAAAAAAAAATAAGTAAAAAAGCAAATGACCATCGGCATCGACATACTACATTCGGGTACTTTAGCACCTCAGGGCTTGCAAACTCCGAAAGAAACGTGTGTGTTTCTACAATTCACCAAAGCACATGGTGGAAAGGAACGTGTGTGTTTCTTTATTACACCAAAGCACACAATGCAGCCGCACCTTGTTCAGATAAAACAGCTGGTTTGGTGCGTGTCAGACATGTACGTCTTTAGGACTGGAAGAGAGTTGCCTTCCGTTCTAGAAACAAATAGAAAGGAAATCGGATACCATGCAACTTGTGCCCCGACTGGACGATCTGTGCCCTTCTTTTTCGGTCAAAATGGAATGGACATCCATCCCACATTCTGTACCACTCACTGCTCGGCAGAACTTTCGGACATCTCTAATTTCAAACATGTTAAATTCTTAGTCTCCACATGAAAGGTTGGTGGTCCCAGGGGGACCATGGTTGGGTGGGTGTGGCTCAATATTGCCACAGAAAGGGTTGCCACATGATAAATTCGAACACCAACATTCAGATTTCTAGGAAACATGGCCAACACCTCCAAGGGGCAAAGAGACAGCCGAAATTGACCATCGGTGTAGAACGTGATTTTTTTGATGCTGGGCCCAACATGGAATGTGTGTTATCGTTGCGTGTCGCTGTACCGGTGCACAGACACCTCCAATCGCGGAAACAAGTGTCAAATCGCTATCGTGCGACAAAACTACGCAACCACGCCCATTTCAAAGTTTGTGGTGTTGGCGTTCCATCAACCCTGTGAATTGTACGGTCAACTGTCCCGTGGGTAGAGCACGAGGAGGAAACCCACGGAAACCCGTCAACAACCATGTTGTACGGTATTCGAGCTCAACAGCTAACTTGACGGCCAGCGGCCACAGATGCACAATAAGCACGCCCAAATCCAGCAACCACAGCAGCATGCCCGACGTGCTCGAGACATGAAAAAAAAACATGTCTTCTAAATCCAAACAACAATCCATAGTGTGCCGGCCTACTCTCTTCTCCGCATGATCACACCTCCCGCAAGTACCACCTCAATTGAAGCGGGAACATCGTCACTCCGTCTTGCCTCTCCCCTACTTCTCGCAGCTTCCGCGCTACGTTATCAAGTGCAACTACAACGGAGCCCGGGAAATCTTCCCAACGCCTCCCCCCCTCATCTACCTACGAGTAGCGCTATCACTTGAGTCCCTCACCAGCTTGAACGCGATGACCTCGTCCCAGCAGTCCGGGTCGTCGTTAGCACCGCGATACTCGTCGAAGATGTTGTATACCTGGGTGATGAACCCGTCCGCCCCATCCTCCTGCTCCGCGCTCGCCACGCGCTGGACACACATTCACACAGAAAGATGAGTTGGAGCAGAAGCCAAGGGCCCGCAAAAAATAGGTTGGAACAGAAGCGAAGGGTCGGGGGTGCCATTCATTGTCGGCGTTTTCAGGCCAAGTATGGAGTTGTCGGCATTCTTGGCACACACAAAAATAACTTGTGTCCGACGGGAGAATAAATCAGAAACGACCCTATACCTCGCGTTCTGGGAAATATTAGTCTGCTACGTGAATATGCCACTCGTGGAACTCCGAGCGCCCCGCTCGACGAGGTAAAACAAACAAGCATGGAACAAACGCCTCTTCCGCTATGCTTCAACTGAACCAGACCAACAAAAAAACTACCGGTATGAAAGAATGCAACGCACCCCTTCGACCTGGTATTGCTTTCCGTTACATGCATGCACATGCACGTTTTCAAAGAACGTTCTTTGGACCAGACCTGCAGTTCTTGGAACTCGTCCTTCTCGTAGGACTGTATCCAGTTAGCGTTGTACACGGGACACTTGTCGTGAGCCGTGATGTATGCTACGGACAACAAGAGCAAGGATCATCACCAACAGCAGCAACAGGGCGCCGATCACATCAGCATCAACACCGGAACCATTTTGACGGCATAGAGACAACAAGCAGGAGCAGCAGCAGTGATCACAACAACAACAACAACAACAATAATAGCAAAGTCATCACGCAGGAGCAGGCGGAGCAAAAAGAGTCGGAAATTCTGGGTAGGCGATGGGGGGGAGGGTGATCACCGGCAAGGGCCATACGGACGCAGAACATCAGGGCACAGATTTTGCAAACACGTACTACAGAACGAAATTCGACAGCGAGGATCTCCCAAGTATTTCATTCTTTTTGGGGGGCAGGCAACCAACACCGTCACTAGATTGTTCCAGGATTTTTCCTGGATCTTTCATTTGTGAAGCCCGTGGCATGCATCACCGCCGTCTGTCTCCACATCCCGCACACCGAACAATCACCAAGAGACACGGGCCTCCAGCAGCCCAGAATCACAGACATGGTCTCGAGGGGTGGCCCACACCACTACTACTACTCTTTGTGAAATCACGACGATGCCCCCCCCTCCCCCTACCCCCCCGCGCTGTCTTCAACCAAACACGAAACGGCAGCGACGCTTACGATCGTTTCGAGACCTTGAAGAGGTGATCGGGAATTAAATCTGCTATAATATATAGTTCCACAGCTTCTGCTCCACCCGTGTGCCGTTCTATCCCCTCAGGGATGATACCCCGAACGTGAGAATCACGACCCCCCCACAGCATATCTCACTGCGTTTCGCGCTTGGTGATGTGAGAGCCTGGTCCGGTGAGAACCCGGCGTGCTCCGTCCCGGCGTTGTATGGATGCCAGGTTAATGGTCTAACGACTACGGCATGCACGGCTATGAGCACACCGTCCCCTGTGGGAACAATTGCTCCGTCCTCTCGAGGTCACTGGTCTAACCGCCAAGGCATGCACAACATGAGTACCCCCACATCACACTCACGATCGTTTTGAGGCTTCGAAGAGTGGATGGGGACGACGATCTGTTCCATCCAGAGGAGCGAGTTCTGCTCCACGTCGGTGTCGTTCTGGCCCATCGGGTACAGCCCCAACGCCATCGCCGCCGCCGACTCCAGAGTCCTGTCGTAACCGCTCGACTCGATCTGAGCCGCACCCGCATATGTAGCAGCCGCCGCGCAAAAACAAAGAAAGGGGTTCAGCACTCCGGAAGTTCGCGACTGCCCTCCCTCGTCTGCTATGGAGACAAATTGGGAGGGCTTGAAAAAAAAGTGGTCTACGCAGGTTCTTCTCGGCCAGCAAAACATATTAGATAAACAATAGATTCGGTCAAGTTGGGTCTGCGTGCTCCGTGCCTAGCCTTTTGTCGTAATAACCTAATAAGCTTTCTTGCGTTGGAGGCAGTAGGAAAAAAAGGCAAGTCGGCCGAGGGGGGGGGGGGGGGGGACCCCTTTTTTGGTTGGCGGAATCCTTTTACCCTTGAACCCCCGTCCCTTTTGAGAAGGAACACCGTTTCTACCCCTAATAAAAAAACCCCCCAAATTTGGGAGCTCTTTTAGTTTTTGCCCCAAAACCCAAAAAAAATTTTTGGCCATTTTATCCCCCGCCCCTAGGGGCCCTTGGGGCCCCCCTCTTTCCCCAATTATTGGGAACGTTTTTTTCCTGTTTTTTAATTTTACAAAATTTGCCCTGTCACACCCCCTCTTTTTCATTTTCTCCCCGGGAACCTCTCTTTTCTTTCTGTACAGGTCAAACTCCCCAAATATGTGGGGGCTACCCCCCTCCGAATTGAGGGGGGGGGGGGGGGGGGGGGACCTAAAG